>KB663644.1:5568834-5603232 GCA_000349025.1 Anopheles minimus | reverse complement strand
TTGTTTAAATGTTCATAAAAATGTTACATAGATCGTATCTGCCCTGGATCGACTCTCCGTGAAATTTAATGACTTTTGGATAAGCGGATAAAATTAATTAAGGAAGAATAGTCGAAAGACATGAAATTCATCACAAATTTGAATTAATTAATAATTTCAGTTTAAAGCAGAAAAACAGAATTCGACAAAAAAAGATCGGTGTCACAATTTTTGCAGAACCTTAAACCCATTTCACTAAAATGTACAAACAAGTTCTTCCATCCTAAGGCTCTACCCATCACGTAGGATCCTTTTCGCTTCCAACAATTAACGTTCGGTGTGACCGCAATATTTCTTGCCATCTTCTACACATATCCCCAGATTGTGGAATGGTGCTGACAGTTGTGATCGCAGACAACAACAACAAAAAAAAACCTTTAGGGGCAAAAACCAAAAAAATTGCTACATATATTGCAGTAATTTCCTCCTTCTCTCCATTGTGTCGTCGATCCTGCTGGCGATCGACCATCACTGATCGGTGGCTTCGCATTCTGAAACATAATACCAAAAATGCGAGCAAATCAAGCCCAGCGCGCCCCGTACGTTCTCTTCTACGGTACCGGTACAGCGGGCAGAACCGTGCGCCCAACCGTGCCCAGTCTCTTCTTTCCGTCATGCCAAAAAACACAACACCACCAACGGCTTCCGAAGCGAATGTCGCTTTGAATCCGAATGCCGATTGTCGCATAGTGATCGCAATTTACATAAACCGCCATCGAACGGGACGCGCAGAAAAATGCCGCCCTGGCTTACGTGCTGTCCCGTCGGCCATTCCCACCCCAACGAGTACTGTTGGGGGTGGGGTGCACGTGGTGGAGATGTGAGAACAAAAATGTAACGATGCACACACACACTTGGGCCGAGTTGGGCCAGGACGACTAAACGATCGATGC
The DNA here is from genome assembly GCA_000349025.1 of Anopheles minimus. Taxonomy (NCBI): domain Eukaryota; kingdom Metazoa; phylum Arthropoda; class Insecta; order Diptera; family Culicidae; genus Anopheles; species Anopheles minimus. The sequence continues at coordinate 5,602,300 of KB663644.1, read as the reverse complement.
ACGCCATCGTAACCCGGTACGATCGCGAACATGCGCTTCTTCTCACCTAGTTCGCGCGTATGTTGCGCTCGCCCGGGTACGCCTCAGTGCTCTCAGTTACCGTCCTGTGTTTGTTGCATATTTATACTCACCACCCAGCCCAAGGGCAAGCTTTCCAATCATCCGTCTCCTCCCTCAGCGTGCAAATATTTCACTGCATAGGGACCGCGGGACGGATATTCGATCAAGATGTGCGCTCCATGCCGGGACAGCGAAACACGATCGAGTTCGGATTCGAAACGGGGAAGCAAATCAAACCCTCGTTTCGCTGCATGGTGCTCCGTTGCCTTGATCCTTGGGGTCTGGTTTCGGTTGCATTCTGCGCACCGTATGCGTAGTGCTCGATCGACCGGTTGGCGTGCGGGAGTTTCGGCTGCTCGGGCGATTGTATTGTAATGCGATAGGAGAGTACAGGCTGTAAGTGGAGTGAAATTGTTACAGTTTAAACTGAGCTTCTTGTCGCAATCGTGCTTTATAGCGTTTAAGCGATCTGGTTGTGTGATTGAGAGCTACTGCACAGCAACCCGGTTGCAAGTTGAAGCAATGGAACGAATTTAATCTTAAGATGTCTATCGTGTTTGAGCGTTGTACGGGTGTTAGTGCTGAGTTATGTTCAGCAGGGTATCGGAAAAGACTCTGTCCACAGAATACGGCCTCCATTTGCACCTCAAAATTTAACCTCATCTAAATGTAACAGGGAGATATTTTGTTTCTTCTAAAGCAATAGAATTTTTTTTCACTACAATGACTTTAGAATTTTAGGATGAATATTATTTTAACATACTTTTTTCCACCATTTATCACCCATCATGCAATGTCAGTATTCTGGCTCTTTGATGGACATGTTAAAAATATAAATACAGCTAATAAGAAATCATGTTGAAATAATTAAATTGTTGTAAGCGGGTGTATCAAATTTAAAAAAAGCATTATTTACTAACTGAGCGATGAAATGTTCTTCAACATATTCAAAAGATCACTGAAAGATCTTTGAATCTAATTGTGGAGAAAACCTGAACGAACTTTGCAAGAACGAAGTTATAACCCAGATTTAAATATGTATATGTAGTAAATTTGAGTTTAGTACTTCCAAAACGAGGGTCTATCGAGGCGATAGTGGAGTCGTTCTTCAAATGGCAGGAAATCGGATCAAATCCCATTGAGGACTTGTGACTTTTCAACTGCACAGTTATCAATAAGTCTAGTAATAAACCATTATATGGCCAGCATGATCTAATAAGTCATCTTCATGCCAAGCAAGAAGACGAAACCGAGTTCGGGAATAAACAGATAGGTTTCTGGGAGTGTTGTATATGCAGTTTACCACACCTTTTAATTCTAGAATTTAAGCGATCTAGTGGAGTATTCCAGAGATTTAAAATAAAAGTGCATTTTAAGATGATTTAATTGCACTACACAATCGACATTGAGGCAGTTACAGCCCAAACCTGCTGAAGACCACGTGTTAATTTAAACTTAGGGTCGCTTCACCAGCAGTAACATATCTACCACATAGGCCCAATTTGAGTCTGACAAAGCCAGGGGAGGGAATCAGGTTTCTATAAGTAAAATTAAGATTCGCTCAATGCTTCAGTGCATTACGTGCGCCTTCTCGGGGACTCTCCAAAAGACGATCATTCAACTCGCGTCTGAGTAAAGTGTGTTTTTACATATTTAATCCCAATAATTGTCTTCCGGAATGGATAAGTTATGAGTCTACTTGTATCAAAAATGTTTAAATGGTGTACACCTCCTTTTCGAGCTCTGCTTTCTAGCGATTCTACGGATAAGTGTTATTATAATGGTTAATTTTTTCTCTTTATTGCTTCAATAAAGGCTTTCGACTTCGCAAGCTTAATAATTTTGATGTTATCAACGAATTATAATTAATTATCGTCATGACAAACAGCTCAACAGAAGTAAACTAAATGAAATACAAACTTAAACATATACAGGTGGTAAAGATTTGCAATAAATTTGTTTTAAGATTTCTAATATCTAAAATATTTTCAACATACAAAATAACCTTGGCTGTTACGCTTTCTTTGGTAAAGCATTCTCAAATTAAATTAAAAATTCTTATTCACGAAACAGATATCTTTGGATAGAAAGAATATCAGAAGATTTTTTTTTATTCATCAGTGACGGCCAGATTGCTTATAACTATTATCTTAAGTCTAAACTTAATGTAATATGCAATTCACATTGGTTCGGAGACATTTCCTTCTCCGAACCGTGAAAGGGCACCTTATCCCGGGTGTTGCAGAAGATGTCCCGGGTGTCGGTTGAGCAGAAGATATATAACAATAGATAAACTTCAATTTCAATCATAATTTTTGTCAAGCTTTTCTTCTGTTAGTTTTTCACAAAATTGACTACAGCTTACTTCTGTATATATTACAACCCACGCTATGTTAACAATCGGGCCATTAACATCTGTTAAAAGCCATTTATTGATGCATTACCTACCAGTCTTAATTTTAATAAACATCAAATTAATAGCAGAGTGTATGGATCCTTCCCAAGCCACTGCACCCGCTACACACTGTAGCGTACATGTGATGAACGGAGAAAATAAAGCACAAGCCGTACCCCCTTCATGATCGTGTTCCCATGCTGTTTACCTTCAATGCACCCTCCCATTGCACTTCGGCCGCAGAAGAAACAAACCTGGGAGAGCGCTAGTGTTTGCTTGCTGTACCGATCACCGGCATAATTTCTCATTCGATATAAACTGTTGTTCCGAATCACCGCCACACAACCAGGCCCAAGTAATCGTAGCCATTTTTGCCGAAGTGAAAAACCTTAATACATATTATTATCGACACGATATCATCAACGTGTGTATAATTTATATGATCACATTGCAACCGTTTTTTTGTTGTTTTGTATTATCGTTGTTTGCTGCTGCTTTTGCTAGTGGTGGTGGTGGTTAAGCAGCCCTTGTGTTTTGTGTTCCGTATAACGACGGACCGCTTCCAAGGACCTCCATTTGATTCGGGCTCGACGCGTGCGCTCGCGATCTGGATACTTCAGCTTCAAGCGGATCGACTTCCCGGATCGGCACATTACTTGTTGCTGTAGCAGCAGGCCTTTAATAAGTCACGATTTCTTCATTTTACGGCAGTCCAATTTGGAGAGACCGATCACATCGAACGATTCTGGACACACTGGTTTGTCTGCGTACGGTTAGCAATGGCCGTGGAATCGACGAAATCTTCGGCCCTTTTTCTCCATGTTGTTTTTTTTTTTTATTTCGCTTTTCCCCATTCCATTCGTAAAAACCTTCCAGTACACGGTTGATCATTATGCTTATGCTGCGTGCAATGAATAAGTCCATGGTAGAAAAAAAAAACCGGGAACCGGAGACGATCCATCCGCCGGGCCCGTACAATGTTCGATGGACAATTAAAGTGCACCAGATTTTTTGTTTCCTGCCGCCGTACACTTTCGCCCCAACCGGGCGAGTTGTGACTTATCAAGTGAATTTATTGTTTAGCTCTCACTGCGCTGCATCGCAAGGGATGGACTGTTCGGCTCCAAGTGGGAGTAGGGGAGGTGGACACAACCGAACGCATTACCATTTAATGTGTCAACTACCCATATTTGAAGTGGAGTGAAAAAGAAAAACCTCCCTCTCGTCTACACGTCTCCTTTAATTGATGTCCGATCTGGCTCGAACGATCGTTGCTCGCTGATAAATGTGTGCTCCTTTTGCATTCGCAGGCATGCCCTTCTTCGCCATGAGGATATGGAGAAGAAGCACAAATGTGACCAGTGTGACTTTGCAACGCGCATTCCTGGACACCTTCGACGTCATCTGCTAGTGCACTCCGGTAGCAAACCATACGCCTGTCCGCACTGTGATTATTCCTGTAATAATATTGTAAGTAGTGAAACGGAGTTTTCCGTTTTATTGGAAAATGATTTCCCCACTAACTCGTTTTGACTGTGTTTCGTCTCATTGCAGGAAAATCTTCGAAAACATGTCATTACCACTTCGAAACATAAAGGGAAATTTTTGTATGAATGTAAAATCTGCCCTAAGGATGGTACCACGTATGGGAGTAATTTCCAGAAGGAGTTTAAAGAGCATATGCAAAATTATCATAAATTATCCCCGGATGAAGTAAAAGCTGCATTAATCATTTAGGGCAAACAATTCATAATAATCATCTCATGTGTACGAATAATGTATTATAAACGGAAGCATTATTAAGCGTTTAATTGAAAATCCTGAAACTATCGAGTTATGCATACATATTTAGCGAAGGACATTAAACGCCTGAAAAAATATCGTATTTAAGCACCAACATGCATATGGTGTTCGGTTTTGGAACTACCGTACTTTACTATCGCCATAATAACCATGGTTTGTGTTATGGCTGCTAACACAGCTTGCACGCAGTATAACGCATTGTAACGGCCGACGGTCTGGTAACGCTTTCAATTCAAATAATGCACCAATTTTACGCAGGACTGTTGAATTTGATTGAATGAAATTCAATTTTTCTTTTATTATATTGAAAATTACTAATTTGAGTATTAGGCATGTATATACGGAAGGACAATGAAGGAGCCGCTATAATGACTAGTTCTATGAGTTGTACGGTGGCCTCACCATTGTGCAACGAATAAAACTCGACAGGCTCCAGAGGGCTTGTCATGTCATGCGAATGGCACCGGGCAATCCAGCCGGTAAAGTTTGTTTGGTCGCTTACATGGACAGAGAACGCGTCGTTTTAGCAAATTGAGGTGGAGCGATGGCGTTGATGCGTCCGCTTGAATGCCTGAATATTGGATCTAGCAGACGAAAGCGCTCTACGAGTTATTTCATAAATTGATTTTCCTACATCGAATTAGTTTCCCCGGGCTAGATGAGCCAGTCATGTCATGCACTCAACGCGTAAATTCCCTTTAAGTTGTCCACATGAACAGAGGAGTTGTGTTTTCCCAAATTGTAATGGCATTGGCATGGTTCAGAGGTCTCTTCCACTAGCAACAAGACCATAGGATATGTAAAGTATAGAAAAAAATACGAAGATCATTGTTGGTTGCGAAGAGGACAAGATGAATAATCGAATGCTTTTTAGCCAGATTATCTTGAAAAAAAAACGACATATCCCATCTCAATTAATCTAAAAGTCCCCGTTTTTGCGAATCATATTTCTCATCAATTAGTGAACGCATGAAAAATAACCACAATTTTAGGGGAGATTGAAAATGTTGATAAACGATACATATATTTATTTATTATCAGCATTTAAAAAGCATAAATAGACACTCCAATTGCACGTCTACCGTCGCAACGATACCACACTGGGGTAGGGTATATTGATTGATATTGATTAGGTGATTCTATTGAGAGCATAATATTCAGCTATGAAATCCCGGCGAAATTCCGTACGAGAATGGAAAATCACCGCTCACATCGACACCTTGTCCGTGCGGATTTTTGTGACGCTTGCTTTCCGGTATGAAATCGTCCACATCCTCCGACACGGATTCGTACCGCTTGCGACCTCTCCCATTGCTAGCGCTCGTTTCCCCACCAGCTTCCTCGTCTACTTCGTGCGCTTGATACTGCAGATAGAACGGTTCGATGCGCTTGCCCGACTTTTTCAGCATGTACGGATCGAATGGGAAGAACGTTTCGAGGCAGTCTTCCGGCAGTTGCGTACTGTTTTTGTACACGGTGGCCAACTTGCGGCGCGCGTTCCGCTCCAGGATGGTGTGACAGTAGGCAAGCTGATAGGCGCGAGTTATGCCAGCGAATGCCGTCGCCACCGTGGGCAAACAGACGCGCAGCGGATTCAGCTGACAGGTGACGATGGACGAAAGTTGCAGCGATTGCAGGAACGTTAGATTCTTCGAGCTGGATGTAAGATGATTAGCACGGAACGCTACCACGTAGAAGATGGCTTGACACACGGAATAAAACACGAGATGTGCCTTCAGGGATTGGTTGTAGTGCATGGAATCGCACCGTTGTATGTAGTTGTGCACCCAGTTCGACATTTCTAGCAGCATTGACTTAAGGTAGCTGTGGACGAATGATGAAAGCGTTAATTAGCGACCATTGATTAATAGCCGCAGCACTTCACTTACCTTAAAGGAACGAATTTAGCCCTGGCCAGCATGCTTGCTATGTATCCGACCGACGTTTGCCGCACGCCAGGGGGTTTGTTCAGGTTGTTTACATTCTTCCAGAGCGAACTGATGAAATGTTCGGCGTACGAGAGCTTAAAGCTACAGATGTAAAACATGATGAATTGGCCATGGTCCGAGTTATGCGTGGGAAGGATGTGTGTCTCAAACTGGTTGAGAATGATCTTGAACAATCGATCTCCCTGTCCATCCACTTTCACCGTCTGTTCGATGTAGTTGAATACGATTTCCATGTACTGATCGAGCGTTTCCGCAACCGGATGCTTCATGGTGTCTGCGTCCTCCTCATCACCACCACCGGTTTCCGTCATTTCGAACATCATTTCGTCGTCCGGATATTCCGTTTCCTCGATGACATTACGTGGCGCACTCACATCCAGCTGCAGCAAATGGAAGAACACAATGTCCAGCAATTCATCACAGTAGATCGACGCGTAATCCGTCATCCGCAGCACATTGTGCAGATAGCCGATCACCTCACAGGTCGGCCGCTTGTAGTACGGGAAGTTCTTCCGCAGCTGCGTTAGCACCACATCGAAGATCATCGGTATCACATTTTTCAGTCTCATTATCAGATCGTGCAGCGATCCCATCTGTCGTTCTTGTTCCTTACATTCCGTACCTCCCGAGGTTGACGCTTTCTCCGGGATGAACAGTTTGATCAGCTTGGAAATGGTCATTGCGCAGAAGTTTTTCTGCACAATCGATAATTCCACCACGAACTGTTTGTATGCTTCTTGGGCCTCTTCGGAGCGGTTTAACCAGCGTGAGGAAAGCAGATGCTCAACCATGTTGCCAAAGTAGGACTTCATCAAAGGAACGGCACGCTTAGCTTCTATGAAAAGTTGTTGAAATTTGTCATCCTGCGGAGAAAAAGCAGCACCGTTAATAAAAGCACCACCGTTCATCAATCCGCCGCCTCAGTTGCTTACCGTTGGATCTTCGTCTCGTAGCTTCTCTAAAATTTCCTCGTACCCCGCTAACCGGTTATGGTCCAACACTTCCTGCAATGCCGATTCGATCGACAGCTCAGCAAACCGAACTTTGTTTCGGGTCGGTGTACCATTTCCGTTCGGTGGTGACTGTGATTTGAGAATGGAAGAAACCCGACGCTTTTCGCTGATTGTAGACATCTTTGCATATTGGGTTCGTTTATGCTCCGTATGGGTGCTTCTTCCAGGAAGGCAGGAAACAACGATTCCTTCAAGGTTATGTATTACGCAGTACCGTACCGATGGTGCTTTCAAAACACGCTCAAACACTGAAATGCACTGGTTCCCGCACTTGCATCACCATCCGCACTGAGCAAACACTAACTCCCGTGGAAATTCACCCACAATTAAGCCAATCGAACTAAAATATTTCACAATTTTACAAGCACCTGCCGGGTGGCACAAGCACGTTTTAACATGATTTACCGTGTGACGCACGGATAATACGGTAGTTCTATCGTCGTGCAGTCCACGAACACAATCGAGCAGAAAACCATCGTTCGAGCAAGATTTCGTTTTTTTTCGAGCTGTTTCTTGTCAAAACGCTCTGCTCGATTTTGCAAAACGTCAAAAAGTCGAGCGCAGCGCTGTCAACAAAAATCATCTGTTTTTGTTTACCTTTAGTTCTGTTCCATCGCACTACAATCGTACTCACAGCTCGCAATGTCGCGTTTTAGTAGCGCTCTTCAGCTTACGGATTTGGATGATTTCATCACTCCTTCTCAGGTAAAGTATTCTTTCAACTTGTAATAAAACAAAGGATAACTTTAACGAATCTTATTACCACAGGAATGCATCAAGCCCGTGAAAATCGAAACGACCAAAAGCAAAACAGGCGCAAAGATAACGATACAAGATGATGGTTCTTACGTGCAGGAATCCACGGTAAAACTTAATACGCTACAAAATATACCTAATAACTTATATTAAAACTTGTGTTTTTGTGCAGAGTGGCATTCAAAAACTGGAAAAGGTAGAAATCACCCTTGCCGATTGTTTAGCCTGTTCCGGATGCATCACGTCAGCGGAAGGGGTGCTGATTTCACAACAAAGCCAGGAAGAGCTTTTGCGTGTGATGAACGCGAATAACATGGCGAAGCTTAATAATCAACGAGATGAGATCAAATTTGTCGTGTTCACCGTCTCGCAACAACCAATCCTATCGCTGGCACGAAAGTATAATCTTACACCGGAAGACACGTTCGAACATATCTCGGGTAAGATAAGTCGTACGCTGTTATAACAAAGCCCTAGGTGAACTGTAGCAACTAAAACAAATCTTTTATTCTGTAGGATACTTTAAGAAACTGGGTGCAGATATGGTAATCGATACGAAAATAGCGGATGATTTAGCACTTATAGAATGTCGCAACGAGTTCATCGAACGTTATAACACCAACCGTAAAACACTCCCCATGCTTGCTTCCTCGTGCCCGGGTTGGGTTTGCTATGCGGAGAAAACGCATGGAAATTTCATTCTCCCGTACATCGCAACCACTCGATCGCCACAGCAAATTATGGGTGTGCTGATAAAGCAATATTTGGCGAAGCTGATGCAAACTACCGGTGACAGAATCTACCACGTTAGCGTGATGCCTTGTTACGATAAAAAGCTCGAAGCGTCCCGTGAAGACTTCTTCAGCGAGGTGGAAAATAGTCATGATGTGGACTGTGTCATCACCTCTAGTGAGTATGCGAACGAACCTCTGTTCCATCGCTTCGTTTAGGGTAATACATTTTTAACCTTTTTTCAGTTGAAATCGAGCAAATGATGAACAGCCTCGGTTTGCAAACGCTTCAACTAGTGGACAAAGCACCCATCGATTGGCCATGGCCTACCGCCCGACCTCCTGCCTTCGTTTGGGGCCACGAATCATCCGGATCGGGCGGATACAGTGAATATATTTTCAAATATGCCGCAAAAAAGCTGTTCAACATTCACCTGGACACCGTCGTGTTTAAACCGCTCCGGAACAACGATATGCGGGAAGCGGTGCTGGAACAAAACGGACAAGTGTTGTTGCGTTTTGCCATAGCGAACGGTTTTCGCAACATCCAGAACATGGTACAGAAGCTGAAACGAGGCAAAAGTACGTACGATTACGTGGAAATCATGGCTTGCCCGTCCGGCTGCTTGAACGGCGGTGCCCAAATTCGTCCGGAAGAGGGCAAAACTGCACGCGAACTGACGGCGGAACTGGAAGGCATGTACCGTTCATTGCCCCAATCCAACCCCGAGAACGAAAGCGTTGAAACCATGTACGCCACATTCTTCGACAGTGATGGCGATTTGAACAAACGGCAGAGCTTGCTTCACACGGCCTATCATCAGATCGAAAAAATCAACACGGCTCTCAACATAAAATGGTAATGAAAGGACCAGGGCCACCATGTAGAAGTGCAACTGTTATCGATGTATTATACGTACATGCTGTTGTAAAACGCGTCCGCTTATAAGGGAAAGGGACGACTAAACGAGATAAATAAACAAAACAGCTATCCCGGTAGCGATATCTGCAGTTGTTTCTGCTAGACTACGAAGAAAGTCAAAACAAGCATAAACCGGTTCCGGAGGAAGACGAGACTGGAGCATTCTGGTCTGCATTGCGTGATGGTAGCAACTGCAGGCGAACGTCGCCTTGTGGAAGCACGCGATTCGAACACACCCCAACGAAAGAACACGATTCTGCAAACGAGTTTCTCCCTAGTGTGAGGCTGCTGATCTTGACATTCAATCTCGGCGCGCTATCAATTGCACGGCAGTGCAAGTCCGTTCCATTAGCCGGTACTTTGTAGAAGATATAACGAAATCCCATCCGTGCCTATCATCGTATTCTTTTCTTCTTCCTATGTCAGGACCTGCCCGGGTCATTGACGAAACAATGCGAAGTGGTTGGTTGTGTATCTTTTTTTTATTGCTGTTCCACCGTACCAACCAACTACGATACAATGGATAAGCATTATAAATATTAATTGGTTCCCGCCAATGCAAGGTAGCGAGCAAATGTGAGAATAACGACAACCCATAAATAGGTGGGAAGAACAGAACATCTCCCCCCCTTGCCAGGAGGGAAGAAAGGTCTATGACATTTGCCTCAAACAAAGCATTATTCGATTGTTTTGCACTTCATTCACCATGTACCGACAAAACGATCGAATTATTTGATCTTGCTGGGCTGTTTCTTTTTTGCTATTGATTTTCACTTTAGTGGTTCCGCAGTCTGGCCGGTCCATCCGTTAAAACTGGTTTCTTGTTCCATGAACTGAAAGACCACCAAACAGAGCAGAGCAAATATTTCGTTTGACATTTTGGTAATTTGTTTTTTTTTAATACGTTTTAACCATCCCATAATGGTAGGAAGAATGGAAGGAATTGAGATTAAAATTCATTAATCTCCGAAATGTTGCAGACGAGCTGTGGTGGCGGTAATGACATTTACTGGGCGTCTCCATAATGTTTCTCGAGGATATGTAGTGACGTTAATGATAGCGATTGTAGTTACATATTTTATTCCCCACGTTGGTGCATGCATTTTTGTCTCATGAAGCAGAAAGTCAATGACCCCGATGAACAGCTGTAACATGATCGTGCTCATTAATTCCGCCCGGATTAAGTTTCCGTACGAAACGATCCTCTATTCTGCCAACTGATGTTGATGGTGATGACGATGTCTTCCAAACTACGTTTTTATCGGACAAACAAGGCAAAAAAAAAATAAAATCACACTGCATCAACATCGAGGCGAACGATTCTTTGCACACACGTTCTCGATATGGAATGGGAGATTCGTACGAAATTCTAATTTGCATAAAGCAGATTAAGTTGCTTTCGATAGCAAACCGACCGGGAAAGCTCTTTATTTGTTTCTGGAACCGTTCAAAAGCAACGGTACATTTTGGTATGGAAGAATGAATGTATTTACCAATTTGCGTAACATTATTCTGAATTCCACAAGAGCAACATGGATGCCGTGGATGCGAATTCGGGAAGCTGTGCGGCACCTACGCAGAAGCCCAGTACAATCCTACAGTGCCGAAAAAAATAAACCTGTTTGGTATCTGGTTGCGTGTAGCCAGTTGTTGCAGTAATTCGGCCGTCCAGGAATCGGCGGCACTTGAATGCCATATGGTATCGTGATGATCGTAGGAAGAACGCGCGTTGAAATCGTGCCCGAAGGATTCGTTCCCTCGCTCCTTGCGTTCCTGTGGCGTAATATGGGATTGGCGCACGCTGAAGATCAAGGGCGACCAACAGCCTTTCTGCGGGGCGAATACGAATACCGGTTCGATCGGTTCCTGGCTGCAGTGCAAACTGGCCCAACCGTCGACCGTTGCGGATGAATTAGAGCACTTTACGAATACACCCAGCTCTGTGAACTTCCTCGCTGGGTCTCGTACAGTCTCGGTGGGGTTTTATCGTTGGTGTTCGTTGGGGGAGAAGAGTACCGAAACCTTCCGCAAACCTTGAGTTACACGCCCGATGCGCATCGACTTACAAACGGACGCGCAGGATCATACCAGAGTTTACTCATGTTCCTAACCCAATGCCACCGAGGGCCGGTGTAAGAGAGCACGTGTATCTAATATCTCTTGGGGCGGTTAATATTCTAGACGGTGCCGTGAATACTAGATATCCGATAAACAACAAGAATGCCCACTTGCAAGATTGATATCTGCAACTTCCGTTGCAATTAAGCTGGCCACCATGAAGGATCGTGCAGTTGAACGACCGGAAGAAAGATGCGTAAGCCAGACTACATCGTAAAAGTATTGTAACTAACATAAAAATAAAGCAAAAGCAATCTTCCAGAGCTCCGTGGTGGATAGGTTGTGCGGATTTTTTTTATCGGATTCATAATCAACTATAACAAAAAGGAAGACAACGGAATGGTAAGAACAGTTGCTTCAGAACAAGTTCTGCCACCCTCTCGTCTGTAGCACGAACGGCTGGGCGCTGGACACTGGCACTGGAAGGTATAAAAGAAGGAGTTCGGGATGAATAAGAATTAGTCGGTTCGTTGGCGTCTTCGGTGGCGGTACGGTACGCAACAGGATAGATCGCGTGTGTGGTAAGCAAGTGTGGAACATCGTGCGAACAAGTGAACATTTCTTCTTGTGCCATAAGTAAAGTGTGTGTAGCATAAAAAGGTTAGTGCCTAAAGTTTAACTGTTTATGGAGTTGTAAAACTGTTGTGAAAAAAAATATGAAAATGGAATAATTGGACGTGTGAGAAAACAGTGTAACGCCCAAAGGTGCTATGGAGGGCGAGGTGAACTGTGTGTGAAATTAATATGCATACAACATAATGCAAAACCAGCCCGTTGCATTGAACCCACCGATGATCGCCGATCGTTGAAGTTCGATGAATGTGAAAAGTTTCAGCAGTTACGTGAAGTTATATCACCGAGAATTGATTTAAACCGAAAAAATGTTAGAAGAAGCTTGTTTAAAACACTAAAGCTCTTCGTAGTACCGGCTATTGGTACACAATCAATTAGTGAAATGCAACCTGTGCAAAGGTGTGACCAAATTTCAGTTGCTACATGTGAAAGTATGCGTCGATGTGCTGGGCAACAAAATTGCGTGGACAGGGACGTACGAAAACCGTTACACACTGTCGCGTAAGTGACCTCGATACGCGCGAAGAACAGAAACGGAACAGTGAGAAGAATTATTTATTTCTTCATTAAGTGAATTCGTATAACAAAAATTATTTTGTATTATTTTGGTAACAACAAATAGCAAATAATTTTTATATGTTTTGATAAGTAAAATGATACACAAAATAGTATTCACTTAGTTCTAAGTGCGTTTCATTAGTTTTTGAATAATAGTTTGAACAATGGTGCCTATTACTAAAAGAGTGTGACTTCTTTCTTAAAACTGCAAACCCATCTCTAATCCGTTCCGTGTATCTTCTACTGAAGCTTGTTCTAAAAACGTTTGACCTACAATAACAAATGTGTTCCAACACCGAAGGCTAGTTCCCGGACACGGTAACCCTGACCGTTCCCCAAAATATCATCCTCACGGTTGATGCGAACGTGCAAGCGGTACGCGCTCAGAATCAATAATAATCGCAAACGTTGACTCCTATACACCTTCCCATACATACGATTGGCATTGTATCCACCAGCGAAGCATCATTGAAGCGTTCCCATAAGCATATCGATCGCTTTTGCATGCATGTTGATCGAAAGCACAGCATCATGCTAGATCGCTAGCGATTTGTACCGAAGATGAATGATCACGGTGTGCGATGTATATGCGGCTACGCAACACTGCTGGTGTTCTCGACCGACGCGAACGTTCTTTCATCGTTTATTGCCACTGCTCGACGGTTTGCTGTAGGTCGGGCCCGGTGCTAGCGGTACCGTGTGTAGCCGTGGACTTGAATCATAGCATTCGTAGTATTTTCTTATGTTCGCCAGTTCTTTGCTCTCGCGAGATGTTGAAGTTGAATGGGCACGTGTTTGTGCGGAGAACTGGTTTCTGTCGGTGACGCCAATCATCACTTTTAGCCCCCGTACCCCATTGTGGGCCAATGACATAGACCTTGAAACAATTTTCTGTTTGGTGCATTTAACTTTGCAGTCTGGGCGTTACGAAGGAGGGATGACCCATTTTGACGTGGTTTTATACATTTTTTAAAGGGATCGTTTAAATGTAGAATCAATTGCTTTGTTGAGTTGTTTATGATGGCCTTGGAGGCAAGCCCTCGTTTTAACAGCATTACAATTTCCTTTTGTTCTCTCCTCATTTAGATCCGATGCTTCGTTGAGGTGAAAGCATCAGAATGAGTCTTCTGCCATATAAAGGGGTTAGTATGGGCTACGTGAAGCGAAAGTACAAACAGCCGTATGACTGTTGCACACCGTTCTGTTCCATTCTTTCAGCTGACCATTGTTGGTGCCTGGTTGGTGCTAACTGCGACGGCCATAAGAATCGAACGACCCGAACCTGTAAGCTTCTTTCGAAGCAGCGTTGAACAAGTTCCACCGCACGGCTTTGAAAAACAGGTTGCCGAGGGGGAAAGCGATGACTTTGGAAGTAAATCACTGCCATTACGTAGCGCTGTCGAGAGTGTTCCAGCGACTCTGTAAGTTCTGCTTAACTCTGCGAAGTTTACCATTACAACGTGGGAGTTTTATTTCAGTGTCGATGAACGGCTTCCACTCCGTGATGCCGTTGAATTCCGTATCCTGGATATGGATCACGAAATAGAGGACACCGTCAGCAAGGTAAAGAATGTGGTCAACAAGCAAAAGTTCAAACTGATCCCCATTGACACGAAAGATGTGGAAAGCTTCCGAGTGTTTTCCTTCCAAGATAAATATGCAGCCTATGTGCTACCGGTACAGCCCGCCAACAAACCTATGCCATATCGGGCGGGATCGCCGTATCAACAGCTGCTGAGCAGCAAGGATGTGGCAGTGGTTCAAAATTCTTATAGTAAAGTTTTAGGCCTTCAAAAGGCAGCATCGAACGAATATAAAGTATTGTGCCACATGACTAACTGGGGCTTTTATCGCAAAGGGGAAGCACAGTTTGTCCCGGAAAATCTGGATCCTAGTCTGTGTACGCACATCATATATTCGTTTGCCATGTTGGACCCATCGTCGCTAACGATGAAGGAGTTCGACAGTTGGGCAGATCTGGATAACAGTAAGTCAACAATATTATTAAATGTATCCTTCAAGGTATTTTAAAGTTTAAATTTTCGACAGATATGTACTACCGTACGATAACGGCAGCCGGCGATGTACCCGTGCTGCTAGGTTTAGGCGGATGGACAGATTCGGTGGGCAACAAATATTCGGAAATGGTAGGATCTGCGTCTAACCGAAGAAACTTCATAACGAATGCGATCGTGTTCCTTAAAAAGCATGGATTCTCCGGTCTGCACATGGATTGGAACTACCCCGTGTGCTGGCAGAGTGATTGTTCCAAGGGATCCGATAGCGATAGAATTAACTTTAGTAAGCTTATTCAAGAAATAAGCGGAGCTTTCACCTCGGAGAACCTGCTGATCAGTACAAGCATTTCGGGATACAAAGAGGTACTGATGGTGTCGTACGATATTGCCGAACTTAGCAAGTACGTCGACTTTATGGCCGTTATGACGTACGATTATCATGGGTCATGGGAGGAACAAACGGGACATGTGAGTCCGCTGTATGGAAGTTCGTATGATAAATATCCACAGTACAATACTGATTATACGATGCAACTGTTGGTGAAGATGGGTGCAGACAAGAGCAAGCTCATCGTTGGAGTACCATTCTATGGACAAACGTTTACGTTAGCACAAACTACAAGAGCCACACCAGGTGAAGGTAGTCCTACGATCGGACCCGGAACAGCCGGCGATGACACAAGGCAGCCGGGTATGTTGGCTTATTATGAAATTTGTCAGCGTGTGCGTAAGCAAAAGTGGAAGGTTGGCAGGGATGCCGACATGAAGTCGGGTCCATACGCTACCAACGGTGATCAGTGGGTTGGATACGATGATCCTGTATCGGTCACAGCTAAAGCGCGGTATGTGATGAAGTCTGGATTTGGCGGAATGGCAGCATGGACGGTAGATTTAGATGATTATCAAAATCGCTGTTGCGAGGAACGCTTCCCTGTGCTAAGAGCCATTAACAGAGCGTTAGGACGGTTGTCGTCACCTGCCCCATCGGGAATGGATTGTTCGCGCCCTAACCAACCAGCTACTCCGAAACCGGCAGAAATGACTTATAGCCCTGACGGTGGAATACCGGGCACGACATCTACTCCAGCACATTCGCATACTACCTGGCCATCGTGGTCACCAGAAAGCACGTCAACAACAAGAAGAACGACAACCACAATGCCTACAACATCAACTACCACAACTACTACTACCACTACCACCACCACTACTACTCCTAGAACAACACGAAGAACTACTACCCAATCGACAACTACGTACAGTCCTCCAACGACAACTGTTGGAACGACCATCCCCGTCCCGGGGCTTGTAATGCCTGAACTCAGCAATGCAGAAAGCTGTGAAGGCAACCAGTACAAGGCACATCCGACGAACTGTAATTCATATTACCGTTGCGTTCTGTCCGAGTTCAAACAACAGTTCTGTGCCGGTGGTCTTCATTGGAATGATGCGGCAAAACTATGCGATTGGCCTGCATCAGCAAAGTGTGAAATGGACATGGGCACCGCGGAACCCAGCACAACGTCTACAACAGCAAGACCCTCAAGACCAGCTTCAAGACGTACGACAACACGAACAACTCCGAGCACTACCGAAGAGATGGTAACGTCACGTCCAACTCGTCGGAAGACGACGGTGGCCGCAAATACTCCAAGCCCAACAAGACCCACCAAAAAACCTGCTACCACTACCAAAAAACCTCCCACGGAAACTTGCAACAACGGAGAGTACTATCCGCACAGGAACTGTGACAGTTTCTATATCTGTGTGAACGAAAAGAGGGTAGCCCAGCAGTGCGGTCCTGGATTGTACTGGAGCCAGATGGATAAGAGCTGCGACTGGGAGGACAACGTGAATTGTGTGAGCAATGAACAATATTTCCGATTGTTAACGACCTTTGGCTCTCTGAAATTGCTCTCGGAAGATGATCCTTGCGATGGCAATTCGCACGTTCCGTTTCCGGGTGACTGTAATCAGTATTTGGTGTGCAATTGGGGTCGTCTCGAATCAGCTAGCTGTGCCGATGGGCTTCACTGGAACCAGCAGTTGAAAATTTGCGATTGGCCAGCAAATGCGAAATGTGCGCAGGGTGGCGTACCGGAAAGTACGGAAAACATTTCCGACGAGAACAATGCTTGGCAGGGTGCGGGACAGGACATTGATGGTCCACAGTATGTTGTATCGACCACAGAAAAACGAACCACTACGACACGTTCAACAACGGTCGCTCCTGCAACACCTCCGCCTATGTTGGAACCCCTGTCCGGATACTACAAGATGGTTTGCTACTTTACAAACTGGGCCTGGTACAGGAAGGGCTATGGAAAGTATACGCCGGACCATATAAGGACCGATCTCTGTACGCATATTGTTTACGGGTTCGCGGTGCTCGACTACTCCACGTTAACGATAAAAACACACGACTCGTGGGCTGATATTGATAACAAATTCTACACCCGTGTAGTGGCCGCTAAAGAGAAAGGCGTGAAAGTGACTCTCGCTATCGGTGGTTGGAATGATTCGGCGGGCGATAAATACAGCCGGTTGGTAAGGAGTGCCGCTGCGCGATCAAAGTTTGTGGAGCACGTGATCGGTTTCCTGGAGAAGTATGGATTCGACGGTTTGGATCTAGATTGGGAATATCCCGTGTGTTGGCAGGTGGACTGCAAGAAAGGATTTGCCGATGAGAAGGAAGGATTTACGGAGCTGGTGCGAGAGTTATCGGAAGCATTTAAACCCCGCGGGTGGTTACTTTCGGCTGCCGTTTCACCAAGCAAAACCGTGATCGACGCTGGGTACGATGTAGCGGCGTTGGCGAAATATTTCGACTGGATTGCCGTGATGACGTACGATTTCCATGGCCAGTGGGACAAACAGACGGGGCATGTAGCACCGCTGTACTACCATCCCGAGGATGAGATTGATTTCTTCAATGCGGTAAGAAAATCAGACCAAACAGGTCAGATTGTATCAGATACTGTTATTCTAATGTTGTTTTTGCTTTCCGTAGAACTATTCGATCAACTATTGGATCGAAAAGGGAGCACCATCGCGGAAGATTGTTATGGGTATGCCACTCTACGGACAGTCCTTCCAACTAGCTGACACTAAGAAGAATGGACTGAACGCCAAAGCTCCAGGACCCGGCCAGGCAGGAGAGTTCACCAGAGCGGCTGGATTTTTAGCTTACTATGAGGTGAGGATTATGAGCGTCAAATATGTTCTACCATTCTTCATTATCTGTTTAAACTTGTTCTAGATCTGTGATCGTATACAAAACAAAGGATGGACAGTGGTGCAAGATGAGTTAGAAAGAATGGGCCCGTATGCTTACAAGGGCAATCAGTGGGTATCATTTGACGATAAAGAAACTTTGCTCCGGAAGGTACAATTCATACGCGCAATGAACCTGGGAGGAGGTATGATTTGGGCACTCGATTTGGATGACTTTAAGGATCGCTGTGGACATGGAAGCCATCCACTCCTAACGGCTATTAGAGAGGGACTTCGTGAACCTCCCACAGGAAACGATGTACTCCGTAAGTTGAAGTCAGAACAAACTTTTTCTTGAAAACAATTTTAACTTACATTGTTCCTTCCTGTGTTTGTAGCTCCGATTGTACAACAATCTACAGGAAATGGAAATGCTCCCGTGGAAACGAACGCCGGCATTACTTCCCCGGAGAAACAACAACCCGGTTCGCTCGATAGTTCAGAAGAGGAAAATAACTTTGTTGAATCGGACGAATATAAAGTTGTGTGCTACTTCACAAACTGGGCATGGTATAGGCAGGGCAATGGCAAATATCTTCCCGAGGATATCGATCCCGAGCTGTGCACGCACATTGTGTACGGCTTTGCCGTGCTGGATCGCGAAGGTTTGACGATTAAGCCACACGATTCGTGGGCAGACATTGACAATCGCTTCTACGAGCGAGTCGTGGAGCTTAAAAAGAAGGGCAAGAAAGTAACCGTTGCGATCGGTGGATGGAACGATTCGGCCGGCGATAAGTACAGTCGTTTGGTGCGAAGTGCTCAAGCTCGGAAACGTTTTGTGGAAAATGTGATGCAATTCATTGCAAAGTATAACTTTGACGGATTGGACTTGGATTGGGAATATCCCGTCTGCTGGCAGGTTGATTGCAAAAAGGGGTACGCAGATGAGAAAGAAGGATTCTCAAGCTTGGTAATTGAGCTGGCGTCGGCCTTTAAACCGCACGGCTATCTGCTATCCTCAGCAGTATCTCCGAGCAAGAAAGTAATAGACGCGGGATATGACGTACGTACCTTGTCCGATTACATGGACTGGATCGCTGTGATGACGTACGATTATCACGGACAGTGGGACAAACAGACTGGCCACGTTGCACCGATGTACGAACATTCTGATGATTTCGATAAAACATTTAACGCCAACTTTACCATCCACTACTGGATCGAGCAAGGTGCGGATCCTCGTAAGTTGGTTATGGGTATGCCAATGTACGGTCAGTCATTCTCGCTCGCTGATGTCAACGATAATGGGCTGAACGCTAAAACCTATGGAGGTGGAGAAGCCGGCGATCAAACACGTGCCAGAGGTTTTCTGTCATATTACGAAGTAAGACATAGCGTGTGAGACAGCAATCGATCAAGAGATTATTAACTTTTTATTTGTATTCGCAGATTTGTGCAAACATTCAGCAGAAAAATTGGAATGTTGTCCGCGACCGCAAGGGACGAATGGGCCCATACGCGTACAAAGGTGATCAGTGGGTTTCGTTCGACGATCAGTACATGATACGCCACAAGAGCGAATTTGTTAAGGCTATGGGTCTTGGAGGTGCTATGATCTGGGCGCTCGATTTGGACGATTTCCGAAATAATTGTGGATGTGAAGAATATCCCCTGCTGCGTACTATCAATCGAGTATTGCGGAACTATCCTGGTCCAGGGCCAAAATGTACGCTAGGATCGGGCAAACCGTCGTCGGAGCGTCCAACCGAGCGTCCCACTACAACCATGATGACTACAACAACTACAAGAAGACCCACAACTACGTCGAGAAGTACAACGGCGGCTTGGACTACGACGATGCCTACGAAAGCAGCCTCGACTACTAGGAAAACGACCCGGCGAACGACTACTAGAACAACCACTACCAGCAGCAGGCCATCAACACCATCCATCGACGATCTCGACTATAACCAATCCAATAGTGATTGCGATGGGCGATTGTTCGTTCCACATGAAACGGATTGCTCCAAATATTACATTTGTCAGCATGGCAAACGTTATGAGCAAAGGTAAGGTGTTTCGCGTTTAATAGTATTTCGACCAATAACTTATGTTTTGTCTTTCGGTTTTTTCGACGAATTATCGTAGATGTCCTGCTAATACACTCTGGAACAATGGGTACTGTGACTGGGAGGAGAATACGAACTGTAAGAACAAGCAACGCCCAATCTCCTCAACGGCGCCCACCGCTGCGACGGATGATGGGAATGAGTGGATGTCTTCAACTACTCGTCCAGCAACAACTACTACCCGACGCACTACAACTCGACGTACGACCGAAAGGCCCACAACTACTACCACCACTACTACAGCAAAACCATTGCCTCCATCGAATGAAATCGGTCCTGGAAATAGTGACTATAAAGTGGTTTGCTATTTCACAAACTGGGCATGGTATAGACAAGGCGATGGAAAGTACACGCCTGACGACATTGATAGTACACTGTGCACTCACATCGTGTACGGTTTTGCCGTGCTTGATCGGGAAAGCTTACAGATCAAAACGCATGATTCGTGGGCCGATATAGATAATCGGTTTTATGAGCGAGTAGTCGAGCATAAACGCAAAGGAACGAAGGTGACTCTGGCGCTGGGCGGGTGGAACGACTCGCTCGGTGATAAGTACAGCAAATTGGTACGAGATGCCGCCGCTAGAGCTAGGTTCGTTAAGCACGCCGTTGAGTTTATTGAGAAGTATGATTTCGATGGGCTGGATCTTGATTGGGAATACCCAGTTTGTTGGCAGGTCGATTGCCAGAAGGGATATCCGGACGAAAAGGAGGGCTTTGCAAAGTTGGTACAGGAGCTTGCCGTTGAGTTCCGACCGAGAAGTTGGTTGCTTTCGGCTGCCGTTTCTCCTAGCAAAATGGTTATTGATGCCGGTTACGATGTGCCAGTACTGGCTGAGTACTTCGATTGGATTGCGGTCATGACCTATGATTTCCACGGCAACTGGGACAAACAAACGGGTCATGTTGCACCGCTGTACTACTATCCCGGTGATACGTACGATTATTTTAATGCCAACTTCTCCATCAACTATTGGATCGAAAAGGGAGCACCTTCGCGAAAGTTGGTCATGGGTATGCCGTTGTATGGACAATCGTTTTCGCTTGCTGATGCTCGCCGGAATGGGCTTAACGAAAAGTCGTACGGACCGGGCGAGGCGGGAGAGTTTACCCGTGCCGGTGGGTTCTTGTCGTTTTACGAAATTTGTGACAAGGTAAATCGCCGGGGTTGGTCCGTTCAGAGGGATCCTGAAGGGCGAATAGGCCCATACGCGTACAGTGGAAATCAATGGGTTTCGTACGATGATGTGGACGAGATCCGAAGAAAAACTCAATTTGTCAAACAAATGAACCTTGGCGGAGGAATGGTATGGGCGTTGGATCTAGACGATTTTAGAGGCAAGTGCGGATGCGGTACGCATCCGTTATTGCGCACCATGAACCTGGAGCTTGGTCGAATCCAGACACAAGCACCCGAAAATTGTACTTAAAGTGAGTGTGGAGTTTGTAATGAGGATATAAGGCCGATACTATGAGGATACTACTAATCGAATGAATAAAATTGTGTGTAAAGATTTGTCATTAATATCAATATAAACAATGATTTTAAAATACTGAGGTAATATGAGATATTTAAAATAATTCTTCAAATTTTTACATGGTTTAGTATATTGATAGATATGGTAATGACTTACACTTCCATTTTGATACGTTTGTTGGGGCACGTAATGAGGATGCCGGATACATGCCCCACCAAGCAGGTGTTCGTCAGCGACCCGTTCGGCACGAGACGTAGAGGAGCACAGCGAGCAAAATGGCTGGATCAAGTGGAGTCCAACCTGAGGGAGATCGGATGCGGCCATGGATGGAGGAACGCAGCCCTGGATCGAGTTTCCTGGAAACGGATTGGATACCAGGCCATGTCTTTTAGACGTGCCCGATAGGGCAGACCAACCAAGAAGAAGACGAAGGCTTTCTTATTCTAATTTGTGGAAAAGAATAAAAATGTATATAAAATACCGCGCAAATTCAAATATTCGATTTCGAATACTCACCAGCATTGTTGCACACTATTGACGAACTCGTACGCAATCTTCTATGCTCTTTTCACCAGTCTACGTCTGTCTCGTTTGGCTGTTGTCGGAACAACGGGAAAATGAAGTGTGGTGTTCTTCCATTATTCACTATGAAATTGCAGTACCTTCAACACGGGACATTAAATAGTGCATCGGAATTTTGTTAATAAATTCAATGTTCAATGAAGTTCAGATACAGCATGCTGTTTGCAGTTTTCCATGTTTTTCAGTCTTAAAACGTGCACAATTGTAGAATTCACTACTTTGGGTTTGCTATAGGTTTTCGATTAATATTTATATCTTTTTCCACTAATTTATCACTCTTTCTATATGCATATTCTTGGCTTCACTGATCGTGTGCAGAAGTGCAAATGCAATTTATGAAAATATCGCTTTGTTTACTTTTCCCCGTGCCATTAACCCTCAATATGTACCTTCACGAAAAGGTTGGTTACGAACTGTCAAACGGTGCACGTTGGCTCAGCCTGCTTGCATTGCCTGATTCTATTTGTTTCTGGTGCTGTCATTTGTTGTTGTTCTTCCCCACGTTCAGACTCCGTTGCGTTTTCGGGCTGATAAGAGTGGTTCGGGAAAGCAAAACGAATTTTCTCTCACCGTACTGGCCGTTCAGCTTCTGGTGGGAAATCGAGAAACCAGAAGCATCGAGCGGTTGTGACGAATCGGTAGTGTGATTCCGATCCAAGTGCAACACGCATTTGGCAAAAATACCCCGTACCGTGTCAACTGCGGCGGTAGGAAAACGAACGCGCGGGAGCATATTCGTGCTGATAAGCGTAATTTCGGCAGTGTGAACCCAATTTCCTTCCCGTGCACAGCTTCCGGATAAATCCGTGCGCTACCGTGTGGAGATGTGTGCGAACGTGTCGTGTTTAGTGCGCGTTACCAGTATGATGTCACGGTGTGCGAAATGTTGTACACCTCGAATGCCACGGATTAGTCACCGGATACGTGAAGGGATGGTATGCAGCTCGTCGGCCTACAGCACTGTCGCACTGCACCGCTTCCAGCAGCCAGCACGAATCGGTGCCAGAAATGGATACAACGAGGCGCGGGCTGTGGCGAGCTTGTTCGCGGGAACTGGCACCAGCTCGCGGTCGTATACGCAGGCAGCCTCAACCCTCACCCGGGAACAGCTGCACGATCTGGTGTACAGGTTAAACGAAGATGAAAGAGAATTGCTTATGAACACGCTGAAGCAATTCGAGTCCAACAAAGTGAAGGCAAAGTTTGAAGGTGAAATTTAACACTTGAGCTCCCGCTGCAGCGTCTAGAAGCACTTTATCCTTTTATTTTCCGAATCTCGATGTGTGTCCTCCTTTCTTCTCTCTCTCCTCCCCCTCCCCCCTTGCACACACATCCTAACAAAGCACAGGTTGGGCGGAAATGGGAAGCCAGAATTTGGTTGCACGGCTACGGATGGCGGCTCCCCGGAATTGCTTCGGCCTGAGTATGCAAAAATAGAACAGCAAATTTAAGCTGTACGGCCATTACCGTTCACCCGCAGTTGAAGATTAAATGTAAACAAAACGTTGTTCGTTCTATTGGTGGTTTTCATCGTTGAAATCGCGCGCACAGGAACGGAACGGCGCTTAAACACAAAGCAACAAGTTCTGGCTTTTCTTCCGATTCCGCGACTATGATGTGCTCGTCTGTCAATCGGACCGATTACATCTTGAACCGCACCACCGAAGAATGGACCAGCGGAAGCAATCCGAACCGGATCCACCCACAGAGGGTTTCGAGAAGAACAAAATGATTGTTTCGTGCAATCAACGCCGGACCATTCTTCAGCTGCGTACCGAGCCCTTCGGGTTGAAATGATGTAATCAATCTTGAACCGCATATACTATCCCGATCCCTGCTCTCTGCTCAATGTCAACCCAACAACACCTGTATCATGGGCAAAAGTAAAAAAAAAAGCAAGATATGATACGGACAACAAAGAACCAGTCAACCCACTGTCAACACCTCTATCTAGTATTCCCCCAAAACAGTACTTCTTCACACGTTTACCACACGCTCTTATCAACATTTGTCCGATCGGGACGGTAATTGTCTCTGCGGCAGTTGTGTTGCACGTACCGCTCGTTATCTCGGGGAATGTTATCTTCTTCTCATCTAGTAGGATCCTTTACATTAAGCTGCGCTCTATCCGCACACACTCTATCGCCTCTTCACTCTGTCTCTCTATCTCTTACCTTCTCTCTCTATCTCGTCTAAGCGATTGATGTGATTTTAATTTAGATGTTATCGATAAGTGGTAATCGTGCGTTATTATTTCTAGTTTTTTCGCTTCTGATTTGCTGTTATAATCTATGCGTTATTTAAATGTGAGCCCTGTTTTTGGTTTCGTTGTGGTTGTAAATTACGGACAGATGATTTATGATACAGCTGGCCACACTATATCCGTTTTTTTTTGTTTTGGTGGGTTATGCAATGTGATATTTGTCCATTGCAAAGTGAGCATTCGGCTTGTGCCAAATATGTAAATATAAATAGGTCATGTTTTGCTTTAACTGCTAGTGCCACTATTTATCGTTGGGTTCGATTCAATAGGTATTATTATTTACTCATTTTAGTGACAATAAAACTATTAAAAGTTGCTATTTTTTATATCTTGTAGGCTTGCTTTTAATTATTGTGTAACTATTGTACTGCAAGTACACGTAACACAACGCCATCAGTTTTCGTCCAAGTGTTGATTCCAATGTCCCGCTCACCGTAAGCTAACGACGTACCCCGATAGTATGGCATAGTACTGGAAATGGCAGATTCTATTTCAGTCGAACGATACGCTCATTCATAACTTATAATACACTAGACACTATTCCCCGGGCCTAGGGTTAACGCTAGTAAAGCTGAACGTTCCGCACAAAATCGTTGAGAAGCAGGTGGTAATGTTGTGATCACGCTAGCTTTAGGTCACCTTATATCCTTGCCAGTTGGCATTTGTATGTACGAGGGAGCGTGTATGTGTATGTGTGTATGTGCGTGTGGTAGTCATCGTTCCCCTGACCGTCATTAGTTTCCCGGTCCCCGGAGTACTAATAAAGTGAAGCGATCCGTAACGACAGCGGTATGAGCAATGGCTGAATTACTATATTCAAAATCCTTACGTCCCACCCCCCTCCCCTACAACATAGGGCAGTTGGCAGCAACCGTTTGGCGAAGTAGATTCGGTCGTCCAGCAAAGCTAAAACCAGTCCTCGGAGATGTAGATCCTACCGGTTCCTACTGCGCGGTGCCGGAAGATTGGCTGCAAAAAAAGTTCGGTATGCTTTGTGTATGTTATTTTTTATCGGTTTGTGTTAGTTGGTTTGGTTTGGTTTGGTTACGTTATATTTAGACTATTGGCAACGCGGATAAAGGGTGTTTTGTTGCGGGACAGTGTAGGACGCTCGGCGCGCAAGTGCTCGAGTGCTTCATTCATAACTTTAGTCTACCGTTTCGCTTACTAACCTTTTTGCTAAATCCTCATCATCTTAGCCTACGCTTAACCTATCAGGGAACACAAATATACTCGATAAGTGGACCTTTTGCGTATGCGTAGACCAAGTGGGCGTTTTATTTCGTTACAGCCCGGTAAAAGGTTAACTGCGAAGAAGTTCTGGATTAGTTTTCCAATCGTTCCATTCGTTATTTTCTTGCAGCAAGTCTAATAATTAGATGTTCCTGCTCGTTAAACATATTTTTTTAGAGAGTTTATATTTTTCTACTGCGCTTGCATAAGTCTTTGCTAAAGTTTTAACGTTATCATAGTATTTTTTGAGAACTTTTCTTTAACATGTATTGTGCAAATTATGCTTTATTGAAATTGGTTAACCCTAACCGTACCACTCGAATGATTTTATTAGGCATTAGGTAAATCTTATTATTTAAAAATGTTTGCATACTTTTACCTTTGGGTCACGAAATTTTCGTAGCTCTTGAAGCGATACCCATCGCATTTGGGCCATTGTATCTCTACTTTTTTTCTATTTTACTCTTGCAAAAGTTGTAACTACTATATCAGGGATAAAAAGAATTATAAAGGTAATTTGTGCAGTTTTGCGACATGCGAAATGGAACCAAAACGATTGACTAATAACAAAAATTGCATACAAACACACTGCTGATGTCAATGGACAATAAGTAAAAAATCTTTAAAAATGTATTTGATCTTTTTCTGGATCTATTTTTCTTACCTACCTCTTCAACTGTTATTCAATTCTCAAAGCCTCAACTAATCTTTAAATTATGTTAAAAGTTGTACAAGTTTCATTTGAATTCTTTCCAATTAATCATTCCCAAATTTTTAAGTTTTCATTTTGGTCCGACCGTTTCATAGTGGTACGATCAGAGTTGATCGTGTTTATTTCTTTTAAATTTCAAAATCAAATTATGCTTACCGGAAAATATTTTTTTCACTATGTAGTCAGATGCTATTTCTTTTTCGAATTCTCTCTCTCCTATACGCCCTAGACGCAAATTAAGTCAATTGGTTATGGAAATGGTACATATAAGTAATCGTTTTCGGTAGGTTCCCCCGGTCGTATGTACAAACGGTGGTCTAGCTACATGTGTGAATGTGTGGAGGTACCGTTTATGTAATAGGTAGGTCCGCGGTAGGGATAGCGTTTGGCAAAAAATTGGAACCCGATTTACCCGTCGATGTCAGAGCACCACCCGGAGCTAATTTCATGTTGCAACCCGTTGTATGATTCGTGCTCGTTGTGTAAATATTGATTTTGCATTATATTGGCTGTTTTCGTTGCGCCTAACCGATCCACGGTGTCCCTTTGGCGCTGTGCTCCAACTAAATCGATTTAATTTACATTTCCGCGTAATGCAGAAGCAATGAGCGCAAATTTTAGTATTCGTAGCTAAAGTACCTTTAGTATATGTGCCGGTAGTATTACGGTATTAGTTTGTAACTAAATATAGTAAGGAACCGTAGCGAAAGAAGAGCTGGATAAATGTTAGGGCAAAATTAGCTTCAAGGCTTCCCCATTGCTTCTTCCAAGTATGCATGATTTATGATATTATTTAAGCGCATGGTTTCAGTAACGGACGGGGTAGGATGAGCCAGATTGCGAAGGAATGAAATTAAATCCGCACGGCGGCAAACTCCATGTTTTGGGTTCAGCATCAATTAATCTTGTTGGTTTTAGTTCACATCAAAACGCCCAGCCAGGTAGAATAACGTTATCCTGATTTTGTCTGATCTCGGTAGGAGAGAAAAAAGGCACGCGGTGACGGACTTATTTATCTTACCGAAGGATCAGTAACCTTTATTATACTAATCAACCAATCCTGCATTAATCAACGACAAGGAATGCGAAAAGTGTTATCGTGCTACGTGAGCGTCATACGCTGTGGCGAATGGAAAAAGGAAGAACTGCCGGAACAACATTGATTGAAGTAGAAAGGGACAGTGTGCAACCCACTGGAAAGCTGACGCTGCCGGTAGATGGTGAAAATTGAACGGCAACACTGCGGAATGGCTTCCTATGCCTTTGCGTTTGCCATTATCTATTGATTGCATGACTTCCTCTATCGTCGTGTGAGATTGTTTGCTTTTTTTCAGTCATCGTCGTTGTTATTATTATTTTCTTTTATTGAAGTGAACCTAACAAGGGAACGCATGTGGAAGTAGTCGCTTTCGTGATAGAATGTAATTCAAAACCATCGGTGGAAGATTGCTTCATAAATTCGCATGACACGTACCGTATGCTACCCACCACTAGGACAATTAAATAAATTATGTTCGAGCTAAAAAAAACGCAACTAACCTAATAATGTTTTAGTGCGTAATGGCTAACACACTACTATTTAATGTGCATGAAACATCTCAACTGTGCAAAAGCGTGACTAGAAAAAAAGGCAGTACTCTAAACACTAAGCTCACCATCGCCCAAAGCATTGCAAACATGGACAGAAAACAACCCAAATGTCTGGTTTCGAATGATTTAATTTCATGCCTGCGTTGTGTTGCTGCTGCAGCAGCCGTGGTGAGCAGCCACCAGCTCTCGGCCAGCTTTTGATGTTAAATTATGCATGAAAAAAAATTAATTCTGGCCGTTTTCTCTGTCTCTGTGTTCTCTTTGCTTAGGCACTCCTGCTCGTTAACCATTTTCCGATTTTTCTCATTGCCCGTTGTTCATATTCCAAGTAAAACATGCATTGCTTTCTCACATCTTTATTATAGAACGGTCGAAAATAAGTAGTAGCGTAAAGAAACCGATGGGTTGTTACCATCTACATTTTGTGTGCAAAGTTGTATGTTTTTTTCTTCTTCCCTTATTAATCGATACCTTTTCAAACCTACACACAGCCGAAACCGTTCCAGTACCACCCACATCGGACCTCATGAAACGTAAGTATACATACTACTGAATTTGTTCTGCTGCTGTTCGTGTAGTGTGTGTTTACCAAATGGGGTGTTTTCAATTTTGGGGAAAATTCCCTAGGGATATACCGGGTAAAGATGTTTTTTTTTGTTGCAAAAATAAATTGGAGCTTTTTATGTTCTATTTATGGTAAGAGACTTGTGATGGGCAAAATTACTTTTTTCCTGGTGTCGGATTAACTCCTCAAACCCGGGACTTCCGAAGTCGACTCTAGAATAACGCTCGACCGGGTTCGGGAAAGGGGTAGTGGGATAGTGTTAGAAGGGTTATTTGGAACGAATTATTAAGCACACATTTGCATAGAACATTCAACATATGAAATGACTTGTTCTTTTAAACTATGTTTTGGAATTAATTAAAGACGGACAATGTACCGTTGTATAAATAACATGTTTTAAAGGACGGGTGTTTTTTGCTTGATTCCGCTTTTCGGATGTAATGTGTTAAGTCGTACGAACGAATGAACCAATTATGGACCGGACACTGTCGAATTTTTGCAGAGATGATTTTCCAAGCTGGATTATCAATTATTTTTATCATTGCGTAAAAATTAATCGATGAGAAACTCGTTTAAACCCAAATATAGCTGGTACGGATTGAATAAGATAAAAAAGGAATAGTTCCAGCGAAAACTGTGAAATATTCCAAACAAAAATGGAAGAAAACTTAAAGAAATGTTGAAACTTGTTAAATCCTCAACAGAAACTGTGGAAAATCCTGGGGAAAACCCATGCAAAACTTACTCTAAAGCACGAAAGGGACTCCACGAGACAACATAGGACGAATTTCTGGAAGACATGAGGAAAATTCAACCCCCATGTAAAAGAAAACTATGCTATTCCTTAAGGAATCTCTCTTAAACTACATTACAAGACGTAATGCAAAGCATCATTCCAAGATAAGTTTGAAACTGCTGGATAACTAGCACATGTACTGATAAATGGTGTACACCTTTTGTCTAAACATAAGACATTCATAGAAACTTGTTGAAAAAATCCCACAAAACTTTATGCGAAACTGCATAAGAAAATTTCGAAAAATTAAAGAGACCCCAAAGTATAGTATGGGCTGGAATACCAATAGAAAACAATGGAATGTTCCGGTATACATATACTGTCTAAAATCAGAAAAAAAATATTGGAACCCTGAGGAAAACTGTAGTAATTCCCGTTGCCATTATAAAATTATAAAAACACACCATTCCAGGATTTCTTATGTTAAAGAACATTACTCAAAAACGTAAAGCTGCTGGAGAACAATGTGAAAATTATTGGAAAACTGTGTACAATCCTTGCCTTTTAACTACCCAAAAACGTGAGTGAGTTGTGGCACGATCCGGTTGAAATTTGATACGTATCCTGTCATATGACATTACTTCAGCCTCAATTTTGTCATCAAATGATATAAAATTACATAAAAGAAATCAATATCTCACCACAAGTTAATAGAGTAGAGATTGTTTCAGACATGCTTATTTTGAAGAATTTCAGTAATGTCCCAATTTCATATGCTTAAATGCATTTCATAAAAAAAATATCCACTTTTTTTCTTGGTATAATTTCGGCAGAAAAACGCAATGCGTGAATACCGCGAAAATTGAAATTTACCCAACGGAATATCACTGAGCGTACCAAATAATGGAGGCGCATGGTACTTCACGTTGGAACAATTATTTGTACACACCTACATGTTGAATATTACTTTTCCCTTTTTTTTGTTCTGGTTTGGAGTGAATTTGAATGCCAAAAATATAAAACCAAATAAATTGCTGTTATCCGTTGCTATTTACGGTGAAACTTTTCCTTGTTTTCCATTCGGTGCAGGGCGGGTTTTTCTTGCAGCTTACGACGGTACGGTACATTTGCTCAATGTGTCACGCATTCTGCCGTTTGAACGAAAGAACAAGCAATTATTGTTGTTCAGCATTCCTTTTATTGTCCGACATACACACACACACACAATCGTGCTATTGTGGCTGCCAGAAGGACTGGTCATGGCATCTGTTTTTCCATTGAATGGACGCCTTGACAGCTGAAGGAAATAAAAGCTTGAGATTTCATTTGATGGAAATGAGATTTTGAGTTCTTGCGTCTTTGAAGGAGATTTTTGCAAAAAGTGTTTTGCAGTGTTTGTAAATGAATACTTCTACTGAATAGGTTCATTAATTAAATATTATATTTTTTAGCTTTTAATTATTTAAAAGTAGAAAGATTCTCGTAACGCTGTTACGATTAATAAAAACTTTAATAGAAACAAAACGAATCTACGTTGAATGGTTCACGTTAAATCCTTTCAAATGACGCCTGTGTGAACTTTTTTCCCCCCATTTCCCATGCGCTATTTCGCAATGGCAAGTTTATCCTTTTCAACAGCTAGTGACGGTCGCCAATTCCCGCCTCAGTAGTTTATCCTCCCATACCAATTTAAGGTCGCACTGTCATGCTTGTCGGTGCACCATTTGTCGACCTGCGGGTCCTCGGTCGTCAGCAGGAAACCTTTTCACTTACACCTGTGGGCGAAGTGTTTGTGTGTAGGTTGGTGTGTACACAGAAGGATATCGTTTGATAAATTTTCCCCCTTCCCCTATGGCACACTCGGAGAACGCTTTCCACTCGAGATGGTAAGTGGGTGGAAAAGAGGAGTGAAGTGAACGGCACAGAAATAGTCCCGTAGTCATCAGGAAGAATTGTTGAATCGCATACGGTGTGAGTTTCGTCATGCGAGGCATGGCAGTGGCAGCTACTTGATGAATACTCCCTAGCGAAGGAGTATTGAAGCACCCGTATTCGTTATCCGTACCGGACCGCCGGAAAGGTGTGCGCATTTGGTGGGCTGTAACACACTGAGCAGCACGGCAAAACGTTTGGGTTGATTGAGAAGTAACTGAATCATGTACTAATTGAAGTTGTGATTGAAAGTAAGTGCATGTCCGTGGATGTCGAGATTTGTAAAAGTCAGCTGCATACTAATCTCGTTGTTGGAATTACTTTAAAAGCACTTCCCAAGTGTATCGTAAATTGTGGATCATTGTTTAGCGCTTTAATGTCGTATCAAACCCAATTGAGTCATGGTGTTCACACGAAGCAACAGTTTCCACCGTATACAGTGAGCAGTTTTGGAATTGATTTAGGATGTGTTTGTGCTGTTGAATTTTATTCTCTTTCCCCTCAGGACACAGAAAAGGGTTACAATGAAACGTTCAAAGGGTGAAAGTTTCTTTTGCCCGGAAACCAGGCCCGCTTTGTAACGTAATACTCTGATGGGCACAGCAAAACAAACAGAGTGAGAGAGAGAGAGAAAGCCATAAAAAACGAAAACGACTTACCACCCATACAACAAAGTCAAACTCAAATATGTCTGGCTGACAGTGAGGAATTTAAGGCTCGACCAACGGGTGTTTTGTTAACTTGTACTCCACCGAAACTAAACTGGAAGCGCACCGGTAATGAAACCCTCAGTTGCATTTATCCGGAAATCAGTCAACCCGGTGGGGATCTCCAATTCCAACATTCTTTACTTTCTACACACGTTCTTTTGCCACACCGCCGGGGAGGCAATTTCCGGACGGTGGATAATATTTAACGGCTTTACTTCTTTTCATTCATGCGAAATTGTAAATTTAAGCACGGGGAAGAACTTCAAATGGTTTGTTGTTTGCAGATTCTTTGAAATTATTGCCACACTTCCATCCTTTCGAGAAGGATCAATTGGGAGTGATAAATGTTTTTAAACGTGTTAAGCATCATCAAGCTATTCTCGAACTCAACCAACAACGTTGGTCCAATGCAATTAAATGACAACCAATGCCGATTTCTCCGAAGCAAGGGATGAACCTTTGGGGAAAAAAATAAAATAAAACTCGTTCGAGGGAGATTTTCGTTGTCCTTCGCTAATGAGATATGCTCGGAGCATAATTTCGCGTTGGTGGTCTGGTTTTTCTTTTCGCCGTTGTTTCGCCGTGTAGCTAAATGTGACCTGGTGAACCGTTGAGTTGTAAAGTGTTTAAAGTTTTAATGACGTAACTTACGGCATCGCGCCTTCGGTTCCCGGGAATTGCAAGATGGAAACGGACGGTTATTGGGGATGGAAGTGATGCTCTGGTATGCAAATTAGTTGCTCATTAATTGATTTAATGCATACCGACATTTGCATTTCTTACGATGCTAAATGTCGTGCACCCGGAAAAAGGGTTTGTTAGGTGTTTAAAGACACTTTTTGTATGAATTATTAATAAGTAGGAATTGTTCAATTAATATAGGAATATGTTAGCCACACGTGAGGCTTTTTTATCCTTTCACAGCTGTGACAAAAATTATGTAAACTTTTCTTTGGTTATTCATTTACAGTCGGATTGGTGAATGCCCTTCCTTTCATTGGATTTGGTTTCCTCGACAACTTCACCATGATTATTGCGGTAAGTATGAAACAGTAATTTGTAAAGATTTGCCTTATTAATCTTTCTAAAGAATCAAAAGAATAATTCATAGGAATCGTCATCCAGCAGCTAAAAAAATTATGAGTTGAATCTAAAGATTCAATAATCATCAGAAATTTTCAGATCTTTCAGATGAATTCTTTCAGATGAATGAATGGTTCTTAATTGGTTAATGATGACTCAGAAATCCTTGAAATCTAAAAGATTCATAAATTCTCAAAGTTTTATGAATTTTTCAATATTTATGAATTCACAGAGATTCGTGAATCTTCAAAGAATCAGAAATCCTATCAGTAAAAGTTAGAATTGAGGAAGCAAAACTAAAATTTGCGTTTAATCTCGTTTTCTCAGTGATTAAAGAATCT
>KB663644.1:5417129-5568824 GCA_000349025.1 Anopheles minimus | reverse complement strand
AGCCATAAAAAACGAAAACGACTTACCACCCATACAACAAAGTCAAACTCAAATATGTCTGGCTGACAGTGAGGAATTTAAGGTTCGACCAACGGGTGTTTTGTTAACTTGTACTCCACCGAAACTAAACTGGAAGCGCACCGGTAATGAAACCCTCAGTTGCATTTATCCGGAAATCAGTCAACCCGGTGGGGATCTCCAATTCCAACATTCTTTACTTTCTACACACGTTCTTTTGCCACACCGCCGGGGAGGCAATTTCCGGACGGTGAATAATATTTAACGTCTTTACTTCTTTTCATTCATGCGAAATTGTAAATTTAAGCACGGGGAAGAACTTCAAATGGTTTGTTGTTTGCAGATTCTTTGAAATTATTGCCACACTTCCATCCTTTCGAGAAGGATCAATTGGGAGTGATAAATGTTTTTAAATGTGTTAAGCATCATCAAGCTATTCTCGAACTCAACCAACAACGTTGGTCCAATGCAATTAAATGACAACCAATGCCGATTTCTCCGAAGCAAGGGATGAACCTTTGGGGAGAAAAAATAAAATAAAACTCGTTCGAGGAAGATTTTCGTTGTCCTTCGCTAATGAGATATGCTCGGAGCATAATTTCGCGTTGGTGGTCTGGTTTTTCTTTTCGCCGTTGTTTCGCCGTGTAGCTAAATGTGACCTGGTGAACCGTTGAGTTGTAAAGTGTTTAAAGTTTTAATGACGTAACTTACGGCATCGCGCCTTCGGTTCCCGGGAATTGCAAGATGGAAACGGACGGGGGGTTATTGGGGATGTAAGTGATGCTCTGGTATGCAAATTAGTTGCTCATTAATTGATTTAATGCATACCGACATTTGCATTTCTTACGATGCTAAATGTCGTGCACCCGGAAAAGGGGTTTGTTAGGTGTTTAAAGACACTTTTTGTATGAATTATTAATAAGTAGGAATTGTTCAATTAATATAAGAATATTTTAGCCACATGTGAGGCTTTTTTATCCTTTCACAGCTGTGACAAAAATTATGTAAACTTTTCTTTGGTTATTCATTTACAGTCGGATTGGTGAATGCCCTTCCTTTCATTGGATTTGGTTTCCTCGACAACTTCACCATGATTATTGCGGTAAGTATGAAACAGTAATTTGTAGAGATTTGCCTTATTAATCTTTCTAAAGAATCAAAAGAATAATTCATAGGAATCGTCATCCAGCAGCTAAAAAAATCATGAGTTGAATCTAAAGATTCAATAATCATCAGAAATTTTCAGATCTTTCAGATGAATTCTTAAAGATGAATGGTTCTTAATTGGTTTATGATGACTCAGAAATTCTTGAAATCTAAAAGATTCATAAATCCTCAAAGTTTTATGATTTTTTCAATATTTATAAATCCACAGAGATTCGTGAATCTTCAAAGAATCAGAAATCCTATCAGTAAAAGTTAGAATTGAGGAAGTAAAACTAAAATTTGCGTTTAATCTCGTTTTCTCAGTGATTAAAGAATCTGTGAGCATTCAGGATTTGTATCTTCAGTATAGAGATTCCGAGCCATTCATTCAGTTCAATTATTCATTCGGATTCATTCATCTAGACTACACTAGCAATTAGCATCAGCTTTTCTCCAACACACGTCCTCGGTATTAGTTTACGTATATGAATCATGCGTTGTTTCCTTACTTACTGTTTCCTATTCTACAAATGTCAACCGCCTGATACAAATTAATATTCATTGACCGTTTAGGGCGACTACATTGAACATACGCTCGGATTATTTATGTGCATATCGACGATGGCAGCGGCAGCGCTAGGGAATACCATCAGCGACGTAATAGGCATCGGGTCTGCCTTCTACGTGGAGAAGCTCGCGGAAATGAGTGGCGTGAAACCTCCGAAGCTTTCGCCAATACAGCTGGAGATGAAAGCTAGCCGAAGGGCGGCCAATTTGGTAAGGATCAGAATCCATTTTTATTGCGTGCATACCACCACGCGCGTATGATGGATGAGATGTTCGTCCACGCCAATAGAATAGAATTTATTGCATGGCATATTTTCACACCCCAAATTGGAGATTTCAATTGCGAGCACAATTTATTTACCATACACTATTCTTCCTTCCCCTTGCATATTGATCTGAAAAAGTGTAACACTTCTTTGGCTTATTGCAACAATTTCATGCTAAACATTTCTGTTTTCTTTCACTCTCCTCCAATAACTCTCACGCGGTGCATTCTCCAGGGGCGTGTGCTTGGCATTACGATCGGCTGCCTGCTGGGAATGTGCCCTCTATTATTCATGAAAGAGGATAAGGATAAGGACAAGGAAAAGGACAAGGACAAGAACAAAGATAAGGAAGCGAATACAGTGGCGAATGTTGTCGTGGAGTAGACTTCCACTGGGTTGCAAACAAGAAACGGTACATTAGGTTGTTGTTGTATGCCGCACAGCCATTACGTTCGGCGATGTGGTTTTAGGTGAATTTGGGATGTTCCCACGTGGGATGGAAACACCTATTCGTCTACCGACAGTAACGAAATCCGAAATTTAAATTAGGCAGATCCCACTTCGACGCGGTTAATATTTTACGTTGATTGATCGAAAACCCGGCGTTAGCAATTCGAATTATTACTACGTACTCTACACCCAGACTATGGCAAAAGCTCCTATATATATATGCGACCAGCTACAAAGCACATCGACGCAACGACGTAGCACCCGGTACGCGCGATAACGACTACACTGCGAGCTGGATATACGACTGTGTAAATATGTATTATCGTCGATCATGATGGTGTTCGCTGCAAAGAACCCATGCCCTCATCTGTGTGAACGATGCCTCTCACAGGTATCATCGTCAGCGGCGGAAATCATATTCGGCTATGATTTATTGTTTCCACGAGTGATGAGTTAGCCAACTAATGTCGAACTGTATGCTAGTTATTGATTAGCCACTATTGGTGCTACTGTTACTACTATTGCTATTTATTATAACATTTTCTCAACAAACAACCGAACCGAATGTATGCATACAAAAGCGTGCGAAGGAGAGCCGTTGTTTGTGCTACTATTATAATTAATGCACAAACTTTGTTAATAGTTAGTACACTTAGAATTGTTACTTTCTTCATTGAAGAACGACTAGTAAGACTAGTCCATCTGTAATGTGTTATCGCTTCGAAAAAAATGCACCAGAATGCTAGCGCTA
Organism: Anopheles minimus; assembly: GCA_000349025.1. NCBI lineage: Eukaryota > Metazoa > Arthropoda > Insecta > Diptera > Culicidae > Anopheles > Anopheles minimus. The sequence goes on along the minus strand of KB663644.1, from coordinate 5,565,626 downwards.
ATGCTGCCATGAATATCACTGTTCTCGTTTACCACGCGGTTTAAACTTACACGAATTAAGAATTCAACGACACACCGGACACCAATTACTGCTATCTTTCCCTTCCACACAATGCTGTTGCTTTTCCCGCAATGGAGATAAAGTTAATTTTCGCGCCTTTCGCGTCCGTATCAAGGATCGATAAATTGACGAAAGTTTCATGAAACGAAATAGAAAAATGACATCTTCGCTGGTGCGAAAGGACTATTATAACAAACAAAAAAGTTTATGAATGTCACTAGAGTAGCAATGTAGTGTGATTGGGTCCATTAAGAAAAATGCAGGAAAATTTTATTAGATTAGAGTTATTACGATATATTGGAATAGCTTTCTGCAAATCAGAGACCAATTTCTCCAAAATGTGTAAAAGTAGTAAACAGATATAATCGTTGTTCGTTGGTATAGGTGGACGCATGCCTCATATCCTTCTAGCTGTTTTGCCCCGGGCGAAAGCAAATCGATTGCAGAATGTTATGATATTATGGACCTCATTAATTTTGCTCTAAGTATTTACTTACCAAACTTTTCTGCCGATAGGGTGACACTTAGTAAGCATTTTTTCGAATGAGGGAATGAGTTGCAGATGTTTCTGTTGGGCGTTTAGTTATTGCGTCATTATTGGTCGTACCAAAAAAGGGTCAACCACATCCTTTTTCGCGCGGTTCTACTGCGATAAGGTCGTATCCTGTTTTTTTTTTTGCGCTACTTATGACCAAGCACTTTAACGAACTAACGATTCTTAACCAAGTTCTTCCACATTCCCATGAGCGCATACATTGGAAACACGGTTATCAAGGTGCGTGCATAATCCCTCCATGTTAAGCACAATAATATTCTAAACTGATATTTCTACTACTCAAACCTAACCCCCAACCCCTGGCCTTACACATTTACCATACAATTTAAAGCGAACAACCAGTACTAGAGCGTGGAATTGAACAATCGTTGATTGGTGGCTCCAGAATGATATGAAACTATTTTGCTAAAAATTCTTCCATCTGGTCTCCGGCGGCCAGATACAGCCAGAAGGTGGAGAGTGATGTTTTTTGTCCACGCGGCAGCGCTTTCACAAGCCCTAAAAATGGTCAATTTTCTAGTAATCAAACACCTGGAACACTGTCCTACGTCGTCTTTCAACTTACTCGTATTGTCGATTAAATATATATAGGTACGCACCTGAAGCAGGTGGGGAATGAAGAGAAGCAACCATGAGCAACTAGCACAAATGCATTTCAATAATAATAATATAACGAAATTATGTAAACTATATTAGCGGCAAACATTGAACATGTGTTTTGGAAACGACAGGCAATCGCTTGGGTGAGGTTTTGCAGGGCGGCAAATATGATTGTGAGCGAGCGATAAGGAAACACAGTTCCATAAATCAAAACTACAACAAATTCAATTTAGACAGCAATGGGGGGGGGGGAGAAGAATGCTTGTGAAATGCTTTGTAGATCTTCCAGTTTCAGTACTGCACTGAAGGCGCGTTCAACACAACTCCATGAAGTAATAATGCTCAAATCAAAACCGATAAACAGTTCCGTAGTTAGAATTGATTGGCCACGGGTCTCGTGCCGCACTGGATCACCACAATACAAATCGATAAACGATGATAATGACGAACAGCAATAGACATAGCAAATATTGAACGAATGTGTACCAAATAAACAGTAATTCACTATCTCATCTTACGCACGATGTTTTTCACTCTATTGTTATTTATCTATTTACAAAAAAAAAAACGTCCGAACATTTGCTCCACAAAATTGAATGGCAAACTATTGATTCTTGTAGCAACAAAACATATGTTTAGTATTCTTGATACAAATATTATTTGAATTAAATTTACTTGATTTTTATCTATTTTTCGGATGATAATTCTCATTGCAGATTTTCTACAAACAATTTAAACTTGAATAATTAACTTTATTGCAAAAGCATTTAACAGATTTAATTAAATAGGAAAAAGGAAACAGTTGGTAGTTCGTGTTTAATGTAATAAAAAAAGAACTATAATTATTAGTGTTGCTTCAAATAATGTTAATTGTATATAAATCGGGAATGAAACGAATGAGAAGGTACATTAGATTTCCGCACAATTTTGATCTCCACTAGCTTAAATGTAGCTCAAACAGAGCTTAGCCATCGGTTAAGTTTTCAGTTTCCTTAAACGAAACAAAATTCAATCTGTATGTGGTTTTTCTGTGTGTGTATGTTTGTTAGTCTATCTACTGTGGCCAATTTGAGGACCGCGTTACAAAAACTTCAATAAAGAACTGAAAATATCGTACGTTTTCTTGTAATGCTTGTATATACCGTCATAATTCTCGTGCTCTGCCTCTACGCACCATTTGTTACTGGGCGGAATGAAGCAATCGTATGAACAATTTTGAGATCCGGCACCGTTGAGTTCCGCCAATGGGTCGCCGTTTGATTCGAAATTCGCCACTCGCTCTGAGTCGTTGGTAGCTTCGTGCTCGGAATGGTCTATAAAATCTATTTGCTGTACCACGTTATTACCACCGGCCGGGTCGAAAATGAAGCGTATGTTGCGGTAACGGTGTGAAGGTGTGTAAACGGTGACCTCCGGTCTGTTTGTACTATGCCAATTTCGATCGAGCAGCGTTTCCGGTTGTCCGGGTGCAAACGAAGCTTCACAGTCTTTGAGGGTTGCATTTAGCTGCGTAGCGGCACGGGAGGTGCCATCCGAGATGCAGTCTTCCAGTGTGGTTGTGTCATCTACAGCAGCGGCACTGTCGATAAGGGTTTGTTGCGAAAGTGTGCAATGAGTGGAGATGCTGTTGCTTTCCAGATTGGAGGAACCCCGGTACAGCAAGTTTCCCGGCAGATGTAGATTGCTAGCTAACAGAAAGGCTCCTGCAATGGTCATGACGCTGGCGGTATAGCTCAGTGCGAGCACAGTGCTGGCATGTATTAACTGTTTGGCCATCGCAAATGAAGGTAGAAAGTTGATAAGCTCGGTGTACGTCAACCAGCCACGGGTGAGACCTTGCCGTTTCGCTAGGACTTTTTCAACCGATTTCAATTTTTCGAAAAAATCCCTCTTGGAGACATACGCGTTCCAGTTCTGAAGCAAAAGAGAAAGCACAGATCATGAAGAGGCTGTGAAATGAACCACACTTCCCGTAACATTTACCATTGCGTCCAAGAATTCTAGCTCCAATGCTTTCATTTGATCCGGAGTCATATTTCCATACTCTGCCCAGGCACTAAGATAGATGTCCTCATCGTAACCGCAGTAAAACTTTGTCGAGACCATCTGCAATGGGAACAGTGATTGTAAAACATGATAAGCACATGGGAAGGTACGGCGCAGTACGAAACGAATGTCGGGCGAAAGCGTCTACAGAGAAAATAGCAACTTTCTTCGCGTGCAGTGAGGCGTGAAGCATCCGCAAACGCAGTAAACCTCCATCGTCAGTCAACGATCGAAACGGGAGCAAAGTGTTCCCCGTCCTATCAATGCATTCGCAACGAAACTACGGCACTATATGCACTTACCATTGATACTATAAATAATTCCGATGGTGTAATGCGGCGAACAAAGGTCGGATCGGTGGCGTTTAATCGATCAAGATAGATCATGGCCAGTATGAGTGAGCATGGCGTCACGGATAGATTGCCCACAGTCGCAAAGTTCAATCGACTGAGGGAATGACCGCGATGGGTTTCGGAAAACACGTCCGCCGCATAGTCGGCCAGCGGGCGGCTAATTTTGGTGCAGCGCACCTTGGACGAACCGTAGTAGAGCGTTTTCTTGATGCGATCGAGAAACTCCGCATGATCAATCGCCTGCGGGAAGGAAGTAAACATGGTCCAAACATGACCATAATTAGGCAAGGTGGAAGGTGGGCACATCGCCGATGCGCATTCCAAAGCATTCGTCATACCTCAGTGTCGGTGATGTTGGGCTGTTCGTGTTCAATCATTTTGCACCCTTTTCACTGTGCAAACACCATCGAACAGGGGTTTCGTATATTTCAGGTACTGCGGTTTCACTACAAAAGCACAATATTTTACGATGAAAAATCACAAGAATCACACGCTGCTACCACCGATACTTTGTGCCACAGACTGCGCAATGCGAGGTGAGACCACGTCGGTTTCGTTTGACAGCTAGCACGTTTGACAGTCAACGACCGCACTTGTCAGGCGGCCATGTTGAACGTGATTACGAAATTTTGTTTACAATCGTGTATCTTTGTTGCCTTCCGACAGTGTTTATTATCGTAAGATCATCCACAATGAATAGAATAAAATCCTTTATGCCGCTTTTATCTTCCGTAGTAAGTATTGTTGATTGATCTGGAACGTTTTTCTTCACATTCACACATGTTGTTTCTCTCCTACAGCGCAATCTGCATACGACCAACAAATCATTCCTGAATCTTGTGCCGATCGTCGTGGAACAGACCGGCAGAGGAGAACGAGCGTACGATATATTTTCTCGTCTGCTCAAAGAACGAATCATCTGTTTGATGGGTCCGATCCATGATGATTTGAGTTCGTTGATAGTGGCACAGCTTTTATTCCTACAGTCGGAAAATGGTACCAAACCGATCCACATGTACATCAATTCGCCCGGAGGAAGTGTTACAGCCGGGTTGGCAATCTATGACACAATGCAGTACGTGAAGCCTCCCGTAGCTACCTGGTGTGTCGGTCAGGCATGCTCGATGGGATCCTTGCTGCTGGCTGCCGGAGCACCGGGTATGCGCCACTCACTGCCGAATGCACGTATTATGATCCATCAACCGTCCGGCGGTGCTCAGGGACAAGCGACTGACATTCAGATACAAGCGGAAGAGATACTGAAGCTTAAAAAACAGCTGACCGAGATTTATGGAAAGCACACAAAAACTTCCGTTGAGTTGCTGTACTCCAAAATGGAACGTGATACGTTCCTCAGCCCAGAGGAAGCTCAAACGTTGGGCATTATCGATACGGTGCTAGAGCATCCCCCATCATCGACGGAAGCTACATCGTGAAGCGTAGCACCATTATGGGATCGGCAGGGAAATAAAAGAGATCAAATATAGGAAGTTTGTTGAACTGTACATCACATTTGTTCGGATTTTATAAAACGAAAATGTGAAAATTCCACATAAATCCAAGCTCTTCTGTATTAAAATACACAAACAATTGTGTTAAAGATATTAGGGACAATCCCGCGACACAGTTTAATTTTTTCTCTTTTTTAAAAGCAATCATTACAAACGATCCTTGTCAAACATATTAAAAATTTGATTGTTTTAATTAAAATTCCAAATCAGATGGTATGGTTATAGATAAAGTATCCCTCGTTTCTCTTTTGTTATCTATTCGTTAACATCAATAAACATTTTAAATGCTCAAAATGGTAATGATACGTGAAATCTAATTCAGAGAATTAAACGCCTCACTGACCTAACGTGGGTCAGTGATTTCAATACAAAATAATAACTAGAAAAGTTTTGACGGATTTCTGTTCAGTTTTAATCAAACCTTGCTGATCATTATGCGCTCTTCCAGCGTTTGTTATATTTTGGCAGTTGCCACAATAACTTGTTTGCCAATCGTCAATGCAGTGGGAAGGGTAATTGAAATATAAATAAATAAAAAGACACTACAAGTATAAAAAAATTGCATTCTACCAATTGCAGAGAAATAAGGAACTGGTGATCGATAAGGCTAAAACGTGTCAAACTAACAAAACTGATTCATTTCTGATCAAATTTACCGTGCCGGCTAACTTCTCGTCCAGCAACAACGTGGTGCGCTTCCATGGAAACTTTTCCGTGTTGCAGCCCATTCTAGCACCGCTGGAGGTAATCCGACAATTAACTGGACATCCAATATTTAGCCTATTGAATCTCAACCATTTTTCTTTTCACAGGTGACACTCATTGCTTATCGCTGTACGCTGGATTTACAAAACTGCCAACGGTACAATGCCCTGCAAGTGCCTAAAATTTGTTCCTTTTTGGCCGATACCAACTCCTTCTGGTCACCGTTCGTCCGAAGCATTGAGCCGACAGTTAAATGCCCATTACAACCGGTAAAAGATTTGGTAATTTCAATGTATCATTGGAATTTGTTTTAAATTATGTTTCGATCTGTTTCGTTCTTGCAGGCAACGTACGTATTTAAGGATTCAGCGCTCGATATGAACTTCTTCACCAGCTTTCCATTGGATGGGTACACCTGGCAAGTGACGATGAAGTTGTACTCCACCGCTAACACACCGAAGAAGGAGGTTTTCTGTTTTGCTGCTCAAGCTACTTTGAAGCGTGTTAGAAAAGCTTAATCCGACAACTCTTGGTACTAAGAAGGCATTAATCAATCTGTACGTTGCGTGCAATAGTAAATAGAAAAGGATGTTTATTGAACATTTCCAGGACAATTGTGTCCCATTTGTTTGAAAAAAGTACATTTTTATTCGCTCTTAACAAAAACTCTTTTGAAATGAACATATTATACACAATTAAAGCTCCGAGCGTGGTAAAGCAACGGCCAACCATTTCATTTCCATCATATGTGTCCGTCCAAAACTGAATGTGTGAGAAATGGGAGTTGTACCGCAATTAAAAAGGAATGCTGCGGAAATAGTCAGATATTGGGGCTTATTTTTTTCTTTCCTTCTCTCTCTCTCTCTCTCTCTCTCTCTCTCTCTCTGCGAAGGCTCACGATGAAAAACTAGTTTTTATCCTTGTGTGCAAAACTGAAAACCAACCATTTCATAGCATGAATATTCAACGAGAGAAAGGTTACAGAGTTTTTCCATGCGCAAAACGTTACCCCGTTTACTGTTATAGTAAAGGTGGCTGAACTCGCTGGTCCCCCTCTTCCCGAAAATGGGTGCGTGACAGGATTGCTCAATTCGTCGTCCTGGTAATGCATTTTAAGGGACCACTTTTCCTAAAACGCGCACATGTTGGGGGCCCAGTTAAAAACGGGAAAACAAAAACCAAAAAAGGGGGGTAAAATGAATCTTCCAACTCAAGCCTTTTACACAAAATATTGCATTAAGTATGCTGCCGCGGAACGAACGGTTACCCTTCCTTCCCCCTCCCAAGCGGAAAGCTCTCGAAAAACGGGGTGGCAAAGCGAAAAAAAAAACAAAGTCCGTTCGGGGACAGTGGAATCAAAAAAACTTGAAATGTGTTAATGAGCTTTTCATCCAATAATAATGATGGCTTTTCCCACAGATCATTCAACGAAAATTCTGACCAAACGGGGCAGCGTTCCAAAGTAAGCGAACGGTTTCTGCCGCCGAGCTGAATGCACTCTGCGGCGCAAAGTGTTTTGCGGGACCGTTTTTTCGGTTCGGTTCTGGAAACCGTTCCCCTCACCCTCTCAGCATGGGCCTGGGTGTTTTTTTTTGTTTGTTTGGCAACCAGCCGATATGAAGAAGGCAACAAAGATGCACTTGTTCGGGCAGCCAGTGCATCGGTCACGTATTTTGTGCACCGGATGGCAGCAGTTCACAAATTGTACGCGATCAGTCGTGCTGTTTTACACTTGTCTTGCGCTGTATAAGGATGTGATCGAGCGGACAGTTGCGCCTGCGAAAACTTGTTGACGAAATTGACCATTTTGGAAAGACAATTGAGATGAACTGTTGCATATCGTTGCAGCACAAACATATGAACTGAGGGAGTCCTGAAGGGGGGTACACGGTGGCTATGTGTTTGAGTGTGTGCTGATGCTTAGGGGGCACGACCTCTTTGGTAATTAAACGTGATACATTTATTTATTTTGAGCCAAATGACACTGACTCGACGAGGGGAGTACAATCGGACACGGACCAATTTTGTTTTTTGGGGTGGGCTGTGCTCCAGGTTCTTCATACCCGGCCGAAAAAGTGGAGTCAACAAATCCAACTACAGTGCGACAGGGGTCTTGCTATCTTCGTGGTAAATTAAGGATTTTTTATTTCAACTTTAAGTATTTGAATAGGTTGGAAGAATTAAGATTTAATATAATATAATATCTATATAAAAAATAGAAAATATAATATCTATTTTTTAAATTTACATTAAGTTAAAAGTTCCATTATTGTACAAGCACAATTACACACCAGTTTTTAAATCACAAAACCCCTGTGCTGCACTGCATTGCCGTTTGCATCGATACCACGCAGCGGAGACTTGGAGGGGCTGTCGGCCAAAGAGAAAACGAACCCGAAAATGTAAAGAATAAAAATTAAAATTTTAAATTACGCCAAAGACTTTTTGTGGCGCACAAACGCTTGTTCTCGGTACGGGAGGAAATTCCTGCGATTCTTCACCACCATGCACAAACACACACGCGCGCACAGCGTTCCATTGGGTCATCCATCGGTTTCATGCGATCTGGCGATGAAAGGATGATTGGTAGCGGCCGTCGAGATGCGTTCCACCGGATGGGAGGAGGGCTAGTAAACGATAGAGAATGAGTGAAAAGCGACAACGGTGTTCGCAGGCAGGCAGGCAGGTTGGTGTTGCATGATGCTGCACCGTTGCACCATAAGGAAGTATCTGTTATCGTTTTTTTTTGTTCGGGGGGTTTCGTTACGATAGGAGTGCAAGTAAATGCACAAACTATTGCAACGTTTGCGTTGCATATTTGGAGCATTCAAAACATTTTACCTCTTTTGCCTAATTTTCAGCATAATCGCTAGCGTTTTATCAAATACTTTTGCAATCGTTTGTATGTTACCTTCCGATCCTCACACCCGCTTTGCTACCCATGTTCTGGGGGAGGTAATGAGGATTTGATATAATGCATCCAAAAAAAAAAAAAAAGATCGCAATGCCAAGCACATTCGCAGCTGTAGATAATTAAATAAAATATATGACGAAAATTGTAGAAGCGCAGAAATGACAAATGTCGGCACGTTTTACGTTCTGCCGACCAATGCCGCGAATGAAACGATTATGCGAGGCTGTGTCTTGAGGCGAGAGAGCCGTTGTTTTTTGTGTGTGTGTCGAATTTCTGCACAATGTGGCTGCCAGTTAAGACATTGAATCGTGCGATTGTGTGGTGGAATCGAAGAGGCAACTGTTCAAATGTACATTTAATGGTTAAACCCGCTCGTTCGTACCCCTTCTTTCCAGCTAGGATCGCTAGCTGATGAATTGGGACTATTGGGACTGATTGAATTTAATGGCAAATCAGATGCACAAAATAAACCACTCATGGGTGAACTTTCCCACCGACCGGGAGTTGTTTCGTTCTTGCTAATAAAAACGGAAAAAAGGTTAAAAAAAACCAGGGCTTCAAATGCGTTGATGTTTTGCAATTAATGCGTACAGGCGCGGTGTGAATGATTGTTGAACTACCACATGTATGAGGCAATGCATGGTCGAACTGAACTGCAATTAATTCCATTTGCTCCCATTGGGACTCGTTAATGTGTTGCACTGCACTCTTTAAATCGTTCTTGTTAATCATTATTTTCTAGAAAGTGATGTTGTTTGATGCAATACAGTGAACAAGATCAAAATGTCCGATGGAACGTTTGTCTGTTGGCAAGATTTGGCCACGCATCGCGCAAGGGCCCATCGATAAGAACGAACTCATCGCAAACACGTACCTTATCGATCGGGAGATAGATCAAGAGTATCGCCCTTTTGTTGGGGCTTATAAGCCCGAAAAGTTCAAACAAATCGGACAGTCGTGAAGATACAGCTGCTCCCCAAGATGGGACTGATCGATGCTAAAGAGGAGTCGCGAGGAGAAAAGATTGCGTATCATTTGGAGACATGCTTTAACACCATTAACCATATGCTGATAGGGTATGTAACGCTGTATTTGTCGTACTACAGCTATAGCCGAGGTTTTGGACAACTGTTCACGTGGCACATTTTTCTGTGTTCTGTCGGTGTAAGTATGTTTGCGCAATGCTAGTTGTACACTTTTAACGCAGTTTTATTTCCAGTATCAATTCTTCATGGCTGAATCCCTTCTGACACTCTACTCGGCTAACTCGTGGACGAATCGTTACTCCACGACAACCAAACGCCATTTGCATTGGATTCTGCAAGCCATTGGGTGTGCTGCAATTTTGATTGGCATTGTAATCGAAATCTATCTGAAAGAGGATGCGGGACGGAAGCACTTCCGCTCGGACCATGCCATCACTGGTAGACGAATGGGCGAGACATTCACGCATCTTTATCTACTGAATTCTTTTTTTTCCATTCCACAGGTCTTGTATCATTGATTTTTATTGGATTGTCATTCTTAAACGGAATAGCAGCGATGTACACGGTGAAGATTAAGCACATCATTAAGCCAGTGTACGTGAAGATGTGCCATTACTTGACCGGTATCGTGGCGTTTGTTATCGGTGAGTGAAAAAACGGGCCAAATGAATGTCATACGGTAGTGGCCAATGTTCATCCGACTCGATTGATTGAATTTTTGCAGGTGTAACATCGTTGACGCTCGAGTACTCACCCCGAATGATATCGTTGCAGCACAAACATATGCTTATCGCATTCACAACGATTACTACCGCACTTACGCTCGCAGGGGTGTGTAAAACGATGCTGAATCAGCTCAAAAATCTCTGCAAATCTTAATGTGGAAAATACACGGCATTTATGTTCGTATTAAAATTCATTTATTTGTCACGCCACTGGGAGCTCCCTTTACAATTCGTTTTGTGTATGTTCTTTTTTACCTTTTCCTGTTACAAAATACATAACGGAGCATACTGTCGTTATCCTTAGAGCGCGCGAAGTATGATAACTATTACGTTGTTTTGCTGTTTTGATTCTGGCTCTATGTCTTGGTTTTTACTTTGCGTACATTTGAATGGAATTGAACGTTAAATGGTACGGGGGATAGGGGAATGAAAGCAAAAAATTAATAAAATCAATTCTGTAAGCAAATATTACCGAACGTACCCCGTCCAGAAGTTGCGTGACTGTTATAGAAAATTGTTACTACAGGCTGCTTTGAACTAATTTCAACCGAATTTCACACCGTGAGCTAGATCGAATTTGGGACACTAATATTTGCCTAAAGTTATGTTAGTTGCACCTTTTGTGTTGCATCTTGTTGTTTCCCCTTTTTGCACTGTAACGATTCGGTTTGGATGCCGTTTTGTTTGTTGCCGCATTAAACATATATAATATTAAATTTAGTTAAACATAAGAATCACAATTTCTTCGTTTAGATTTGTTTATTAGAGTTTTAATTTCATTTGTTTTTTTTTTTTTATATTTTGTTTTGTTTTTGTTCGTTTTTTCCTCTTGCACTTGCTCTCCCCGCTTTTGTTTTTAAACACGTAGTAACTCGACTTACGTTTCATTCGATTAAGATTAAAATTTGGCCGAAAGTTTTTGTTTTTGTGGTTTTGCTTTTCGCTCGATATAATAAAAAAATTCCTTTACCTAGCCTTAGTCAACGTTAGATGTAAATAAAACCGCTTTCGATTTGTTCTTTTGTTTCATTTTTTGTTTTGTTTTTGTTAAATAAATAGCGTCATGACGAACAAAATAATAATAAATTTTGCGTTTTGCACTTTACCTAATCTTGTCAAATTTATAAATCACATTTTGTTCATTACTTTCAAACATGTGCATATGATCAGCGCAATCAACAACAATGTTTTAGGGAAGGATAATAAAATAAAAATAAAACCAGTCTGCAAAAAGTGTACCTTGGTGTAAGGAATATATAAAGAAAAAAACCGATTCAAACGTTATTCGTTTTTTTTGTTTTTGTTTCGCACAAACTTATGAAAAGGTATAAAATTCGTTTACACATACATTTCGTTCACACACTCACACACACACACGCACTTGTCCATGCACACGGGAACAGTTTTTGTACTGTCCACTGCCCTTACAGCTCATTAACTTATATGAATCGGAAACGCTGTTTCGATGAACGATTCCTCCGTACTGACTCTAAATATGATTGCGCTCACTGTTGTATGTACAAGTCGCTAGGGAATGCTGGCGTTCATTGAAATTGTTAAATGATTCGATTAGTGTTAGTAGAAGGAATGATATGTGAGAGCAACAGTTATGCCGAAGGGAAAGACCTCAGAAACTCGTAAGCCTATGAATGGATCATCGATCGGAAAGTACTTACTATAGCGAGCGATATAGACCGTTGCATCTAGATACGTCTGTTCGCGGACGATCGACGTGTCGATCTATTGCATGCCTAACAATTGTTGGTGTGGTCGCATCCAGAGCGTTGCACAGCTTATTGTGATACAAGTAAAGCGTCGCCGCTCGAAACAATAAACGTAATCGATAGCAACAATAACAAATCGTATTAAGCAGCAGAATCGGCGTACAGGCAAGCCTGTTTCGCACCACAGCGCGTCTGCTTGATTGCAATTTTCGTAAGCGAACGATCGGCTGCTGCATTGCAATCGTTGCCATTAAAAAAAAGAAAATGCATAAAATTAAACAAAAGCCTAACAAAAAAAAAAAGATTTATAATTAGTTTGCTCTGCAGTATTTGTGCCGCGACCGGCTGCCACAGCCACCGCTGAATAAGACAGAACAGAACGGATGGTGCCTGCTACGGAATGGTGCTTCAACTGTTGATGTTACTGCCACCGGTCAGCTGGTTGTGCGCCATTTGCAGGATGTCTTTCTTCTCCTTGGGGAACCGCAGTTCCCGTCCCGCCAAACGGGCAGTCTCTAGTTCTCTCTCGGCTATAGCCAGCTCCCGGCTGAGCAGGCCCGGATTTTCGTGCTCCCGCTCGATCCAGTCGAGCGCCATCTGTTGGCGCATCTCGTCGTCCAGAGATCGGTTGGAGTAGTGGGCGACCACCTCCTGTCGCGAACATTGCCGTTCGCGCATCGCCTTCAGCGAACCGTTCCAGTGGAGCAGCTGGAACACGGTCATCAGCTCCTGGAACTCTAGCATGGTGCGCCCTTTGTTGGTTTCCAGCATAAATCTAGCGAGAGTCGGATTGAATGGAGCACGATAAACCACCGTTTCGAGATGCAAACATCAATAAAAAGGGAAGAAGATGGAGACGGGAATTACCTGAAGGCGCCAATGCCGGTATCGGGACCATCGTCCTCTTGGTTCTGATCACCTTTGAAGGATGCGCGCGCTTCTGTGACGGCTTTCTCGATAAAATCATCGCTGATACGCCGGGACGGGTGTTCGTTGAATACGGAATTCATTAAAGCTATCTTCGCGGAGCTTCGCCGAGCTTCTGCTTTCGTGGGGCAATTCTAGAAATCGAAACCGAGGGCAGCAGTTTTAACGAAAAGCGATAACAAAATTTAGCGATTTTAAGTAATTTCTTTTCAGATTGATTGTAAGAAATTAAGTATAGGTAACTGTAATATACCTGAAAACTTCCGAAACAGCTTCCACCGGGCAGGGTTACATAGCACACGTACGGTTGGCTGGTGGACGGTATGGATTCGTATATCACTAGAGCACCATTTTTAAGATCGGCACCCCGCGCTGCCTTCATCTGCCAGAACTCCTGGAGCGCCTCCACGACGTTAACTGTACGGCGATAAGCAGATTAGGAAGGGAGAAAAAAAAACGATAGGAAACATTTAGGCTTGATCGCAAATGGCAAATCTTAAGTGGATTTATGTGTACACTGAGGCACACACTTAGAAATAAGGGTGGAAGACCTGCAAAAATGGGCGGCGGCGTAAATGGTGCTATAGAAAAGATAACTCAAATTATTGTCTAGCGGGCTTACCACCATAATCGCCATCATCGTACAGTGCCGGAATGTGTGGAATGGACCAAATCGGTTCTTCCGGGTAGACCATCATTTTGTGCAGTGGGTGAAAATGGTTTCCCGAATTTTTACCCCAAAAACCCCCCGGTGTACCAAACGAACGAGTGAGCGCACTGAACTCGTGGGAGGTAGCGTGAATGTCCCTGCGGGGGTTTTTGTTTTTCGAGTTCGCACCCGGCTGTCTCCCACACGAGTACGAGTCCGTTGCAGTGTCGATACAGTCGTTGCCCTGCTAATGTTCCCGGCACACCCGAAGCCCAACCTGATTCCGATGATTCGTATCGGGGCTGCTGTTTCTGAATGGTGGTTCTATTTGTTCATTCAGAAGATGAACTTCTTCCGGGCTCAACATCACACAGTGTCGTCCAGAATGGTGTTTGCTGTTCGCGTTCTTTCACTCTCGTTGACACACAATAATGCACTTCAAAGCGTTTGCTATATCCTGCGCGGTGCATAGATCGGGAAGGGAGTTAAGGCGATGCTTAAGTATTTTTTTATTCCTACATTCAATTACCCTATAGCTCAAAGGTGCGGGGAAAGGGAGATGAAAAACACATCGAGCTTACACATTGTGATTGTGGATTAAAAAAGCAATCTCAAGTGCGTGTTTTTCAGCAAAAGAAAATCCCTAATAGCGAGGCCTCGGCCACAAGAGCGATTGTACGGGGCACTTGGTGCCTAATAAGAATCATTCGTTGCTTACTGTAAAAGCATGATGAGTGTTTTTGTTTCCCCAAAGGAAGGGAAGAATTATCTTCTTGGCACTTGAGTGGTCCCTAATTATGCTACCAAGTGGCCAATGTTTCGTGGTCGCTTCCGGTGTTTACTTAAAGCATTTTACAATGTTTTTTTTTCTTGTGCCCTTCCTCTCCCGCATGACGATCACTCCCAACTGGTCATTGTACAGTTCAATCAAGCGCATCAGAAAACAAAGAACCGTCTACTCCCGAAATGTATCTCTTCAGATCCTTAACGTTATAGTTTCGCTGGGATAGGCTGCGTAAGGGGAAAGCATTTGAAGTTTGTGAGGATAATTTTACTCGTGCTTGAAAAGATCTCGATCGATAGTGTTCCGATCGACGGTCGGGATACCCCAGAAGAAAGAGAGGAGCGAACCAAGACTGGAGATGAATTAAATGTGCCCATAGCGCGGACCACGCTTCCAGTGAAACAAAGCGTACGAATCGTAGCTGAAATGCACAGATAAAAGCAGTTCAATCAAGTCGGAATATTTTATTGCTTTCCCAGTTTTATTTGCCCTCGGTTAGGCTTCCCGGGCTTCGCTCGGTGGGATCAACCGGACGTCGAACTACCGCCGTCGCCACCGTCCGGCGACCCCCGGCCGGCCGATCGGTTCGGCCGCGGTCAGGAACGAAACGAACGCAGGCGCGAACGGGCGAAAGACAGAGACGGAGATGAATATTAATTTCCTTTAAAGTCGTAACAAATTCTGATGAAGTCAGTACGTCCACGGGAACGGTACATGGAAAGCAAAAGCAGACGAGCCCGAAAAAGAGAAAGGAAATAGTAGGCAAAAACGATCAACCAAGACAACAACAGCAGCAGCAGCAACAACGAAAACGGACAAGAACGTGAGGAAATAAAAACATTAGAGGTAATTATTATTGTTTAATCAAGCGATGTGTTTTTAGTGCGACAGAAGTTGATCAATCTTTTTATCGCTGCGCTGCTCCACAATGGTGTCCCGCGATCGCGCGACTGGTCTGGATGAGTTATTGAGGTTAAGCGTGTGGTGGTGGTGGTTTTTGGTGGTAGTTTGCCTTTGATTTTCGATTTGACCGAATTAACGACGAAGCCACTCAGGGAAACCAAAACGGCGTTATGTGATTTCTCAGGCTTGTTTAGAAACACCACCAGTGCGGGGAGTGCGTTGCGCTGAGCGGAGAGCGCAGCTATAAACAAAGAACTTGTTCGGGACGGTGTAAGTGACGAACCCACCATTCGTCAACTGTGTTATTTTGGGGTTTTTTTTTTGTTGGTAAAAATTTCACAGCAACAAAACCAAGATCATTGATAACGGTTTAGAAGAACCAAAAAAAAAACAGAACAGTATAAAACGAAACACATTGTCTGCCGAGGGGGTGGGGAGGAGGGAGAGGTTGTACCAAATTTTTGGGTTGGCTGTATTGGCACAAATCATAAGAAAGCGTTTGTGCTCAAAGTCAAAGTGCTGCACTGTTCAGCATTCTTCCGCCGACTAATTGAATTATATATATCGGCGGGTATTTACATAAATTAAATTCGCAAGAAAGAAATCTTCACTGACTGCGAACTGCGTGCGTGTGTGTGTGTGTGTGTGTGTGTCTGCGTATGGCCGTCTTGGCTGCTTTCATATTTTCTCGGTTTCAGTTCATTCTTTCACCGTCCGCATCTTGCGCCCGGGAGTTCATATACGCTTTCTTTCGCTCTACCGGTGCAGGATGTGGAGTTCCAGCGGCTCGTTGCCCACTCTTGTCTCTCTCTTTCCATCTGTCACATCTGAACTATTTTTCTTTCGCCATTCTTCTTCGCGATCGTTTCTTGGATGCTGTCCCGCTGTTGTTGTTGTTGCTGGTGGTGCCGTTTGCCGCTGTTGCTGCCGTTAACGGCGTCTTGTGCGAGCCTTCGCGAAAGAGGCCGTAAAAATGGAACGGTTAAAATGTGAATCAGCAACAACACCAACCCCAGCTTGCCACAGAACAACACACTCACTTGTGCGGGGAGATTTCGCGAAACACCCGATGACGGGTTCGCAACAGGCCCCGGATCGCAACCGGCCGACGGACGGCTGTGTGCATGTGGGCGTGCGATTCGCGATCGCCGAGGTGCAAACCATTCGCTGTGTGTGTTTGTACCGCGTGTATGTATGTATACTTGCAGGTGGGTTAGTGAGTATAGAAATTTTATTTCCATGCAGATGGTCACTTTATTTTTATTGAATTCTTCTCTCGTTTCGTTGCCTTTGCCCACGGTCGGACACTTGGCTTGTCGCCAGTACTGGTTGCTGTGTGTGTTTGCTTTTTTTCTCTTCTTTATTTATTTGCAGGTATTAACTGCTTTGCATAAGTGTTGTCCATCATGAAACAGGCGCACCGAAACCAACCGACGGGAAGGGGCGAAAAAAAAGAAGCGAGACAACGAATGGTGGACAGTGTGGAGCGAATAATCGAGTACGAAAAGACACTGCACACATCAAAAAGTCGCTGTTCATGTTTATAAAGTATGCTGGTACTTGTTTCTGTTTTTTTGCCCACTCTTTCTCTCTTTCTCTTCACCGTACCAATTGCATCGCGGCCGTGACTTCTTGCTCTCAGCTTCTCATCCATATATTATATTTAAAAGACGATGCAGTTCAAAAACATTTCATCATTAATACCGTCAACCGAGTCATTACAATTTACACACAAACGAATAGTTTCATACTATTGAGATTAACGCTTTCCAAGGGTGATCGCAGTGATCGAGCTTGATAATGGTTGTTGGTTGCTAACAAAAGCAACAGCTCCCAACAATTAATTGTCTCACAAATAAAGAATGTATGCCCGTGTCGTATGCTGTACGCTTAATGTTTGTCATCGTTTCCTTTTCCAAACCGTCTTTGTACTTTGCTGGCGGATGTTATGTGCTGATTATGGTTTCAGGAAGCTCTCCAATGGTCGTCCTCTCCTTGCTCAGATAATCAAACTCGAGTGACTTGAATGAGTCACAGACGATCCGTCACAACTGTTATTGTTATTATTATGGCAATAATAATAATAATAAAACAAAACAAAAGCAATCACACTGAGGAAGCTGGTCGCTGGTTGGCACAATTACACACTCAAGAAAAGTCTCACTGGGACGGAAAGTGGCCCTTCCGAACATCACTAGCCGAACTGGTTACTCATCACCACTCCCGACAAAAGCAACGAAAGCAAAAAAAACACAACCAAGGTGTGCACACACTACAGCCCGTCCGATACCCGAAACAATGGTTTTCCAAAAACCGCGCAGTAAGTAAACAAGATGAATGGAAAAACGGAAAAATAAACACTAAAGTCAAACAGAATCACGCCGAATCGCGACGATCTTACACGTCAATGCTCCAACGATATAGTTAAAAGACTAAAGAACCTAAAAAGTGGAGAAACATAAAAGCATACGCTCGTGAAGCGGACCGCACTGAGCGAGCGCGGCCGGTTCTTGCTGGTGTGAATGCTGGCCCATTGAGCATATCGTGTTCGGCGACCGCACCAGCGCCCTCGAAGCCAGCCAGCTCTCGCGCAAAACGCAGACAGCATCTGTCTGTCGCGGTCACACTCTGGGCAGGCATGGACCCTGGGGAACGTACCATGGCGCTTTTCTCTTGATCGTTTGCGATCACTCTTTCCTCTGAACGATGGAACGAGGGGTGGAGGGAAACGAACGGCAACGATGGACTGAGGTTTTTCTTGCGTCCGGTGGACTTTATGCGCACACCCATACAGAAGGAAAATTGAAATCTACGTTGGATTATATATGTTTTTGTTGGTGTGTTGTTTCTTTCTAGCGAGCTTCACGATCAACTCGAACCATTTTTTTCTCCTGCGAGCGGTTCGACCGTGTGGGCTAGTCGAAACATCTACACCACACATGTACGCACGCACAGCAGAAAGATCTACACTAGGTTGCATTTGTTTAAGCGCCCTGAGTACACCTGTGTGCGTGCGTGAAGCAGGTCCACCGCGATCGTGAGATGAGTCGAATGGTGGCAAGAGAGTGCGGTTGTGCACATACCGAAGAGCATAAAGGCACTAGAAGAGCAACGTGGAGAGTGAGCGAGATAAATAGGCAACAGAATGAGAGAACTCCCAGCAGCCGGAGCATAAAACGGTTTCGATGTTTCTTTGCAGAAGTGGTACTGCCGCTGCTGTTGCTGCTGCTGCTGCTGCACAACACAATGATAAGGCGGTATTAGGGCCAACGAACGATGCGCAGATGAACTGATGAAAGGAGACATAAAATGTAGAGAAATTTCGGTTCATTTTGTGCTGCACCGTTGCCGTCGTTGTGTTCGTAGGACGAAAGATTTAAGCGACGAACCCTCGAATTGGGCTCCCGGCAAATGGTGATTTATTCCTCTTAGCACTAGCGCAGTCGGAAGCGGGAACGATGGAGGGGGGGGGGTTAGTGTTAGGGGGGAGGAAGAAGGGGGGTTGGAGAAGCAGACTTTGTGTACAGTGGGAAAAGAAGGAAGAAAGTTCTGTGGGTAGCGCTGAATGGGAATGATTAGAGTGCCGAGAAGCTGGGGTTTGAGGATCGGGAAGATCACAATGAACGGACGCCCTGACGAACGGGGGCTTATAGCAGGAAACATAATGGGCAATATCGTTTGGAAAAAAAGGCGTCTCCGGTAGTGGCTATGAAATTAGCTACCGGAACAAATAGGACGTTTAAAGCGATGCAATTGCGCTATGGAATGGATGGATGGCGATAGCAATTTTTGCGTTCGCCTCCAAAAACTTCAAAGGGATCTTGTAGTGCCGGATTGGAAGTATTTGACCTATAATTAAAAAGCATGTTATGCGTTTGATAATTTGATTTTGGATTAGAAGATGTTTCAAAAATTTGTCGAAGTGTTTGAAGGATATTTCTTGTGTATGCTTGACGTAAAATGTTTTAGCTTCATTTCGAACAGAACCAGCCACAAAAGGCTGCTAGAATTTTTTTTAACACACAATTCTTTAACTTTTTTACAAAATGCTTTTTTGAATTCTTTTCTGAATGTACAAATGCAAAAAAAAAATCCAGTAATCCAATCATCTCAATTATGGCGTTTGTTTCACGCACGGAAACAGAGAGCAACCCGAAGGAGACAAAATCGGCGAACGTTAACGTCACACTATCGTCTTAAACCCGCTCGATTCAATCGATTGATGTACGGCTACCAATTTGAAAGTTTGTCAGCATATACGGTCGTCCATTCCGCCCCATTCGGTTCCAGATTTCCCAGCATTGGGGAAGGCACCCGAAACCTCCTCCTCCCTTCTGTCGAAACCCTGACCGTAGTGTCCGCGTGGGGTTCTTTCGGGTAAATTCCACCGGGTGTCTTGAGCGAAGACATTCCCATTTAATCGTCGCTAATAGTACTGGTTATCGATGATATTTTGCACGTCTGCATTCGCTCGTTCGTGTTGCCGGACCCAAGGGGAAAGGTTTCGCACTGGCTAGTGTGTGCGTCCTGCCGTCTCGCTTTGTCCGTTGGCGACCCGATGTCCAACGTTTCGGCTCGTCGTGGGACGATTTCTCGTGTGTCCACACCGTGCCCGTCTCCCCTTCACCACCTCCCACCTTCCTTCCCATGTGTGCGAGGTTTACATATTTGCTATCCTCTCAAAACTTACTATCGTTCCGAATATGCATTTTAGTCACTCCACTCCTGGCGCTTTGTCCAGAGTTTTGCTCTCTTTCTCTATGTATCTTTGCCGTCTTCAATTTCCATCTCATGCCTCACGCGGACCAGCGCTTGCTGGTAAGATGAATATTTCATCAGAACAGCAAACCTCGTCTCTCGTTTCATGTTTTGTATCTGTCGTTGTTTTTGTATCTCGCTTGCACCGCCGCTTCCCTGTGCCATCTCGATGGAAAATACCGGAGAGAAGATGATTGCAAATCGGACGGTCGATCCTTTGGGAACGGTGCGGTTCACCGAGGCATCGTGGTGGAACTTGAGCGCGAAACGCGCGCAAAACAAAAAATGGGAACCCAGAGAGGAAGCGTCGAAAAGCGGGATAGGAAGTGCTGAGATGGCTCGGATGGACAAGTTGGTGCGAGCGAGCCAGATAAACATATGAGCGGCCAGTACACAAGGGTGGCGGTTGCACCAGCACTGCGCTTCCATTAATCTTGCTACAGGGCCAACGCGGTTCGTCGAACTATCGCCGGAGGGACCGTATCCACTGGACTTTCATCACTTTCAAACCTTCTTCACGCCAGCGTTTCCTCTGGGCCAAAACGGCAGCCGGAATAGCAGCAGCAACAGCAACAGCAGCAGCAATAACAGGCAGCAAAGACAGTCGGATCGCGAATCAACAACCGAGAGCCTTGTGCCGGAGGCAGGAAGCAGGACACTCTCGACCATAACGCAGTTGCGCCAGTGTACGGTACTGTAAAGGGGTATGCACACAAGTATTTTTAATACTGTGCAATTTACCTATAGCGCCTGCTTCAGCTGTCCCACAACACGCGTCTAACCCCGTCCAGCCCGGTCCCTTTCCTCTCCTCCTTCTTCTCCTCCTTCCCTGCCATGTGGGAAACGATGGAAGCGGAACGCACAGAAACGATCAGCGGTGCAATGCAGATCGACCGATCGAGGGAAGGGATTTTCAATCGGGCTGGCGGCAAGGGTACAATCAAGGTGGGTTGTAGAAGGAGTCGCTCGCTGAATTGAAACCCATTTACGCTCCTTTGCGATGGGCTTCGCCCAAAAATTGCCCAAAATGAAAAGGAGACAACGGTGTAATTATTGTGATCATTTCAGGTCTTTTTTGAGTCGATCATGTAAAAAAGGAGCCCGAAGAAACGCCAATGCCGACCGGGTGTCAAAGGGACACCGGGCGGGGTCGGGAGGCGGATGGCGGGAGGTATGACATTCTCAGGTCACTTCCACATGATGCACCGCCGTTGCATTGCGCAGCGTCAATCTTACGCGATACCGCGGTGCAATGTTTTTACTCATGGGGTGTCGTTAACGTATTGTAACGTAACGATGACTGGCATCAGCGCCGGCGAACAATTCGGGGAAAATGATTTTGTAAAATTGTAACAAGATTGAGCGGAAAATAACAAAACGGAGGCTGCAAAAAACATGTGCTGGCACAACAAAATCGATAAGCGTACATAATAATGGTAAGATGAAACTTATATAAAAGTAATGAGGGGAAAAAATTGTGGCATCTTTTCTTAAACTTCGAGAGTGGTTTGAAGGGGCAGGTAAGCTTTAAACTTCGCATGTTTATTCAGATATGTATTGTATGTGTCTAATTTTCTAAGGTTTTTCTCAGGGGAAGGATTTAGAAAATAGTAAATTCCCCAACACAATGAACTAACACTTATTTAACAAGATTTTCTATTGAAATAGAGAAGTCGGTACTCCTGTTCTGGTGCTTCGCAGTGTTGAAATCTAAAATATTATTGATCAAAAGTGGTATTGTCCTAGGAAGTGATCAACTTGTTAATACTTGATGCACTGGTATATAAAATTAATGATTTCTTGATTTTACTTGGATGCGTATTTCGATAATATCACTTATATTGGAAAATAAAAACTTATTCAAAAATACTCCAAAGCTTTTCAATGTGCATGGCAACTCCTAAACCTGCCAATAAGTAAACTGTGAACAATATTTTAAATCATATTGAAGACATTCATTAAAAGTGTTTCTAATTCAGTGATGCTCCGATTATCATAATTAACATCTTTTGAGAATTTCACGTAAAACAAATTTAAATTATTTCCAAAAGGACTCAACAATAGTTTTGCTTAATGATTCTGTACTTAGAAACCCACTAGCTTAGTATATTTACTGAACATACTTTTAAATCATTTTCCAAAATTATAACATCAGATGAAATGTAGTAAGTCGATCTATACGCTCGGTAGGGAAAAACAGCACCGCACACACGCACTCATTACTATAACTCCCTTTTACCGGCACTTACAATCATTTACAAATTTCTTGGGCTTTTGTTTGACTTTTACTGCGTGTTTGTTGATGAAATAATATTTCCTATTCATTCCTACCCTTTTGAGGGGGGCTGACATGAAAATGTACCGCTCCGAAACCGAAGCCTCACCGGTACCGAATGCAGCCGAAAGTCCTCTGGTGCCGTTCTGTGGTGGCACATTGTTTGTTTATCTAATTATTGGTAGTATGTTAATGACGCCGAACGATCTCTCTCTCTCTCTCTCTCTCTCTCTCTCTCTCTTTGTGTGGGGCATCGGGGAAATAATTCATTGGTGAAGAGCCTTCGTTGACCTTTTCCTAGAAATTGAAATCAAACGCCAAAGAACGCCAAAGACGAGACCCTACAAGACGTTGGTAAATATCGTACGCATTCTCGACGCGCACCGTGTTCTTCTTTGTGCCTTTGGTTGCTCTCCCAGGTTTCGTGGAACCCGTTGGAAAAAAAGCGAAGAACAAACAACGCCAGCGCAGCCGTTATGGGTGTGAGCTAATTGATTGAGCCATCGTTAGATTAGTTCTCGTGAGATATGTGAAGGTAAATACGCTCCATCCCATGTTGCCCTGGTTTTTGTTTGTTTTGTGAAAATTTGTGAGTTCCTGTTCTTTGCTATGATGCATTGGAATGGTTTAAACACAGTTTGTGAATAATGTATAGTGTTAGTGCTTCATACTAGCTGGGGAATATGTTTTGTATTTTAAGGCATGATGTTCTGTTTTTTTTTTTGTCTAAACATTGAATATGCAACACAAGGCTTGATATACTGTAAAACATTTTAAACTATTAATTTTTACATAAGAATTATACTGTAAAAGCATGATCAAGAAACATTATAATCGTTAAACATCGTTAGTTTCAGTTGCTAGTATATATTCGCATGTACTACTATAACAAAAATGGTAGCTCCATTCTCTTCACACAATACGTGCATTTGAAACCGAGGAAAATATTCGTTTCTTGACCAGCCGCTTTAAACCCATCATGCCCACAGTGCAACAGCGATTCATTAATGATATCAACGGCATGTGTTACAACGGGTAAATTTTAATAGCCCCGCTTTGGTATGGCGGCCCACAGAGCGAATGGCCGCTAGGGTCGCGTTTCTGCTCTAAGCTTACCGTAGTCTGCAAAAAAAGGCCAACCGAGAAGAAAAAAAAAAGCGATCATGTTATATCTTTGTTCCAGTCCTAACAGACCTAACCAGATGGATACGAAGTTTCCAAACGTGATCCACATTAATGACACCATCCTGTTTCTTTCTTTTCTCACCTGTGTGCCGCATGCGCAGGGGCTGGCTGTTTAGCGCACCCCATGGATCTCGATGTGCGAACAACCACGCATACACACATAAGCAGATATGAACGGGTGTACGGTTTAGTCGGTATGGTAGAGGATTGGCACATTAGAGGTTTTGCCAAATAGTCGAAGCAAATGCTACTGTACTCTATGCAAACCATTGACCATGCGAACAAATCGAACTTCTTGGACTGAAGTCTGCAAGTTGTTTGAGAAAGAGCTAACTTGTTTCACATCATTACGCGTAGTATTATTTTTTGTCGTAGTAAATCTATTGTAAGTAAAATTATATAAATTATGCGAAAACAGTGGTTCGGTGTGATACAAAATTGTGATGCTAACTGACTCTCCTACACAAAAAAAAGCCCTATACAATTTTCGCCGTGTTGCGAAGACGGAAAGTTATTTAATCATAAAAAGCTTATAGTATGAACACTTTTTCCAGGATGGCTCGATGATTTAGTCGAGCTTCGTACGAAGCCGTTAACAAATACCATTCCGAAGAAGAAGACACAGTTTGCCAAGGATAAATAAAACTAGTGATTTAAACATGGCAGATAAAGTCATTTCAGTACAGAAAACCAGTAGAAGGAGAAGAAAAAGTACTTCCTAGTATGGTCGAATGTTTTATGAAAAATTATTAGTTAGCAACTAACTTGATATTCCTTTCATTAAAAAACCTAAATCTTTTATATCCTCGTTGTTTATATATTTCTCACACATTTTATCCATTTCGTATGAGTTTTAATGATTTTATTCCTTGTCCCTTTAATTCTTAAAAACTTCCATTAAACCTTTATTCTGTAGTTTCGTATCACTTTTGCTGTTCTTGTTTTAGGCATTAAGTATTAACTATGTCTTCCTTTTTCGTTTTTCCACATTTCAAATTCCATATTTATAATTATGCATTTGTGGTTTTTTCGATTTCAATGAACAGGAAATACAAGAACCAGTTTTTTTTGTACAACTTTGGGTGGACACAAATTTAAAATTTATACTTATGTGGTATTAATACATTAAAAAAAATCATTTAAAGATTTCAAAAAACACGTTGCTTTGCTTGAATTAAGGCGATTAACCGCCAGTTAATTAAAATTAAAGGCGAGTACACCAGGAATATGGTTCTCTCTCAGGGTTTGGTTAAGGAAACGTCTTCAAATGTCTGGTGAAAAAAATGTGTAAACGTGCACTTCCGACCTCACCTTCTGTCCAACCATTTCAGACGTAAAATCGGCATATAAGTTGCCCACAACCTGTGAAAAATAACGGTTTGTATGCGCACGTTCAAACAACCCAGCACGCGCATTACAAAATTATACTAATTACGATGTCTTAGACCTAACGCTCGGACGGATTGCGATTGGTGGATCTTCCCAGCGAGACGGACCATCAAGTAGCCTCAGTTTGCCATCTGGCAAACTCTGCAAAACTCCATCCAAAAAACTACACCACCCAAACCTTCCGTGCTCTTCGCTCCAGGGCAAGGCACGCGCACCTTAACTAGACTTCACGCAAAAAGAGGCTTCCAAACCACGCGCAAACATCACCCGAAGGGTGGGCAGAATGAATGCGTTAAGTTAATTTCATCCGCCACGAGGAAAGCCGTCCATGTATTGCGCATTTTTTCCGTTTGTTTTATTTTGCTTTCATTATCCGGAGATCGTGACGTGGGATGCGCCGAAGTATCATACTCCACCCTTGGTACCTCGGGCAGCAAAGACTCTACCGGACCACGCTTGATGTGTATGTGGATCAACCCGCACCCGTCAACGAGTCCAGGATCCATCCGTCCTTGACTTTTCGGCGTCCGGCCCGGTTTCGCGTTTGGAACCATCACCGACCGTTCAAGTGCATCACGTTTGCCTCGCAGACACGGGCCCAGGGATGGCAGGCGCCCGGACGCGCCCCGTAGACGCTAATACACGCGAAAATTATAGCGGATGAAGAAACCGAAAAGTGTCGGATCGCTTGTGGTGTTTGCAGGGAGGTTTTGCAAAAAAAAGAAGGAAAAAAACGGGGGAGATGCAAAAACGGATCTTAATCCCACACTCGGCACTTGGCGGATGATTGTGACGAAAGGAAGTGCAGTTGCATTTCGACGTCTCTTTTTCGCAATGTCCGCCACGATGGATGGAAGCTGGCCACGTGCGCGGGAGTTAATGCTAGACGCCTTCGGAAACGTTTTGGCCTGTTCATGACTCAACCGTTTTAATCTTGTGGATTTACGCGATCTCAGTTACGCCATGGGATGGGCCAGGGAAGCACGATCTTCGGCCGGATCCCGTTGCGTAAGGGGGGCGTATCGGTGCCCTGAAGATAAAGACTCGTTGAGCGAGTAAATTATTGCTTTGGAAGTGATGGTTCATTGAGATTGAGGTGAATTACAGCAGGATGAGATACAAACGACCATCCTTGCCAGCACTTGCCACAGTTTTGTTTGTTGAGCGCTATGGATAATGGTCCTATTGGCGCTTACATCAATGAAAATGCTTTCTTTGAGGGAAACTCTTCTGTAAAATGTCATTAAAAGCATTTTAAAATTTGAAGAAAATTTGCAATAAATGGTCAATTCAATAAAAGGGATAAAATGATCGTTTTGGAGAGCAGTAATATGTTAACGACAAAACTGTCGAGGTGATTCCACCGACAGAAGATACCAAGAAAACCCACCGCCGTAGAAGCATGTTTTTATTGTTTCCTTTTCGTCCGTTCGATCTTTCCCGGCAGCTTAATATTCCGATTCCGACGGCCCATACATGAGCATAAGCTTTTCCTTTCTCACTACGCGATGCTTGTACGTAGAACGGGGAACGTCGCTTGTCCATGTCCGTGGCATCCCTCCTGTCGCATCGGCAATGCTACGGTTTTAGAAGGCTTTCACGAAGGCATCTGTGTCGTGGGGCGCGGGTTTGGGGTTGCTTCACTGCATCACCTCCAATACGTCGTTTACCTTCCTTCTACTCATTGTACTTTTTTGTTGTTGTTGTTTCGTTACCGCTGTGGTAGTTGCCTGCCAAGACTTCAATCGAGGCTCATCAGCCTCGCAACACCAGTACACCGGACACAATGTGGTGCTTATGTTTCTGGCACAGAAATGCAATAAAAATTTGTAGTGACATAAAAGATGATCAGAGGTAAGAAACTGATAATTTTCCTGGCACAGTGTATAGCGTTTTGTTGTTGGTCTTTTTTGGTCTCGGTACCCGTACACGATGTACCAGGCGTGCGTACACTGTTTTCCTGAGAACAACCTAAACGGCGTTCTTCTTCGTGGGCATTTCGGGACATTTGAATCGCACCGGCCACTTTTTGCACGACGGTGATCGCAAAGCAACGGAGACGACGGCAGCCCAAGCCATGATTAAACTAGAGTGCGGCTGGAAACACACCACAGAAGGAACCACCGATGGCTGATGCGTCGATGAATGCGTAATAGTTTCTCGGGACCGTCGGCCGTTTCTTGTAAAATTAAGTACCTCGGGGAGTGTTTGGAAGGGGGTTTTGCGAACCACGAGGCAGGCACCGCATCCATAGCAGCAAAGCGTGATCGCGTTTTTCCCTCCGCGATCGCTCTTGGGAAAATCAATATCCAACCAAACGGCAACGGGGGAATCCATCGATGGACCGCTGATTTATTGGACTACCCGTGGTGTTGTAGATCGGTCGTAAAACCCGGGAAACTCGTAATAATAATAATAGCAATAATAAAAACTATTAAAAACTCGTGTCCACTTCTATGCGGCGGATCGTGCAGCGGCTAGACGCAGCGGTATTGTGGTGCGACCCGAGTACGGTGCATCGAGATGCATGTTGCAATAACGTATCAAAATTAGCTGATTGCATATGTCTGTCAACGCTGCACCAATAGCCCGAAGGGCCACTAGGCTAACTCAGGCGGCCCGCTCATACATGGGAAGCTCATCCAGGCATCGTCGTTACCATTACAGCTAGTCGGGTCGGTATATCAATAGGTACAATATTAATTAAATTTGTAAGTGCACTTACACTTCGACCAATGGCTTGACCGCACGCAATCACGGACGGATCGCTTAGTGTTGCGTGCGTGACGAAAACCCCCGTCGCACAGCATTAGCTTTAAAGGAAGCATTCTTCTGAGAAAGTTTATCAACCGTTCTTGAGTGGGAACCAGTACCAGGTCGGATGCAAACAAATTATATCAAAAAAACAAGGTGACACACGAAAGGTGTACGTTTAATTCTTCTTTTTTTTGGCTCCTAGCTCACTCGTGATGCAGTGTTCTGTGCCGTTCTTCGGCATTCAGCAGCATCATCTTGTGTGCTAAAAAGCAACCGCTCGCTGTTTTATAATATGCATAATTTTATCATCATTACTATCAGCTGGTTACTGTGCAGGGTATCACGTGTAATTGTCCATTCAATTTTTATACATATTATCAGTAATTTTGGTACGTTGCCTGTGCTGGCTGTAACGAAAGCCGGAAGCATTTTACTTTTGCTTTCGCATATTTTTATCGGTGTAAATATGTGCTTTTTCCGAACATTATCTCGGGAACAACTACAATCATTTGATGCACACTTGGGAATATGAACAGCCGGTTAATTTGAATTTGAACGAGTGGACAACAGAGAGTAATGCGTTTTGACATTTTTGTTATTGAGCATTACAAATTTATCATACTTTTATTGCTACGTGACAGGTTATGTTTTCAATATTTTCTTCATTTGCAAACAAATGGTTAGAAAATGTTATTTTTCAAAAATTGAAAACCAGCTTCCCAAACTCCCCATCAGTATCTCTGGGTGGATCAGTAATGAGATGAGCATTTAGGTTACTGGTGGAGGTTGCAAAACATGCCACAACAACGGTCCACCGCATGGCATCATCAAGGATGTAAAAGTTTGTCAATCCAAAATTATCACCACATGTCCTTTAGATGATGCCTATTAACATTGCCTTTTCCACCCATCCATGGCCCCATCCGTGTCACGACACGACACTGGCCGAGTGGTTTATTCGGTGGAACGAAAATGTTAATGCATCACCTCGTGCCTCGTTCCACACATCAGTTTCGGGCAGGTACCGATGGTCGTCGCCCAGCGCAGATTGGAAACAGCGGTATGGTCTTTACCCATGAGGGCAGGCACTGCGACACCGGGACGAAGTTAAAATATGACGAATATCATAAACAATCAATAATGGGACAACCGATTAAAATATTTGATGTAGTGTGCGCGAGCCGTACATGCACGGAAAGGACACGATTGTCCATATCTGGAGCTGTACAGATTTTGCCTGTACCATCGTCATGCCAGCCGTAGCATCTGACATCTGGTTGTTCGACGATCGCGATGACGGTGACAATCGGTGCGATCCTCTGCACCGGATCCAGGTGCAGCACACCGTAGCATAAGCGCACGCATATTTTCGTCGCGTTTTTTTGCGCACGTAGCCACACCTTCCCTCTGAGGGCCTCCCAAAAAAGGGAGCTCCTTTACCGAAAATCTTGATTGAACAGAGTAACGGTAAATCGGAGAAGATAACTCACTATTTTACCTGCGGGTGCATGCGCATGTGGCAAGGTCCGTACAGATTCGACACGGTGAACTAGAGGGTTTATCAGCGACAACATCCCCGATCGTACTCGACCCCCTCAACATCCACCGGGATGTTCAGGGTTTAGAGCTCGTAACCGTGCTGTGGTAGCGATTCGTAACCGATTTTGTTTATTAAAATCTGGCGAAACCTTCACGGCTTACCGCAATTTGCACCGTTTCGTTTGTGCGTATCGTTCGCGCAGCCCTTTTCGATGGAGGGACGCACGTGGAAAAAAGGGTTCGCAGCGAGATGTTTCATCTTTCACACGGCGAGCCGAAGCCGGATGCGAAAATATCGTACCCCGTCCGTTGTGATCCGGCGTTGCGGCCGGCGTTAAGTTATGAAGCAGTTCAGGGGGTAAGATATTAACCTCTCACAGCGAATTGTGTTGGATGGGAAAGCGAGAGCACTTGGCCAGAATGAAGCAACGCCGTGTCCGAGTGCAGAACGCAAACGTGCTCGACATGATAATATGTGGAACGAATTCACACAATAAAAATGCTACTTTTTTTTGTGCGCATGTGGGTAGATCAAGGTTCCGGGTTTGTTTGGCGAATGTAGGTTAGTAAAATGATAAATTGTTTGCTGGATTTGATTTCAATTTACACTTTACAATTCGGAGTTGCTTCTGGGTACTTTTAAAAGTTTAGAAGAGAAATATGCGTAAAGCATTATAATTGTGTTAATTATCCAATAGGGAAGGAACCAAATATTAATAAATAAAAAGAAGCTTCGCTATACGATATGATACTTAGCTATAAGAAGACTTCTTAATTGTTATAAAGAAATATGAAGAAATGTGAAAATAGAATACAATTGTATTCTAGTAAGTTCAAGAAAAAACATTTGGAAAAAAAGTCTTGCAATCCACAAGCGGTTTTTGACGCTTTTCTCGTGGTTTTTTGTCAGAAATGATCTTACCTAATCTTGTTAAAATCTAGTCACATTTCTGGTTCTTGAGGATAGTTGAACACATTCTGCACTACATTTAAATATTCTTTGAGAACTTGGGATCTTTGTAAATTCGTTGCGGTCTTATTTTGTCCTTAAAATTGTGCCATTATCCATATTAAGTGACATATCATAACCACTATAACAAACTAAAACACTTGATTAGTAGTAATAAGCTATGAGCTGTTCGCAGGCTATTAATCCCCGGATTCGGTTGTGGAGTTCGATTTAGAATTGAATATGCCTGTGGGATTTCGCTTGATGTGTCTTTTTTTCTTCTTCTATGCTTCTTCTAT
Organism: Anopheles minimus; assembly: GCA_000349025.1. NCBI lineage: Eukaryota > Metazoa > Arthropoda > Insecta > Diptera > Culicidae > Anopheles > Anopheles minimus. The sequence continues at coordinate 5,535,032 of KB663644.1, read as the reverse complement.
CATTTTAACCATATAGAGGTAATATCCGCCAACACGAGGAAAGCATGTATGTATAAGGGGTACAAAGTCGAAGACAAAGGACATTAAGAATTATAAAAAATTGAAATCAACAAAAGCATCAATTTGGTCCAATATTCAATGTAGCTTTGACTAGAGGGATGTTAATACATATTGAGAAACAAAAATAAAAAGTAGTTTTTATTTTCCACACCAAGAGTTATTTTCGTTGATGAAAGCACTGAATAGAATATGAAGAAAATTCAAAACAAATAAATATTGCTGGTCTATGGTAAGATTCGGTGAAAATTAGTTACTGTTAAGTAACAAATGAAGGGGCGGTTCGGTGGTAGAGGAAATTGCGGCACCGGTCTTAAACAGTAAAACCGGGGTCCGAATCTTTTCTGTACCGTTCCCCCCTTTGGTGAGGACTGGCTATCGCCAAAAAAGAAAAAGAAGGAACAAATATAAACTTATCACTAATATTTATAAGAGTTTGAAGAAGCAAGATACTTCAGAGTATTTTTTTGGTGTTCGAATTAGGCGAACGTTAAAAACCCGAAATTTGTGTTGAATTGAACATAAGATAGGAAAGTGAGCTGATGTTAAAATATGGAACTTTTTAAAAAGTGTTTTGTGCGGCATTTAATTCACACAAAATAAAGGCGGTATTTTAACCTCACAGTACATTACTCAAAGTATTCAATTAAGTCAACGCCAGCTAGAGGAAAAAATGCAAACAAAAATGTAATTAAGCACACTGCTGCTCCCCTTTTGATAAGCATCGTGCATTTGTCAGTGGGTTTTGAAAGCATACAAATGGCCGTACATTTATTCCGGGCTGTCTCCGCTTAAGAACCATTCGCTGAAAAGAATGCCCCCGGTACTTGGCCAACCTCATTAGATCGGAAAGCTCATTTACCGATTCTACATAAATTCACCCTTCAGATCGATCCCGAAACGCGACCACGCCGGGTTCCCGACTAACTGTCGAGCGTCGTTCATTTTTGACGAAACTTATCGTTAGACATCATTTTAACGAAAGGACAACGTATCGCGCCACTCGGCCCGAATGTTGTGCCGTTGAGAAATGTACCGGGTGAATGATTCTCGAATAAAAAATTGACTCTTGACATTCCATTACGGTTGGACGGTACCTTTCGGTACCGGGTTCATCCCCCCGGGATGTTTTATTTTTCCGGCAATCTAAATTAATTACTGGGAGGACGCAGTAATCGGGGCGCTCGTACGTTCCTTCCGTTTGCGTCTGCTGACGATCGGTCGGTGGAAGTGTTTGGCACCAATTTGGCAGTCTGATCATTTTTTTCTGTAACTCTCCAACAAAACCAACTGTACGTAACGTTACGATCGTGATGCTAATGCGTGCCACAACATATGATGTTGATCATTGCACTGATGCACCGCAAAACTGCATTCGAAACAATTCTACTCATTTTGGAAAAAAAGGAGGAAAAGATAAATAGATAGGAACGATTCCCATGTTTGGTCTTCGGAGCAGCTTACCCGACGCACCCGGTACCGGAGCGTCAAAAGGTTTTAAAGACTGAAATTGTTCGAAATAATGATTGATGACTAAGCTTTCCAAAATAATGACTCGCAGATTTCTTTGTACTGCAGATTCCGTTTGCATTTCGGGTTTGCCTGGGTGCCGATTAACATCGCTGTTAACCCGAAAGCGGTGCCCAATTGACGTGGAGTATAGGGACGCAGGAGACAATATGCTGACCGACGTGGTCAGCGAGAAGAAAGAGAAGAAATCACCAACAACCCAAATTGCCAAAGTGCAACAGTATCCTGACGGTGAGCGGCTGTAGCTAGTTCGATTATATCCTGACGAAAAAGTAATTTTCACTCCGCGACAATGTGTTCTCCCCGGGGCCCAGCGGTTCACGTCGATTAAGGACGAGCAAGAATCGACATGGTGGGTTTGTGGTTATGGGTGGTGTGTTAATTTAGCACTTGAACGGGAGTGACACGGTTCTCATTGTCCGAGTGCCTGTATCATGGTGTACACTCTGTATGTATTTTATTTTCTCGCCCGTCAAGCAATCCGTCCCGTACACGATCGTTCCGATCATCGGTACGCTTTTCGTTATACTCATGAGGAGGAACATTCTTTTTTTTACCTTTAAAACTGTTATCTGAAAGTGCATTACCCTTCGGTCAACTGGTGATGGGTTTGTATCTTGTCGTCTTGGTCACAAATTAGCGGACGCTCTGGGGGTTTCGGGAGTGGATCGACGATGATGTATTGTGCTATTTGAAAAGATTTATTTAAAAAGACGTTTTTTTGGGTGGGGGTTGATTTTGCACCTTGCAACATATCAGTGAACGCTGCTGCACCGGGCATTGTAACGAACGGTACATCCTAAAGTCGATTCCATTGTGGTGGCCGTGAATGAATAGCATCTGAAATATTGCTTTTCGGGCCGTTGGTTCGTGAAAAGTGCATCGCTGCATGCGAGTGGCGAGCACCTTAGCAATGAAAGCACATTCAATTTCCAGCGTTCTGTTGTGCTTTTTTCCCCTCTTGATGACCGAATTGCTTCGCGGTAGCTAACGATGAGTTTCCAAAAATTATGAAAAGTAATCATTTGTAGCCGGATAATGGATTTCTTGCCATTCTTTCTCGATAGAGTGGAAGAGTACCGGTCGGAGCCTCGATCGATGGCTGATGGGCTTGACCAAAGATGGTTTTTTTCGACTTCAGATATTGTAGATAAAGGGCGAAGATCCTGAAATTTGGCAACAATCGATTGTCGAATGCAATGCCCCAAATATCACTGTCATAATGAGTAATGATCAACGGCGGAGCATCATTGCCGGTCGATGCGACGTCAAAGAATGCATTATTTTGACGGTGCGTTGTAAGGATGATGTCAGATAGCGGTGATCTGACGCAAGAGTCACTGACCGTAATTAACCCGATTCCTCAACTTCAGCCATTTCTGTAGTTTGTCGTTTGAGAAGTAATTCATACTGTACCAACAAGGATCATTCATTTTATCCGACAACAATAGAAAACCCCCTTACGGGATACGGGCCCCATCCTCCCATCCATATAACTATCAGTCCTCTTACCTCTTCCATATCCTTGGGTGTGTTTGGCAAAACTATTTACAACCGCATCGACAGCCTCTTTCAACACCTGTTTGGCACGTGCATCCGGCGCCGACGGTACTGCTGGGGCCTGACTTTTCCCGTTCGGGACTAGCAGCTTCGGCGGCACGCTGACGTTGGTCATATGTATTACACTATCGGTGGCGTTCGTTTGGGTGGAAGGGTTTTTGTTTTTGCTGTTCAGGTTGTTGTTGTTGAGCGTGGACGGCCCGTTCGGTGCACCGGCAACGTGCGGTTTTGTCCCGATCGCTGTGGCAGTTCCTTTCGATACGGTCACTGAAGTCACTAGGTCACTTTGATGCTGGTTCATGCTTGTACCGGTCGACAGTGGGCTGACTTTGTGCATCACGGTGCGGGAACGACGTCAGATGGCAGCCTATCAACAACGTACTGTGCTGCAGGTACTGTGCTAGACTAGGCATACTACTATGCTGACCATACTGCGCAACTGTGCGTCACAAACCGTTGTTCTGTAAGCCAATGTTACGACACTACAATACACGCGCTGCACATGCGGTTAATTGTACATCACCGAGTCACGGGATAGTTGTCAGGGTCACACATTACTGAGCACGGGTGATAACTGATGCAGCCAAATCTTCATATTTCACACCAGATGCATTTGGCACGTTTTGGGGGCTGTCATTTTATCTGAAACAAGGCAAATAAGAATTGTTGTAAAGATGTTTCAAAATAGTACATAATTTATAATAAATGTGAGTCTAAGCACCATGAGAAAAACAACTGAGGGCTGACGAGTCACGCAAAACTGAGATAGCTCAAGACATCATTTGTTAGCCCTAATGGTTTAAAAGCTACAGTTTTCAAGGAAGCGATCCTCGGTACTTCGATGTTACAATCCAAGATCTCAAAGTTTTTCAATTTATGCTATATGTCCCGAAGATCACAGTACTGTTATAAATAAACTATAATTTTTTTCCAAAATTCAATTGAATGATATATTTTTCAACCGACTATGGTATGATTTCACACCCAATAGAAGACAATGTAAACGGAACCTGCATTTTACCAAAAAGAAGCGAAGTGGTGCGAAGACTTGCCATACCAAATTTATCAGAAGATTCAATTATTATATCACAAGAAATTCAACCAGGAGTATTTTGTAGAAACAAAATAGCTTCAAAAAGAAACCAATACGCCAAATTTATTAACACCACAGGCAAGGATGTTGCCTTCGAAATAGAATCATTTAAACCAGCGTACGATCACATTACACACACACCTATTCTGATAACATAGTTTTTTAGGTTTGTTACGTAACCAGTTATAAGAATAATTAGAGATAATGAGAAAATCGACAATTTAAAACAAACTGTATTAATTTTTGGGTAACAAGTCTTGGAGCTCAGTATTTCAATTAAGATCTCCTTTTAAAGAAACCTCCTCTGCTCCCAAAAAATGTAGATTTTGTCGTATATTAAATTAAAGCTTTTTCTAAGGCCATTTCTGCAAAAGTAATGAAAAATATAAGCAAAAAAGTTGTAACATTTTTCGCCTGGCATTCTTCTGGCAACCGTAAGAAATTCCAAGTTTGAGTGCTCCGCTAGACAATATCCTCAATCTTTTGTGCATTAGCCGTTTGATAACGGAATGTATGAGGTAGAGCTTAAAATTTGGCTTGCAGTTTTAGCACGAGTGCGTTTTGCGTTGCCCCAGAGAACGAACATCCGTTATCCTTTCGCTGCCGATGGAAGCACTCGGGCGGAAAAGGTGGGTTATCATGTCGAACGATTTTCAGCGATGTCGCCAGAGAAAAATCGTGACTTACTACTGTAGCTGCGGTGCGTCGTGCCGCCGTGGTCTAGGTCTTACGTTCTCGGCGATGAGCGCGTCAAAAGCCTTATGGACGAACACGTTTGTTTTAATCCTTATTTATGGATTTCCGTTTTCTAGCACTCGCAAGGCGTTGATGTGCGGCTCCCGCACTTAATATTGGATGCTGATGCTGTTACTGCTGCCGTCGCGCTGGTGCCCGTTCGGCTCCTGTCGGGCGTGATACGCAAGGGGTCGTAACAGCACCATGACACACTGCCATTAGTGGGCTGTGACGAGCTGCTGGTTCGGTTGCTGGCTGTGCAAAAAGGCCTTTTCGTATGCCTTTTTTTGCTCATTAAAAATATGATCAGGATCGCCTCATTAAGACTTCATTAGGTCCGATGATGGTACGAGCAGGGCCGACCGACATTCCAGCCATCCGACGGCCGTACGGCCGATTTCTAACGGGCGGCAGCACGCTGCAAGAGCAAATCGTCCAGATTCGCGTGCACTAGGCATGGGAAGCCATCTGGGCAAAAGGGTTACTTGTTCGGCCGTGTAGTGGGAAGGGATTGCGTGTGAAAAAGAATTTGCGAGTAATCATCTTCCCGTCGCGATGCGGTGGCAAGGTGGCCGTGATCCTCCACTAGGAACCGGGTACATCGAACCTGAAGCGTTCTGTCCACGACCGACCGGGCAGCTGGCAGGGCGGCGAGTGCGTTCAAATGGGCACAAACAGATTGCATGAATTAGACATGGCAACTGATGATATTCGCACTGAGCGCTGTAAAACACCTCAGCAGTTTGACGCCACTGACGACAAACCGCAGACAGCCGCGCTACAGCCCCCACAAGCGGTGTCCACGGGTTCCAGCCTGTATCTTGGTTCCGGTTTTGTGTTTTATTTCTGTTTTTTTTTTCGTATTGCCTTCTTTCCAACCATAGGCATAGGCACTCGTATTTCACTAGCGATCGCGAATATGGTCACAATTTATGGCAAAGGTGTTATCGTATCCTCCCGTACGGATGGCATTCTTCTGCGGGGCAGGATGACTAAAACCCGTGGGGCAAGAATGGTACGGTGTCTTGCAGTGTGTGAATTAAAATGAAATCAATCTTTCTATTCTCCGGTCTCACTTCATCAATTACTGTTGGCAGCTTGCGTAGTGCGGCGCAATACGAGTCATACGGTTTGACGTGAGTCAATCGCAACCAGTACACTTACAGACAGCGCGCAAATGTCACTGCCGTAATGTGACGCTCGGCAGCGCGAAGCCAAACGAACTAGTCCAAGCACCCGGTGCAAATAATCACACCTGAAAAAAAGGCACCGGTTCTACCGGCTGGTCGCCAGTCCGGTGCGAATGGGTAGCGCTTGTCGGGGGCTTGCTGTCGGGAGTGAAGAACACGGCCGCATATTTTAGCAGCCATGTTTGTGCCATATTTGATTCAAATGGAACTGTGACGAATTGTTGCTATAGATTCCACATCGTCTAGCCCGTCGTCACCGTGGGCCTACGTACGACCACAGACCGAGTCGCGGTCGAAGTTGATAAATATGATTTTAAATGGAAAATTATAGCACACGAAGCTGGCCCGCCTGAACCGAGCTGCCAGTGGTTCCACCTGATCCGGTGAGTATCATCTGTTACTTGGTTCGAAATCCAGTTGAAACCACACCGGCAACGCTCCCAGTGTGCCTGACGGACGAAAGGTACCTAGCCGCGGTAGGTCCCAATGAGCGACTCGCGCTTCAGATAGAGGGCGATCTATTCCCTGGTCACATCCCAGACGCTGGTAGCGACCAGTGCGGTAGGAAATGGCTGGCACACTGTCTCATGTCTCAGGCACAGAGTGAACAAATTACGTTTCCCCATTCGCCGGTCGCCCGGCCTTTCCGCTGTTTCGCACCCGGTGAAGAAGTTGTTGCGGTTTTCTTCACTCCATCCGTTTCCCGTCATCTTTGCAGCAAACCGGTGCGTCCTGGCAGTACCAAATGCAGGAACTGTGCACACGCTTTTTGTCGCTTGTTGATTCGACTCGTTCACCGGACCGGACACTTTGCGGTCGCGGATACGCGAATCCGTGGACCGTATGCGACAGAGAATGGAATGTAGAGTGTGTCATTGTTGAGATTATCTTCTTACGACTCCATCTATACTTTCGCTATTCCTCGCTGTTGTACACGGACTATCATGCGAATTGCAAGGACTTTTGTACGTTTTTTTTTTATATAGCTGTTTGCCGATCTTTCGCTGCAAATCTTGATGCTATGGGAAGAAGAGAACGACATGCGACATGTTGGCTGAGATGTTGATACGGTAAGGGTCTCCGGTAGGTGGAATTAGCGCACGAGAATTTAGCTTCCGAGTGTATTATGTTACCTCTTCGAAAAATTGGATTTCGATGTTTCGAGGAATTAAAATGACGAAGATTTCGGAGCTTAACACACTTGGTATTTTTATTAATGTGCGCAGTAGTATTTCGAAAAAATAGTTACAATTTGTTTATTTTACAAAAAAGTGTGTTCCAGTATCACACTCAAACACACAGGATTACAGGGCACACCGGCATCTTAAACAGCAGGACCGATACCAATATCTCACCCGGAAAACACAAGTTTAGATAGCTGGAGGTTATAGTTCAATAATAGGAGAATAGAGGATTTCTCTTTATGTTCCGTTAAAATTATTGGAAAGTAACTTCAACCAAAATATCCGCAATGCTCTATGCTGTCGGAGATTCGATGTCAGGAACTAGGGCTAAATAAATAATGCATTTTACGTCTCTGAAACATGATCTATCTCGAAAGGCGAAGAGAATATCTCATGCTTTTTGCGGAATACTCCAAAGCTCTTAACTTATCGCTCCAGATACTAAGAACACCTTTTTAATGTTATTGTGTTTCAAGTAGATGATAGTAGGATAAAAGTTCATGTTGAGCATTTTAAAATATCTGTCTTAAAAACAAATCACATGTGTGGGTTTTATCTGAGACACACATTTTCGATTTGAATTTGAGGTCTGTTTCCGAAATTATTTTCCAAACGAAAATCTTCCTTGAACGATGGAAGGTGAGGGGTGAAGTAGTGATCGATATTTTTTTTCCGTAAATTTTTCCTTAAGTCGCTTTTTCTCTGTTCGAAGCGTGCATTATGTGGATCGTTTTCTCCGGTAATGTCTGAGCACTGGTGAGTCACAGTGTCAGGGAAAGCCAACATTTGCATATGAAGGCGGCAATCAAACCTCTTCCTTCATTTCTTACACCCCATGTCGTCGAACGGTGGACGTCAATCGACGAGAGGGTAAGTTAAGAAGAAAAACAAAACAATCACGAACACGGGGGAAGTGTCGGTAGCTGGGTCGACGCGTTGGGTCAAGTGGTGGAAAAGTTATCAATACAAACGTACCATCTTACTACGGGCCGGGTGCATACCCGCTTCCTTCCGCTCAATGGAAAACACATTACTGTAATGTGTTTATAATTGAAAAGCAGATTAATAGCAGGTAGTTTCATCTCGTTTGAACAATCCAGACTCCATCCGGGGCACCAGGTATCCGATAGTCAATAGATCTGAAAGCGGTGTGCTCCATTTGGCCTAATGGTTTTTTTGTAGTGCACTGCCTTTCTTTGCGATAGTTATACTGTGCACACTCTACGCAGGTGGTTACAGCTTAATTGCGCGCATCGGTTCGGTGTATGTGAGCGGATGTTGTGATTATTATTGGAAGCTGACCACACAAATGTTCATCACAGCAATGTGAATGTCTAATGTGCAGTTTTTATTTGGCAAAATAAGCGATTTAACGGCGAAATATACTTTACAAAAGCAATAATATAAATTTTGGAAGATGTCTCAAAAATTGGAAAGCTATATACCGAAATTGGCAATGCTTAAACCCAATTCTGACAATGGTGAGCATTTGCAGCCGTGACGTGAAAAGAGGACTCCACCAAAATTACCATACCATTCCCATTCGCCGCATGCGCACGCAGATTATCTTCGTAATGTGATGCGACCGGGAGCGATTTTATTGGATTCCGATCCAATTTACATTGTTTATGTCGCACTCAACTACCGTACGGCTGGCATACGCTGTGCCCCCCTCCGTTGTGCTCCCCGGTATCCCCGGTGGGCTTTAAATCAATTACCTGCGCCCATGTTTAACTCTTGTTTATTACAATCGTTATTGTTTTGAATACATCACAATATTTTTGGGCAAACCACGCAAAAAAAATACACTATCTTACACACAATTCGTCTCCACCGGTTGTACGACAAACAGCGTGTCCGCTCCGGCGAGCGAACGTACACAAGACGCATTGTCATTCGGTTGAACCCGTCCACCATTTAACCGCCAGGTTTCATTGGGCGAATGTGTTCGATACACTGCGTTTATCATATCCAAACACGTAGGCACTCGTTTTTGGACATGGTTTCGTCAGATCGGTCCGATCGATCGACGCAAGATCGATGTGATATCGAACCCCACATCGTTATCCTTTTCCAACCACTCACCTCTAGTCCCTCTCGTCCCCATCTTTTTCTTCCCCATTTTACTTCCATGCGTGTGTGTGTGTGTGCTTCTTAGTTTGATTCATTCTCGCATATTCCTTGTTTGCCCCGTATGAGGCTCCACACACTCATACCACTTCCGGCATCGAATGCAATAACCTGTGGCGACGGCCAAATGCCAACGGCCTCAAAAACCGATAACGACGCTGGCCCGGTCGTACCGAAGCGGGTACCCTTTCGGGTCCGTGGCCGCCCGGGACCGTCCAATCACACGCGGACGACACGGCACATTATGGAGCGTGATGGTGCATGATCGAACGAAAAACGGTTACCACCACCCCGAAATTGCCCGATGCCGGCGACCGTGGGGAGGGGGTTGCCACACGGATGCACACACACGGCGGTGGCAAAACGGGAAAGGACAATGCGCATCTTGCCGCGACAACCGTCAGCAAATGGTGGCAGCTACTTTTGGGGCCGAAACTTGACGCGACATGGGACGATTTAAGGCGAGCTGGTCGCTGCCCCGGGGACAGATTTTTCTTTCCCCAGCGGGGTGGCGTAAGGTAGCTGTAAGGGATGCGGAGATGATTGCATGATGCGCACTTGTGTATGTGCATACAGCTGAACATACGTGTACGTATATATGTATACGCATGCATGTCAGAGGGCCGTTTTTTGCGCTTCTTAATATCATTTTTGATTCGTCCCTTCACGTTATGACCGGGGTGTGTCCCGTTGTCTGCACATGAGGATGTACCCGTCAAGCGTCGTCTCGCTCGATTCCGCGTGCATGTCTGTGTGAGTATGTTTTTTTGATAACAATAATTTATATAGAGTAGATCCGCACGGTCGTTTTTAATCATGTATAAAAATATGTATAATACCGCCCGGTTATCGTCCGCTTTTGCTGCGGCAGGGCCAAAAGGGCTTTTGTTCGATCGGGCGGTCGTTCGGTCGCTCGCTCGTTTCGTCCCGTCCCGCCATCTCAGCCCCTTTCCTCGTTCGGTTCGCATTTTGCGTTCGTTTCGTTCGGCCCGTGTCCACTGCGAGCTACTTTTTTGTGCATTGTTTCACAGCCAAAGTTTTCGGCGATAGATGACGGCCGGCGAGAGATAAAGTTTCGCAGAAGTTGCGAGATGCGCAACGGTAAAGCGTAATCTTGGGCGGGAGACCGGTGCGGGTATGTGCAGGGCGATGAAATGCGGCGACATGAGAAGTGAAGCTGCCCGGTCCTTAACATATCAACCCGGCCAGTGTGTGCATACATGTGCATACAGCAGTAATAGTGGCCAGCAACAGGAAAGACACACACAAAACGAGGTCGAAATCTGGCACAAGTTCAAGGAACCTGTAAACGATCGTTTTTGATTTGCGACAAAGTATGCCCCCCATCCCCACTGTTTTTGGGGGTCCGGTGTGGACGCGCTCGTAGCAGTGCATATTTTTCATCGTTTCGCCCGATTCTCGTGGGATTGTTTGTTTTCTTTCTACGCGAAATTTTCCCCCCACCAGGCCCCTCCTTCCCGCGCCCAATTTTCCGTGTCACTCTTCCGATTCGGAAACATACATCCATCGCCACGCGGGACATGGCCACCATCGGTAGCATAAGTGCGCGACATTCCCGCACGGTTCCCGGCACAGGCAGGGGGAGTTAGATGGGAGTGGGTTCGGGGCTCAAGGTCTTGTACCTCTATCACCAACCCGCACGTTCGGATGACTCTTTCGCTTCGACCGTACGTACGACGAAGTTAGGCAGCGACACCACCGGCACCGAAACGGTGGTTATTTGCTGCGAGCGAGCGAGTTGAGTGAGCGATTTTCGGATGACCATTTATTTTCGACTTTTCTTCATCCCTTCGCCCCTCAAAACCTTCCCTCCCCCCTCCCCCATCCCTTCCCGCACCAACACCGAGCTCGGACCTTCGGAGCACTTTTTGATGCTCTTTGACTTGTTCCCCGGGCACCTCGGTCGCACCGTGCACTGCCCAGATTGCCTTCGATCAAAAGGTTTTCGCTTTGACTGGTCGCTGTCGTCGTTGTCGTTGAATGTCGTACGGTCGCGTTCTTTTTCGCGAACGCGCGCGCGGCTTCCACCGGCTGCGTGTGTATACTTTTTATGTTTCGCGATTACGTTTTTGGTCAATTTCGTCATTTTTGACCGGACATTCTCCTTTCGTTGCGTTCTGCTAACCGTAGTTCTTGTATGTTTTATCTTTTTTAATTCTTTTTTTTTTTGCTTCTCTCGTTTTGCTGTGTTTGGTCGTTGAATTTTTCTTCTGTTTTAGCTGCCGCGTGATGTGATTATGTGAGTGTCCCAGGCGTGATTCCGTATTGAGGCCGCAGAAATTCTCTCCTCCCCCCCCCACCACCCTTCCTCGCACCGAGCACACCTTGCTGCACTCCATTTCTCTCACTCCCATATGTGGAAATGGTGCATCGCGTCAGTTTTCGGTGGGTTGAGGCGCTTTTTTTTGTTGTTGCTCCTGGTGGGTTCAGGCACGACACACACTAAAGCTAAAGACATCATCGTACACAGCTTCCCTTCACCTGCGCGCCGGCCACGGAAAGCTTATTTTATTGTGTGCCGTTGATGCTAAATCAAACATTTGGCGACACTCTAATCATCGTATGAATAATGTGACAACGGGTAACATAAAAGCAATCAAATAAATTCGACCATTTCGCCAAGTCCCTTCGCGGATGAAGTGTTTGAGTGCAAACATTATACTATGTCGGGAGAGCTTTTTTTTTTGTTGTCGCGGCCATTCGTCAACAATTCGAAGCATTTTCGAATCCTGTGCCATGGAAGTTAATGAACCGACAGAGAAATCAACTCTTGTTAAAATTGCAAAAGCTAACAAAGGTAGCAACAATTTGTTTCAGGGAATCCAAAAGGCCTGCTCGTTTCTTGAATGTGATGTTACACTGTTGGCAAGGGAGTAATTTTTAAATACTTTAATCCTTTGCTAACAATTCTAACATGTTATAATGTTTAACAAATTCCAGTAGCCACTCCGGTCGTTGCTTTTGATGTGGGTAGGGTTTAAATTAAAGATCATAAGCTCTAAGTCTTGCGAAAGATTTGTGTATGAAGATCGTTCTTTTTTTTATAACATTTTTTATATTATTATCTTCGACATAATTTGCTTCAAAGCAATTATGATGAATAATTTTAATAACAAAAATAGATAAGTGATCGAAATTATTCCGGCCAAATTCCAATTGTATATTTAACCATTAATTTCAAGTATTTGTATCTCTTTTTATAAAAAATTAAACAAACTAAAAATAATATCATAGAAACATCATCATGATTGTTATCCAATTTATATTTATTGCATTTATAAACTCAATCCATTAAAATTATTTTAATACTAACTTTATTAGGTGTTATAATTATTTGAAAGATGTTGAAAAACCAAAACTCAACACAACTTTTGTTTGAAAAAAAAGTGAGAAAACTAATTACCCACGTCTCCAAAGCAATCTCAATTCATATCCCTGCTGTAATAAAAATCCTCCATTGTTATAGAGAGAAAAAATCCAAAATCTTAAGATAAATAACAGGTGAAGTTAGAAGGGGTATCAAAAGTCTACCAATTATTAGGCCAGATCACGTCAGTTACCAAAATTGTAAATATCGTTTAATTCTTGTGTGTTAATACCACATACCGACCATATAAAATTAATCAATTTGACTACGAACTCAAGCTTGCAAAAAAGGTTCGTACAAAAGCTCCCAATAATATATCTTAAGCGAATTAGTTGAGAATCCAAGTATAAAATGTACTTAAGATGCTTAGTATGATTCCCAATGACATCCAGTCTCATTATTGCTAAAAACGCTGCTGGTTAACGACAAGTTCTATGATGCTATTAAAATCAACTTCAAATACACCTTGCACATGACATTTGCTGAAGAAAAGTGTCTCCAGCACTGTGCTCAAGGTGTCCGTAAATTTGACATGGTAATACGCTTGCTGAAAGAGTTCAGTTGCCTTGTTCCCCTAGCCGTAGCGGGTCGTTCAGTGTCCTGGTATGTCCACCGCCAACAGCCATTGCGCAACAATGTATCGTGATGATCGGTCGTCATCGGGTTGAGTACCTATTTAAAAGGTGGGTATGTAAGCATCGAAAAAGATGAAATATACTGCGAAAACGACGGGGGCGATGAGGACAGATGCAGCCCCAATGCACTGTCTATAAATAAGTCAACGGATGAATTTAAATATATTAAAAAACGCCCGGCACTTAATAGCAGAGGTGCACGGGTAATGCAGACCCAGTTGGTCATTTATGTAAGATGAGCACGGGAGCGCAAACACGAATCTGTTGCGAAAAAAAGTAAGTATGAAACAAAAACAACAACAACAACATCGAAAACGAGCATCCATACACGTTGCGGTCGCCGCCAACCAACAACCACCAATCGGCGGTACTATGGAAAGGAATAATTTGCTCGAATGATCGTCCAAGGCAACAGTGCATACGCACTCGCGCGTCCATCGCGAGTCCAGGCATCCTCACCTACATGATCATAACCATCAGAGTTACGGTGGGTAGTGCGCGCATGAGCGGCTGCCCGGTACGCGACAACCGTCGCGACTATCGATGATGAGCCGAAGAACAAAGAAGCACAATTTATTTGTAATTATAGTTCAGCAGCTGCCGGCCACCCTTGCCGGCCCTTGTTACCGCTGCGGCCAACTTCCTGTGCCTAGCCGTGCACCGGCCGTGCAGCAGGGGGTAATGGCATGGGGACGGTCGGGTTTTGATACGGGGTGAAACTGAAAATTCACGTCCCCGCAATCATCGACGCATCTCATTGGCGGGCGAGCGGCGTTTCGGGCGCAGAAAAGGAACAAAACTTAGTAAAAATTAAACAACAAAAAAACGGTACGGGTGATTGAGTGAATAGCAGCAAAAAAAGGGAGGAAGAAACAAATAGGGAAAATCGGTTGAGGAACCGATGAACTCACGCTGAACAGCTGATGAAAGATTGCGTAAAACAGCGCCACATGCAGGCCCAAGGGGTGCACAGGGTATGATGTGAAGTGAGCACGTCCCCAAGGTGCCCGGAGGCTTACACGGTGAAGAAGCAAAGGGTGGAAAAAATGCTTTTGCTAACCCGTACGGGTGTTGGTGTTGGACGGGTTTGTAGTGCGACCTTAGCGAAATCCACTGGGCGATTTGCTCGGAGGGAGTGATGGAGAGCGAAAGCGCAAAAAAGGGCCCGAAATATGGTAGATATTAAAAGCACAATAGCTGGAAGTGCTAAGCAAAGATATATTCCTTGAAACAAGGTGTAAAAGTAGTGCTATGAATTTGTTTGTGATAAGCAAAGAACAGAAGTCTTAACTTCGGTAGCACAATTTATTGAACAGTTCGATCATCAGCCCGAATCGATCATCATTACGAATCTCCGGAAGGGAACCTACACTAATCTGGAAACAGGTAGCTCACCTTGTGTCCAGAGTTCGCCAAGTCACCACGCAGCACCCTTAGATCGCAATCCGATCGCGAACTATCATTCATAAGCTGCGTAGTGCTATCCTGCTTTCGCAAAAAAAAACAACAAAAAACCAAACGAATCGCAACGAAATTTAGAGATGGGAAGTGTTTCTAGTTTTATTTTTGAATACTTCTTCTGCTCAACATTCATGCAGCATTGAGGGGGATTTTTTTTTAGTTTTGTTTTACTATTTCATTCTCATTCTCGTTCATTCACATCTCCAAGCTTCCGGCTCGGGCACCTTTGCTCATATAATTTCGATACCAGAATTTATCCTATGTGTGTGAGTTTTCCTCTGAGTGGAGCTTTATGCTTTGTTTGATGGTCAGCTCACTCAACATTAAATATATTTTATTTTCTCTAGGGTTAACGTTTTGTATTTTTTTTCAATGTCTTGTGACATTCATGGGAAGAAAAAAAGTTTCAGTTTGAAATAGATCACATCCGTACGGTGGAAGCAATACGGCCTGGCCGTAACTGATGAATAAAAAAAAAAAAAAACATCCGTACGGTGGTGTTAACTGTCACACAAACTCTAGCACCAAAGGCCATACTTGGGAGGGAGTCATTTTGGCAAAAAGGTCATAATGGTACAACTATTCATTCCCTTTGCAAAACCTTTTCATCTTCTTCTGCACGAAAGCGAATGAATAACGCGATCAGATAATATCCACGAAAGATGTCGCAATGCAATTTGTGCGATGGTTTAGAAGCATAGCAAAGCAAGAGGATGATAGTTTTGATGCATCAAAATTCCCTTTTTACCTACCATTCCGCTAGTTGGCACGCTCGACACTCTCTAGACTTGTTTACCAGATGAAATAGCTGTTTTCTGCTTTATATCAAACCAGACTCCATATTCTACCAGAGGTTCGTTTATGTAATCGTCGCGGTAACTTTCTCAACAAAACTCCCAAGATTCAATTGGGTGATATGGTTCGCTTTACCACGTGGGTAAATTAAAAAAAAAAGAAAATCACTCGTTGAATGAAATCCGCTGGCTTTCGATGACAGTGCGGGATCCATCGCAATGCTATTTTACCCTTTTAGCTGACTTGGCTGGCTTCACCTGTTCCGCACAAAGACCGGCACGGGGAAGACTCGTCAGATCGTGCAGGCGCATTAGAATTCATTACCAACGCTCTGAAATCCCCCATTTCCTTCTTGTGTGTTGCGCTTACCCGAACACATTCATTAGCGCAGACCTTTTGCTCTCGCACAACATACAAACACACACACCCGTTCGGGGTTCAAACGGTGGGAAAAACTAAAGCCGGTGGAATAATTTATTGATTGATCACTGCACGGGAAGTGGGAAGTGTAGTATGAGCTGGTGGGTCGCCGCCGAGTTGCCTTCGTTTTGCTTTGGCGGAAAACGACAATGTCGGGCAAAAAGGCAATCAAAAGATGGGAAAAAAATCGGAGAGGAAGAAAGAAAAAGCACTAGAGCAGTGGATCTGGATAATTTACAAGTGTGTAAAGAATTTCCTTTATTCTTCACTTTAGCGCTATTTGAATACCATCTGTCGAATATGGCAGATGTACGCCGGTGTTGGAAAATGTAAATGATGTGTACGGCGTACAGTGCCGGGTTTACCGCATCAGCGATAATAAACCCCGTTGCGATGTTGGGAACTCCATACCACACAACAAACAGATTCCGGGATGTTCTACATAGATATTGCTTCCACCGGTCATAATTAGCATCCACCGACACCACACGCATTCTTGCTCAACAAAAATTAAGCCGCGATCGTTCGCTGTTGATAACAAACTGCTCAAATATTTCGGTAAATCAACCCATATGTTCGCGAGTCATCGCTCATCTGGATGAAGCAGCGCATGTGTTGTTTCAATTCATTAGAAAACATGCAGAGTTTTCATGGTTTAATGTAAAAGCTATAAGAAGTGTTAATTGTTGAGCACAGCCCATAAAGATGAGAATAATGAGAATAATTTAAAACGCTTCTTGCAATATTCTTGCCATCGTAAGCAACACTTGGGCGCTGCTGAAGTGCTACATTTATCACTAGAGCCACTGTGACTGCACCACACTTATGATCCCGCTTACAGATTATGCAGTTCACGATCGTGGATAGTACACGCCGGTATGATGTGTGTCTCCATGCTCGATAGTGGAAAATTGATTGGTTCGCGTTTACCGCACCGCACATATCTCTTTCTGGTCACAAAATATCTGATCACGATAATTCGTGCAAACGGAACGCCACTCAAACGCACGCACAAACAAACTTCAGGGAAAATTGGTACAAATATTGAAAAAGGGGGTAAGAGGTAGCCAACACAAGAAATAAACTACATCGATCTTAGCGAACGCAGATGAAACAAGGTTCGTTTAGCCCCGCTTTGCCACAGATCGGCAGTTGCCGATATGTCCGATCGCTCTGGTGCGGATATGTTGTCTTCATGGAGCTGTCCCATCGTTCATTCAATGCTGGCGTTCAAGCCGAGCGCGTTGTCGAGCGGCATAGATGGCAGTTAAACATTGCAGTCCGCGTGCAACTAGCAAGTAGGTAAAACCAGCCTAGTCTACGGTTGCGAAACCCCAACCAGCAGAGCTGAAGCAGAGCTGCAGCAAAAACAAAACAAAGGCAGGAAAAAATATGCTTGCATCCTCCCGCGTTCTGCAGCACACTCAAGGACATTGATGGAGTGAGTTCCGTTGCACATCGCTCGATTCGCATTACGATGCACCGGGAGAGCTAAAAACCCCTCCGATAAGCTCCCGCCTAGAAGTGGTGGTAGAATTTAGGTTTTGATTGATAGTAAACTGTCCATCACGGATGAACTATCTGATGTATGAATTTGTACGAAGATTACTCCGTTTGCTGTTTGCAGCAGGCGATAAGCTTAACGCATGAAATAAACCATTCCCGGCGTTATGCCGTATCTTCCCGGCGTGTATCTTGAGTGTGGTGATTATAATTTATTCATCATTAATCGTGCACTCTGCTCCAGCGCGATAATTTGTTTCTCGCTGCCGTTTGGGTAGAAGCCCTTGCTACATCTAATCGGAGAAGTGGTGATTTATGTAGCTGGTCAGTTTGTACGATAGTGGGTTTTATCTGCACGAGCTCGTTTTTATGTTTTCCCTCTCGGTTTGCGAATGAACTTTATATGACGCGCTTCTGTCTTGTTCGGCCGTTGAAGTCTTTCGATATGAATCGTTATAACCCTCACCAGATTTAGCGCGTGTCAGTGAACATTAATATGCGCAACGAAACGATTATTTATGTGCAAAAGCGGATTTCAGTTTGAAAAGGCATTGTGGGAAAATAATGTTAATCGTCCGATAATGTCTTCCGATTGAATTATTCGCCACAAATTGACATATCGAGCTGGGTTGCGAAAATCGCGCAAGCTGGGACCCGTCTGCCCGTGGATCGGATTTGACATTGTCCGTTTCGTCATCGATAGATACAAGAAAATAAAAACGAGCGAACCAAAACACACCGTCTGTGCACGGAAAAGCGAGAAAACTAGGAGTGAGCGCCACGATCCGACCTGGTGCCGACGTTTTTCGCCCATTATTCCACCGTATTCAATGGACATTATTTACGGTTTGTTTTGAAACCGATTCTTTACCGCCATGCACGTCATGACGGCGATTAGTCATCGTTGTTCTTCTTGTGCACTTGCTAACTATCGACGGTTGTTACGGTATTGTACCCGATGGTAGGGCCGCGGTCGGTCGGTGTCGATTCCCCACCGTAAGGCGAAACAACTGCTGGTTCGGCACCCAACGGGCAGATCCACGATGGTACGAAAAATCGTCTCATTGCCCTCGAATTGAGCACAGATCGGCAGCAAACAAAAACCGTCGGATGAACGGTGGAATAAAAGTGGTGTGTAACGAATTTACATGGGTAGCTTGGTGCTAAGAGAGCACTGGCTTAGATCACCAAATAGATTGTTAATGAAGTAGCGGTTATACCGAGAGAAGCTACCAGGCTATTTGCTTGGTGTGCAGGTTAAGACCTCCAGCACGAAAAGAAAAGGGGAGCACTGCCATTGTACAGGAGTGGCTGGTTAAAGTTTAAGCGTTTGAAACTAGAGCCCAAATTATAAAGCTTGTTCATGTCGATTTTCAACTCATTTAATGTTTTGAATTATTGTAAATTGTCTGAGAAAATTAAATTGAATTAGATATCAGTTACTTACTTGACACAATGTTCAAATCAGCTTGTGACACAATTATCTAACAGCTCGCCCGACTGCTTATACGTTGGCTCAATTTAACTTTGAGAATGTTTCAGGTACTTCAATGGGGGTGATAAAACTTTACTGTGAACAATATTGACATCCCAACATAACAAAAAAATTGCTTCAAATATATACACTTGATTTGAAAACACTAGTAGCACACTAATCGGAATCCCGCACTTTGGTTAAATACCGGAACTCACTATCACAAACGATCAATCACAACAATTGTTGGTGAGCCCGAGAGCTGTGTATTTGACGGTATTAAGCAAACGTTTCCTTGCTGTTCACAATATTTAACGATATGCAATGTCGAACCAGTGCGAATGTATTTGCTTGCAATTCACAACGCACAATAAGATATAAATTATCTACCGAATGTGACATGAAATATGATACTAATTTTTAATATGCCTTTTCAATGTCTGCAGGTCCATGTGTTGGGAATTTATAAATTAATTCACGTTCCGATGCACCGCTAGTCGGACTGAACTTGGTAACATTCACAATTTATCCCGTTGAAATTGAATCCATTTCTGCAAAGATGCACACTGTGTATTAATAAGATAACGAGAGTGATGAAAGCAACGACAGCGTTGACAACAGCTACCACGCAGATCACAGATGATGGACGCGTCTTGTATGAACGTTTTTGCACATGATTGCTGCACCTTACTTAAGTCTCTGAACAGAATATAATGAAATTAAGATTTAGTGTGACTTGTGAAGCATTGAAACACTGAAAGAATAATGTTTAAATTAATATTTACACGAATCGTGCTTTAATGCAAATAATAAAACAAATCAACTAAAAGAAGAGAATTTTAATATTTTAGCAAAAGAACAAAAAACTTTAGGTCTATCATTTTCTTAGTTGAAGATAGAAAAAATTATTACGTTTTTAAATACATGAATTAATAATTGCATTAAACGTATGTTTTATATTATCATGTGTCATGTTACTTGCTTAACAAGATCACTGCCTTGCGATGATTGATGAAGGAGATAATCGAACAGTTGTTCTGAATTGTAATAAAAATATCACCCAATACACCAAAGTTCAATAAATGCACTGCACTTAGGGCGGGGTTTAATTAATCGCAATGAAATCCACCCAAAACTTGACTTAAAAGGAATTTTGTAATGCGTGTATTCATTAACCTCCGGTATTGCGCTCACAGTTTTAACATTTGTCACATACAGAATCTGCAACTAGCTGTACAACAGGTTGTGAAGGAGTTTCTATTCGCAAAATTCACTCTCCTTAAACGCAAGGGACAAAGTGAAATGAGATTTCACTGATGACCACTGTAAACCACTGCGAGCTGAACTTATTCTGTGCAGCATTTCAGTATTTTTAACATAATAAACTATACTTGTAAAGCACCTCACAAACAATTCATAACACGTTCCGGATGCTCACCGCAAAATTGTACTCTACGCAACTGTTAACACTCTAGGGCAAGAGCTCGCGCAAACACCTCCTTACGCATCGACGGATTGAGACCAAATGAATGCATGAATCGCCGTGTTCATTTAGCGAAACAACAAACTTCACGGATGAAGGGTTACTCGGCACGTTTTCATAAGCTGTCATTTTATTCTTAATTGAGATGCCTTTATCAAATTTGACCACTTTATAGAAATTTTTTAACATTTACTTTAAATATGTTTCCTTGATATGTTTAAACAATTTATTAGAATTATTTTGATATTGTTTGACGAAAAAAATCTAAGTATATTATGATGATTCTTTGTAGTTAATTATATTTTGGGCAACATTCAGAATCAGCAATACAAACATTACGACGCATGCCGTCATATTCAAGGATTAATAAATCAAATAACATATATTTTTCTTGTAATTACTCATACTATACAGTCCTATAGAACAATCGAAATATTAGTATTGCTGTTAGCATCTGTTGTTAACTTGTTGCATGATCTAACGTTACAACGTAAAACTTTACCTTCGGTAGATGTAATATGATTTTGAATATTGTAACAAGTAACAATGTAATACTATGTATGCAATATTCACAAAGGAGAACAAAGTATTGCTTTAAATTTGAAACGAAATATTTATAGTTCATTTGAACCTAGTAATACGACATGAAAAACTTATAATGAGTAATTGAATAAAATACAAATTTGTTGAGCGTTTAAGTGACTTTAATTAGTTTTTTTAATAAACTCGTTTTATTATTAAACATCTTTATTATAAAACGTCTCATCTTTTCGGAACTCCCGGAATCATTATAAAAATTCTTGAGCTCCAATCAAGAAAAGATATAAAAGAATGAACTCATCTCTTCGTTATTCGATATTCACGTGCATCGAATGAATCACTATGGGTAAGTTGAATATTTCAGGGCAAAAACCATTTTTGTGTAATACTGGAAATACATGATATGAGATACTGGGTATTGGACATTTATGTATGTACATCCTTGATTTTTGGCTAACCGGTCTTCTGAGTAATATTTTTGGTCTTATCTTTTACTTGAGTGTTATTTTTTGTTCTGCGGTCAAGGGTCCAAAGCGTCAATCCTAAATCCATTACTTAGATCGCTTACTAAGCAAACTAAATCAAAATGTAATATATTTTAACCGATTTAAGACTAAGAGATCATAACACATAGCAAACATGTTACAATTTTGCACGATAATGATGATTTTAATAAGCTCAGAGATGTTTTATTTAGGTTTATTTTGGGTGGCAAAAACCAATACTTTTTTTTGAAACAAATTGGTTACTTATGTTAACTTTTTGTTTTATGTTTTTGTACCATAGCTTATGTTTAGTAAAATAATGTAATATTGTTGTGCACAGTTATCAGGGTGACATAAAATCGAAGTTTTCAGAATCACACCTCAGGGTTGGTGGAGTCGCCTGGTAGTGAAAAAAAATTGAGGAACACTATTTGCCGACTGCAAATTATGGTGAGAAATTATAAAAATATATGAAATAACATCAATGGTTTGCTTTAGCCGGTACGCATTGCATAATGTATCCTACATAGTAAAATTAAAACAGCTAATTCAGCCATTCAACTGGTATCAAATTAGGGAGAAGTTCATAGTTCTTTGAATAAATATAAAATAATGATAATGTATGTAGTTTACATGTAAAAACTAATTTATCCAAAGCGATTGTTTTGTAATTTGCGAAACAATGCATGCTTGTAGGTTCAAATAATCATTGTAACTGTATATTTTGTAATAAAACAAAAAAACGACAAAAAAACAGGATGCATTGCTTTTAAACAGTTATAGCCAAAATTATAAGTAAAAAAAAACACTCGACTGAAATTTCTTTCTGTCATGATTTCACATAAAAACGAATGATTTAATGGTACGGTTGCACAACATTGTTTCTAAGTGTATGTAAATCTGCCCACTAATTCATATTATTTGATGTCACTGGCCATCGGCATGCACCGCAGCACTTCTGGCTATTTCAGCATACCCCGTATAATATATGAAAATAAATTATACAGAAAGTGTCAGACCATCTGACGGTGCTCGGTACTCATTTTGTCTCCCGCTCCCTGCCCGTCGTCCCTTATCAGGGGAAGTTATTTTTCTTCCCGCAACACGGAACGGGGTTCACAATTTCCGTTCGCTCACATTATCGTGCGCCTGCCAGACAATCAGGTTAACACTCCAAGTACGCTTCCCTTCGACCTAGACGAGGAGCTCGCGTCGAAAGCAAATCCTGTAGCATAAAATATCTAAAACATGTCCATCGGTTGCGGTACCGGAGGGATATGATGATAAACTCACTACCGTTCATCGTCTTTCCCTGATGTGCGGTGCCGGAATCGCATCTACCACTACGCTTTCCGATCGATGTACCCCGTGTTCCAGGATGCGTTTCCCTCGTTTCTTCCCCGCAAAAGTCCCTGTCCACACGATAAACATCAATTCTCAAACGCACCGATCGTTTATCTCCGCATGATGTTTATTCATAATCAATTAATTCAATCAGTGCGCAGGCGCAACTATTCACAGCAGACAGCCGAAGTTATTATGTTTAGGGACGGTTTGCTGGAGGATCGGGTCCTCAGATGGATTACCTTTCTGCCTTCCCCAGTGGCTGGCGACCGACAATCGGGTTGTTCGTCCGCGCTGGTTTCACTTTAGCTACGCTGGCCTATTCTCCCTAGAGGCAAATTCTTTCAGAAAATTCGCCAACAGCCTCATCGTACGATTGCGCTAAGCGTTCGCTGAATGATGATGATGCGCGGTAGAAATGTGCTTCACCATCAATCGATCGGGCAAAAACGGTAACACTTTACTAGCTGATGATGATGCCTGTTTGCGAGACTTGAATGGCCTAGCATAGGAAACAGAAAAAAGGCACATACACACACACACACACAACTCCGAGACACCAACGGCGTTGGTGGTGAGGACTTCATCGAACGACAGACGACGATCGGTCGGTCTCCACGGAATAAGTGATTAGTGTTGCACAATTGTGCACGGTCGGTTGTCATTCGGTTGACGGTGGCGGCAATGCAGAGGGTTTTTTTTCGTCTTCGTCTTGCCAGCAACATAACCCGTCCATCCTTCATACCCATGTGCCCTCGTTGCTTCTGGTGAGCGCGGGCTAACACATCACAGCACCATGGCAGCACCCACCATCGTCCTGCTGATCGAATTGGATACGGTGTTCGGTTTGTTGGTGAGTTTTTCCTGCAACGGCCCCGCAGGAAAAAAAAGGAAGGTTGGCAGGCTCGGGGAAGTTCGTACATCATCACCGTCTGCCGGCAGTCGGCCAGAGGTAGCCTGTGAAGGTGTAATTCTCCGTTTATTGTCACAATTATAATTTATGATAAAAAAGTTATAGCTTTTAATATTACAGTACTCGCCAAACGGAGCCATCCAGGAGCGACGTTCAGAAAGGCGCATGAGAGCCTCCGCAAACACCGATGATGATCGTTCACCGGGTTGGCGTAAATGGTGCGGGACGGATGGGGGAGCTTTTATTTTTCCTCCCCACTTTCGTGATGGGATGTATTGCTGGATGATAGTTTTTTTTTCCTTCATTCCCTTCATCCTTTTTCCTTCGTTCTCTCTTTCCGACATAAATTCTTCCATCGGCCGGTGCGGTGCTCCTTGGGTGTCGTTCGCTTGCGTTTAATAACTCACCCACCGTTCAATTGACCTATCATGATGTACCAGTCCCGACCGTCAACACGGGGTTCGGGTTTTTGCATCGCTTTGCTTTCGTTTCCATCGTTTCTTTTTTTTTTAGTGTCGCACTGTCTATCCCTTCGAATGATAACATTAATGCTGCGTAAAATGATTGATTGCAATGATAAATTAAACATCGCCCTGCTCGGACAAACTATGCGAGATTGATAGAGTAGTCGAAGCACCGTAAGCAAATTGTTCATCCATCCATGGTGTCGTCGTCTAGTAATCCCATGTGTCTTCTGCTGTTTTTTTTTGCCAGTTAGACTGGACCAGGTGCATTTGCCCAGGGCTGCACCGGAAATCGAGTCTCGTTGCCTGAGGCAAACGTGAACTAGACTAATGTGTCCGTATGGTTAGCAATAGCTTTGCTCGCCATTTTGTCCGATAATCGATTGATGTTTCCTTCGCTTTGTTGGCGAGGAATTGAGCTAAAGCACGCCATTAATAACAAGTGTTGTGCGTAATGAATGTTTCTTGTAGAGTCATTCATATGAATCTTTTGTAAGGATTCTCAAGTAGATTATTCTTCTAAATTTTAACAAAAATCTTGTGAACACCTACATAATATTGTTAATCGTCTCGTTATAGGCTTAAACATCTCGTGAAAGTATCTTTTCCATTCAGTAAACTAAGGACTTCAAATATAAGAAAACATCCTTTATTCGTCCTATAAAAACAGACGTTCTCCCCTATTAAAAAAATGTCAATGCAACTCTAAGCGTCCCTGTAGTTTTCAGTATAACCGCTGCATGATGGCACGTGCAGGAAAGAATGATACGCATTCACCATCGACCATCCGCGGTGGCACTACACTTGACACAAATAACTTTAACGCAAATGGAACGGTATTATAGCTCGTAAAGGAATGCGACGCAGACCGACGTCGTGCCACCCGCATGGCCGACGATCCGTGCGGTAGTTTCGCAACTCTTCTGCTACATCTCTGTCAAACCCTTTCCCACTCTCTGTTTCCTTTAATTTCATCGGTGTTAAGATTAGACCCGGGGGAGCGCAGGGTCCCGCTTTCCGGAACGATGCCGATTTCCCAGACACAATGCCAGTTATTTTCCGCGGCCCAGTGCACCCGTGCGAACTGGGAAAATCACTCTCCCATAACCGTATTGAGAATGCGTCTGGTGGCTTCTCATTTACACTAAATCGTCTGGCCGTGCCCTACAATTCGCTGGCTCGTTTGCCATCGTTACGCTACGGTCGGTCCATCGTGATGTCCACCCTGGCCGTGATGCTGATATACAACTCCGGCTGGATTGTTCTGCGGTGAGGACTGTAATTTAACTTAGAAGATTTTACTACCAGCATATTGTGTTTTTTATCCGTGAGATTCCGGCACCAGGCAGCGCATCAAGAAAGCAACGCTCTGCGAGCGCTTAGTGATTTGCCACAACATTATGAAGCGTTCGTTTGATTGTTTTTGTTTTTTTAAATAAAATGAGACACCAATTATACTACAATACCTTGCACCGGCAATGCAAATTTCCGCTTATAAATGTTCGTACCTAGTTCTTACATCACATTACATTTGCATTTTTAATAGTGATCCACATACGGCAATGTTTCACCTCCAACGTGCGTATGCGGTTAACTTACCCCTGTTCCCGGGGTCTATTACTACCATGTCAATCTTTTGCATATAATTATGTATAATGTCACAAGGAAAAACCGTCCGCAACAGGCAACCCGTGGCATGTAGGTTTTGCGTAAACTTCAACCACACCGGTACCGATGAAACCAGCTAACAGCGTACGGTGTCCGGTGTTGACGTTGGGGTTGCCAATGCGTCCGCTTCTGGTTTTTCAAGGTGACTAGGGGTGTAAAATTGATCGAAAACGTCTCGCTCTCCCTCTTTTGCACTCTCGATCAAGCTGACAAAGCTGGCGTCAATGACATGAGGACTAGGTTTGAATGAAAACAAAGGATGTGTAATAAAAATTATAATTTTATTATATTCACCACAAGGTGCATCCGCTAGCGTGCAAACTGCACATGTGCTTGCGGTTTCCGAAAGGGGAACAAAGGGGGAACAGATGGATCCGACGGGAAGGTTGGTGGGGATGGTCAAGGTTGATGGTAGCAAATTTGAACTGCATATGTCTTTGTGTACGCGTGCGAAGATATGCACCATCCGGCCATTGCAACCGTCAATGTCGTGGTGCTCCAGATCCGGACCACCCGATTAACCCTATAAGCGGTGCAGTTCTAGAAAGAGAGGGACACCTCAAGAAGAACAACAACAAAATCTGGAACTGGTGACGAAAGAAGATCACAACTTCTTACCAGGGCTAGGTATCGATTACCTACATTAACCGGAAGGTCACGAGACGTTGCTGTTCCTTTCCACTGCCATATGCCGTTCCCAATAGCTCGAAAGGCTATTTCATCACTCCATTATTATCCCATCTACAGCTGCAGCCGAACGAATGTGATGAGATATTAAAGAGACTAGTTTCAGACTACTGACTGAAATTCAGGTAGTGTATGTTGAAGATTTCAAGAAACGAAGAACTAAGTAACTAGAACGGCCAGGAGAGTTTGAAACCTCCTGTTATGAACCATTGTGGAGGTAAATATTCTCCAGTTTGGTTTAATAAATTATTATATTAGTTTAAGCTGCCACCTATCAATCAATGCTAATCGGAGCCCCATTTGCTTACATATTGCACGACATGCAGATACAACGGGAGACAAGCGTCAGTCATCTGATTAGATACACCAAGCAAATATGTCTCCTGTCGCTTCAATAGCAGTGGCTTTTTTCACGATATTTGTAGCAGCAGCGAACCCAACCAATAGAGACTATTTTGTAGTAGATTTTCTAACACTAAAACACTGCAAACATGCCATCATTTTCGACTGTTTCTTAAAGCACAACACGACACTTGATCGGGCGTACGTTCTGCGGGCTGCAAATACAAGAAGCATATCAATTCGTTTCATCGACATAACTTCGGACAGCCGGCAACACAATGTAACCACGATATTCACACCTCGTCAGTACGCAAAACTGTGCGCCGTGCTCGACTACACATGTCCGGGAGCACCGAAACTGCTGGACCAGGTATGGTGCAAACCAATCCGGAGGGCAATCTTCTCACCCGTCGATGATTTTATCTATGTAGGTCTCGCAGCATCGCTACATGAACAGCACCATCAGCTGGATGTTGTTATCACGAAATACAGCCGGAACGGCGCTACAACGGACGCTCTGGAACACGGCCGGAATTCAAATGAACTCGGATCTGATTACAGGCGTTGAAACGGCCGTGCAGGGGGTGTTTAATGTGTTCGATATCTATTCGAAAGGGCGCCATCTTTGCAAAGATATCTACCAAACGTTGCTGGGAAGGTGGAGCAATGAAAGTGGCATACGGTTGATGGCTAACTATAGCACGTACAAGATTCGGCAAAATTTCAACTTCCTGCAGCTTCGTGGAGTTACCGTGGTTTGTATTAATGGTTTGGAAAAATGAATGTTTAATTTCATAAATGATGATGAACTTCTTTGCTAGATCGATCGGGAAAATGTTACATCCGAGCAGGTTGATCGTTTGCTGAGTGAACCGGGGCTTACCAAGGGAATAGTAGCGTTCGTCAAGTATCATTACGCGCTGCTGGTAGTTTTGAGAGATTTCCATAATTTCACGTAAGTCGAACACTTATTCAAGTTGCTATTCCAATGAGTAAGATAAACAAACACTATTTCCTATACGCAAGGATCAAATATCGTCCAACGCGTGGTTGGGCAGGTCGGATCCGTTCGGGCTATCGGTTGGGGCTGCTGGGCGTAGTGCAACGTCACGAAACGGACGTTGCTGCGACGGGTATCATCATGCGATTGAGCCGTCAGCCGGAACTGGACTCGATCCACTACAGCTGGGCGTTTGAGTAAGGCGTGCGAGATGCCAAACCAGACCCGGAGCCACAATCGCTAACTCAATCGACTGAACTGTCTCTTGCAGAACTGGTTTCATCTACAAAATCACACCGGACATCGGGAGCAAATCGGAAGGAAACGGTTTCGTTGCTCCATTTTCGCCATCTGTTTGGGTTACCTTTCTGGTCTCGCTAGCGCTGGCCGTTGTGGTGCTGAAGTATCTCGCCCAGCTTTCCGACCGTTGGCTTCGTCACCGCGAACGAACGCGGGCTACGATGGGTTACGTGCTGGACGTGATGTCGTGCGTCGCACAGCAAGGTGTGCCGCACGTTTCGCGCTTGGTGCCGTCGCGAGTCGCCGTCATAGTGCTGCTGGTCGCTAATTTGGTGCTGTACAACTACTACACCTCCACCGTGGTCAGTGGACTGCTGAGTTCAAAGATGATTGGCCCGGAAAGCATCCCGCAAGTGATCGACAGTCCGCTGAAACTGTCCCTGACAGATACGGGCTATCATCGAATACTTCTGAGGGTGATCATTTCAGTTCACAAAGATCATACACAAAAGATTGGGCGCATGGATTCCACTGCATCAACAGTAATTGACTCGAAGGGCTAATGATTCGTTCGTGTGTGTGCCTTTTTTTTGTTTCGCTTCCCAGGAACAAACACTACCGTACAGTACACGCATGCATGAGCGGAAAGCCTTACCGCCACGATCACCGGACGATCTGCCACTGTTTACGGATGTGGAACATGCGGTACCCTATCTCAGACGCGGCGGACACGTGCTACACTGTGAGCTGACAGAAGTTTATCCCGCGATCGCCAATCAGTTCACCGCGAATGAAATATGCGAGCTACGAACGGTACCATCCATTTAGTGAAGAAACGCATTTTTGATACGATTGATCAAGCGCTCAACGCTCAACTGTCTTCTGTCTTTCATCGTAGGTGGAAGGATTGTACAAGTATGATATACGCGTGATGGCATTTGTACTGCCAAAACACAGCATGTACGGTGAGCTGTTCAAGATCACGTAAGCCAACAGTGTCGCATCTAGTTCTTTCCCGTAACTCGTTTTACTCATTGTGTGCCACCCCCTTTTCCCAAAAGCTTGATGCGAGCACAGGAAACGGGCGTCGTAAAGCGGATTTATAGGATCCACAAAATAGCGAAGCCAATCTGCCAAGGAAGTGCAACGGTCTACTCGGTGGAGCTGACGGAGGTTTCGCTAGCGTTTATTATATTGGGAGGTTGTAAAAGACGCCAAAACGCCGTTTGTGCATAGCTGTCAAACGGACGCGAGGGCACAACCGCAATGCTAATGGTTTAGATTTGTGACCCCTTTTCTATGTATTTTGTTTATTTTGCCTTTTTTGTTGCAGTCGGAATCACCCTATCGGGGTTAATTTATCTGGTGGAAAAACGGGAAAGCATTCGGCGGCGCACAATCGGACATGGGAACCCGTTACAACAAGAATACTAACGAATTTTATCTTTGTTTACCGAGGAGAAGGTTTAGTTGTTTTTTTTTTAAATTTAGCAACTAGTTAAATATTTCAGGATAGCCGATTCAAATTGTTCTATGTCAAATGCTTATGATTGATGGGTTGAAACAATAATTGCACATGAATGATTGACGATCATGATGTACCAGTTGTTTGTTTTAAGCAAATGTTATTTTCAAAGCATTTTCATTCCGTACGTTCCAATCCATTTAAGCAGATTTGTCAGCTATTCGAAGGAAAATGTTTATATTTTTACTAGTTCTAATATTTTGCTTCGCTCCACATCGAACTTCTGCTGCAGAAGTGCAAATGTTAAAAGATGTTTTGATGTTCCGCCATGCTAAACGTGTTTCTATAGTAGGTTGCGATGAAGGTATGTTACCGTCGTGTACTCAACTCGGAGTACTCGAAAAAAATACTTAACTACTGTTTGTGTATTTGTTCCAGCACTTTCCTTGCTTGCAAAGGAGTTAATCAACAATGGTATATACGTTCAATCACAACAACACACTTCGAATGAAACATTTGCTACGACGTTATCTTCTTTACCGAAATCTGAAGAAAAAGTTACGATAATAGTTGATCTTAAGTGCCCCGGATTACAAAGTTTTCTTGAGCAGGTATTCAAGAACATTCAGAAGATTGAAAAAAATATTCTACTATAGAAACCTATTAAACAATCATCTTCCAATCTAGGACACATTTGAGGAACATTCTGATGGATCTCTTGCTTGGATTTTTCTTGCAAACGAACATAAATTGCAAAAACATATTCTGGAATGGAAAAACGTGCTTTGTTTACGGCTCGATTCAGACGTGCTTTGGATCCAAAGGGCTAAAAACGATTCATTATACCATCTTTTAGACATGTATGCATTCACCAATACGCTTTGTGATTCGTTTCACACGGCTACTCTTGGACACTGGAGACGAGTCTCAGGACTGCACATAATTGATGGATTCAGCAAAGTTAAGTTGAGGACAAATTTTCATCAGCTTGTGCTTCGTGGTTTACTAATGGTTTGTAAAGTGACATTAGTAACATTGATTGGCTAGACACACAATCTATATGTGTTTGCTTTTTTTCTAGCGTTCTACACCGGTTGATGATTACAAGCCTGTAATACTTGGACATGAAAAATTTCATTTGGCAGTATTAAATTATTTACAACAAGTGCATAACTTTTCGTGAGTATTCCTCGGTTGGCTTTACAATTGTGCAATGAACAACATTTTTATGTACATTTTTAGTGTAGAATATGAGCAAACGGATGAGGAACTTGTAAAGATTATCGACAACTATGACGTAATCGGCTCGGGCGTATTACAGAACTTACAGCAGAAACCTCTAAGCGTTCAAATATTGATACAATCTTGGATTTATAGGTAATTGTTACAAATTGATTTTGAAGCAGCCCCATTTCAACTATGCTGTGTCTGTCCAGGTTGGGTTTCATATTTCGTCTCACACCAGAGCTTAACGGAGCGACACTGGAATGTAGTTACGTATCACCCTTTACTCGCACAACATGGTGTAGTGCTGCTTCAATATTTGCTCTAGTGCTCGTAGTTTTGCAATGCATGACCCTTTTCCATAAGGAGCTTTCATCTTACGCTCCAAATCACTACTCGATCGATATGATCGGTATGGTTGCCCAGCAAGGGACAACGCAAACATCGGCGAAGCTGTCAGTACGAATAGTGCTTTTCGCAGTGTTGGTTATGAATTTCTTGCTGTACAATTATTACTCGGCGTCCATTGTCGGTGATTTGCTCAGTAGCTCAAACCAGGGTCCGAAAACGATAGCTCAACTAATCAAAGCACCACTCTCAATTGTATACAACAACGATTCATATAACCGGGCGCTTCCTCAGGTATGTTCCTATATATTATAATATTTCAATTATATCTAAAATAAGCATCATAATACTGCTTCATTAGACCTTCGATTACGTGCGTTCTACTAACACAAAGCACGATGCATCTTCCGATCGGATCTATAAAGATGTGCCTTCCGCGATTAGGCTCCTAAAGCGGGGTGGTTTTGCTTTCCATTGTGAGCTGACTGAAGCCTACCGAGAAATAGCAGATCAATTTGACGCACAAGAAATTTGCGAATTACGTACGGTAATTGTCATTTTATTGTTAGTATACTATACAAATCCTAAAATTTGGTAAAATAGTTAGAAGGAGTGATTTCGATATGTTTTTCTTGTATTATTTCAAACTTCAAGATGGAAGGACTGTATAGTGAGCTTCGATTGATGAGCTTCGTGTTACCCAAGAAGAGCATGTATACGGAGCAGTTCAAATTAACGTGAGAATACGTATCCCGTTTGCTTTCGAGTTCTGGAAATATTGTAAATATAGACCATTATTGTTTTCACTATCCTAAATTAACAGACTAACTAGAGCAACAGAGTTGGGAATAATAGGACGGCTTTTGAAAATGTACAATAACGAGAAGCCAACATGTCAAGGAGGAGCTTTAGTACATCCCGTTGTACTAAGCGGAGTATCAATACCTTTCATGGTATTGGCAGGTAAGGACAGACAATCCGGTCACTTAGATCATTCATTAAATAACACCAATTTTTCTAGGTGGGTATGCAGTTTCCATCGTGGTTCTTATATTGGAAAAGATCGTACATTCTTTGGGAACTTAGGCGACAGATGTTCTAGCCACGTTACTATACTGCTTCAACGAATGCATAATAGAGCGCCATCTAGCTGAAACCAGTTGCTGCGGGTATTAAAAACTAAACTAACATATTTAAAACTAGTCCAAAGTCTTCACCGTAAAAAATGCACCCGATTACATACCATCATTGTACTCTAAATCTGGCACGATACGCCTTGTGGTATCGCGAATCACCATCGTCTAGTCAACATCTGTATTCTCTAAATGGGCTAGGTGTATTAAACGATGGTGGCATCAGTCCGTTACCTAGTGTCCACGTCTTTCCTGACACGACACACACTCAGGACAATAAAATCCGTCAGCTAACGGTTTTTGGTGAACAGCTGGTAGCCGTCATCGCTCCTACCACGTTACATTTACAGCGATCGAACAGCCGCAACCATTGCGGGTAACACTCTGCAAATATCGTTGGTTTCAGAGGAGAAAAACGTTTGCAGTGTCATAAAAATATAAAGTCGTAGTCTGCATACAAGCTTGTCAGGAGCGTAACTACAATTAAAAACGTTCAGATGATATGTTGAATGCTCACACGCGCTGCACGTTAATGGACTTTCACAGTTTTTGCAATAGAAATGTTAAGTAAATTATTTGACTGTCGGGCTGTTCAATAAAGTGTGTGCAATGAGCATGCAGGGGGCCTCCTGTTAACCTTCCGCCAAGTTCCCAGCCCGGTCAATCAAAACACTTTCCAGCTCGCCACCACCCGGTACGGTAATAGCCTTGTTGACCTGCGTATACACAAGTCGCTGTATCCTGTGCGCAAAGTGCGGGCGCTTCTACCACAATTGATACACCTCCACCGCCCGACACAGATCCAAAGCAGTAGACTATCTTCGCCCCCTTCCCGCGTTCCTCCCACGTCCACCAAAGTGGCTTGATGCAGCACATTGGCTCATTAAAAATGCAATAACGCGTTGATGAGCAAAGTGCAGAAATGTTGACCAACCGTGGCTTATAATTAGTCCATCGGAGCACACAGGCGCACGGACTGGCCGGATGCTCGTGGAAGTTAGGTTAAACTAGGCCCAACCCATTCGCAACAGCCAAGAATGATCGTCGTGACCGGCCAAAGACGGTGCGCTGAGAACCCGTAGCCCATTTCTACCACCATATGTGCCACCTTCAACGCGCCTCTGCTTCTGCTTACCGGCCCGAACGATGGCCACCGTTCGCTGATCGCTCGTAAAGCTGAAGCTTAAAACTCTGCAAAACGGTGCACGGATTGTGATGCGCCTGCGCACCATGAAACCGCTATCGATCAAAAGCTATAACGTGCGGTGGACAGTAATAATATAATTGTAATAATCAGCCGTAATAAAAGAACCGCAGTAAGTAAAACATAATAATAAAGCGAAGAGTTTAGGATCAGCCGTACAGCAGCGAAATGGGCTGCAGCATTCATCGTGCGCTTTGTCTAGCAATGATCATGATGCGTAACACTCGACCATTTCATTTTCACCCGCGCCTGCACCCGTTAGAATGTGAGTAATCGTGGTAAACTAGATTTTTTCATATCACATTGATTGTAACGTTCTAATGATTATAAAAAATACTTATTTTCAGATATTATTCAAATATCACGATCATTCATTGCAGTTGTCGGTGGAATTGTTTAAAGTCGGTGAATTTGAAACTCCTTAAAATTGATAGAATTAATGTGATCTTCATGGGAATATAAAATATAAAACTGAACTCATATGAAGGTAGGTTTATATCATTTATCGATGTTCAGTTACAGAACGATAATAGTTATAGAATTTTGTGCAAAACTAAAACAAGGAATTTATAAAATTATTTGTGAAATATGCAATAGCATGATATAATGAGGCGTTCCCTTGGTGGAGGTGATAACGGCGTCGGTCTTCACACAACAGGACCGGGAAAAAAATCCTAACCGGACCGTTCCCCGTTGTGTGGGACTGACTATCCAACTACGTGGCACCAACAAGTCTACTAATAACTCAAGATTCTTTCTATTCCTCAAGATTCAAAAGTTCCATTGATCGATCAACAGATTCTGAATGGCAGAGCAGGATCTTTAATACTGTCAACCCTCATTCATTTTCGAAGTTGCACTAATTAGTAAAATTAACTCTTTTAGAACCCCAATCAAGCTTACCGCGCTTTTAAAGATGACGATTATATGAGGTTAAAGGCAACTGTTAGGCCAATAGTGGATAAATTACTCTCTAGCCCATACGTTATCAACAAGAGAATACACCAAGGATATGATTTGTTAGAACCAGCATTTGGAAATGTAAGCTTCAGGGATCATACAATACAGAACCTGGAATTCGCTGCCATACTGGCGGAGGTACAGTGCCGTAGCAAACAGATTGGAGGCCCAGATCAAAAATCTTGGGGTCGTACCTTTCGCCATTGCAAACTTCATTATTGTATTCATTTTCTGATTGTATGCAGCAGCTGATTACCAGAGCATCGAGAAGGTGTGGTTAAACCTCGGAAAGAAGATTATCAAGGCAGAAAATAACACTATGAAAAAGGCCCTCTGCCCGTGGGCCTTTCTTCAACCAGTTCAAGCAGTTCGCACTGTACACGATTGTTTTATGTCCTACGTTTTTCCATAGTGAGAGCGGCCGTTTTGCACGCAACGCAGATGAATTGGAAAAAAAACAGCTGCGCTTGACGTTTCTTGAATTATACACACAGGGTTGGATTTATAATTCGGGTTGCTTTTGAAGTATTCATTATATCGTCATTTAAGTTCTTAAAGACTGTCTTAAATAATTTAAAAAACTGGAGCATTTTTCGAAAATAGAAATCTTATAATTTGAATTTACACGTCATATCGAAATGATATTTCGAACTTGCTCAAAAAAGTGCCTACAACCCCTGCACTGTGCAAAACAAACTTGTGACAAAAACTTGTCATTTTGCGTAAACAGCGGGTTTGTTCAGGAGGATTGTTGTGTTATGAATAAGGTTTTAAAAGTGCATTAAATTGCAAGTTCAACTACAATGCTGATCAAAACGAACATATTAAAACAAGGGTTTCATAGTTTTCGAAAATCCGGACACCGAACGTTCTTTGGAAAAAGCAAAACGTAAGCACACCGACCGTAGGGATTAGTTGTTATTGTACGTCACAGCAAGATGTTTTCTATTGCCACAGATACGCTCTTGGATCGTGTAATCTTATCACCGAGCTGGGCAATGTTTCGCCGGAAAGGCAAGTTCCGGAGCACATCGCCAAACCTTCATACTATTTCGTCCGGAATTCTCCTAGTTCTGGCGAGGGAGAGCCGGAAATAAAGAGCAGCGAACAAATTGATGCAATGCGACAAAGCTGTAAGCTTGCGGCAACTGTTTTGCAAAAGGCCTGCACCTTTGCAAAGGTTTGCATCTTTGCGTTGTATTGCATTGGAAAGCAATAACAATGTTTTATCCTTCTGCAGGTTGGAGTTGCCACCGATGAGATTGATGAATTTGTACACGAGGAAACGATCAAGGCGAACGCATATCCTTCCCCTTTGCGCTATCTAGGATTTCCCAAATCGGTTTGCACATCCGTGAACAATGTAGCGTGCCACGGGATTCCGGATGATCGCAAATTAGTCGATGGGGATATAATCAACATAGATATCACGGTATTTTACAATGGATACCATGGAGACTGTTCGAAAACCGTGCTTATAGGCGATGTGGATGATCGAGGAAGGTATCTAGTGGAAAATACCGAACGGTGCTTAGCTGAGGCCATTCTTTGCTGCGGTCCCGGTCAACCGCTCTGCGTGATTGGGAAATCGATCGAAAAGTTTGCTAAGCGCAAGAAGCTAACGGTAATGCCAGCGTTTGCTGGCCACGGTATTGGAAGTTATTTCCACGGATCGCCAAATATTCTTCATTTCGGTGAGATGATTTAAAATCGCAATTTTGTGATGCTTAAAGTACTGATGCTGTTTCGTATTTTAGATAATGACTACCCGGGTGTGATGATTCCTGGGATGACCTTTACCATAGAACCAGTTCTCACATTAGGAACGTGCGAGGCCGAAGTACTTGAAGATGCTTGGACAGCTGTTTCCATCGATAATGCTCGTAGTGC
The DNA here is from genome assembly GCA_000349025.1 of Anopheles minimus. Taxonomy (NCBI): domain Eukaryota; kingdom Metazoa; phylum Arthropoda; class Insecta; order Diptera; family Culicidae; genus Anopheles; species Anopheles minimus. The sequence goes on along the minus strand of KB663644.1, from coordinate 5,498,487 downwards.
CCAGTTTGAGCACACTGTTCTCATAACTAACGAAGGCTGTGAAGTGCTAACAGTTGCCAGTTAATGAACCATGATGAAATAAAGTAGTGTCCAGAAGGATAAGACAATATGCTAATAATAAAAGATTATTTGTTGACACATTACACAACACGCAATTGTTATTGATTGATTGTTCTTTTGTATAAAAAAAAACATATTTATGCCTTCACAATGGCTACCAATTCAATATCATACAGGCAAAAACACAAAACTCATTTTATGTAAGACATAGGTAACATTATTAACATAATAACGTAATAAAAACATCTTTATTTCAACGGTAGAAAATGTCCGTTTCTATCGCCCTTATTTTCGCCCGTTTTTTCGCCCTTCCATCCGGAGCACGTTCGTATTTGACAGCCGGGCGAACGTACTCCACTAATCGTAAACAAACTTTCTGCCGTTTGGAAGAAGAAAAAAAATCTTCAATCAAAACAAGTGCCCGCGCCGTTTGTAGCAGTGCAGCCGCGTTTGACCAAATTTTCGTGTGGTTTTGGTGTGCAGTGGGTTGTGAAATGTTCAAAAACACGTTTCAATCTGGTTTCCTGTCGATATTGTACAGTATCGGTAGCAAACCGCTTCAAATCTGGGATAAAAAGGTTCGCAATGGGCACATCAAGCGTATCACCGATCAGGATATTCAATCGCTGGTGTTGGAAATCATCGGCACGAACGTTAGCACCACGTACATCACCTGTCCGGCCGATCCGAAGAAGACGCTCGGTATTAAACTGCCCTTCTTGGTGATGATTATCAAAAATCTTAAAAAATACTTCACCTTCGAGGTGCAGGTGAGTAAAAGCAGCCTAATACACCGGTAACAATTATGATGCACGCAGCGTTTTATTCAAAACATTCCTTTTTGAAACATTTGCATATTAAAAGCACGAGCACTGTTTTATCCCACACCCATTCTTTGTATAACCTCCCACTCTGCGGACATGTGAAAGTTCAATGGTTTTAACATAACAACGACCCGGGGCGTTGAAATCCTTCGGAAACGGCAAAAAGTGTCGCGACCGTTGTCAAAACAAACTAATCAGTTGATAGAGGAAGTGAGATTGCATGCTATTGCAGTATGGATAAAACTATCCGGAATGGGTTTTATATTTTCTTTCCTAGTTCTTTGTTTCTTTGATGTCTGTTTTTTTTGTTCCTATGTTAAATGCGATACTCCCGATCAGTAGAATGACTTTAAGAATCGATTATTACTCAATAATTTACTACTAAACGTAGTCTGGGGTTATCGTTCGTACCGTCAGGTTCAACAGGAACACTGCCCTCTTTCTGTCTTTCGCAGTCCGTTGGCAGATATCAGTAGCGTATTTCATAAATATAAAATCAGGTTTTGCGTTCATTAAGTCCCTCATTACGTTGCCTAGTTTTTAAACGTTCCTATTTTTAAACTTTCACTGAAATAATTAGTTTCGCTTTCGTCAAGGTTTTCGGTTCAAATCTGTACCCGTTTAATTGTTTGTGTGGCAATGAATGTTTGTAGACATTTTGTTGCATTACCTATTTTTAACATAGTTGTACTATTTATTCCCTTTTTTCCCGCGTTAACAGGTGTTGGACGATAAAAATGTTCGTCGTCGGTTTCGGGCCAGCAACTACCAATCGACGACCCGCGTTAAACCCTTCATCTGTACCATGCCGATGCGGTTGGACGAGGGCTGGAACCAGATTCAGTTCAATCTGTCCGACTTTACGCGCCGTGCGTACGGCACGAACTACGTGGAAACGTTGCGCGTCCAAATACACGCCAACTGTCGGATACGGCGCGTATACTTCTCCGATCGGCTCTACTCGGAGGATGAACTGCCGGCAGAATTCAAACTGTTCCTGCCAATTCAAAAGCCGCAGTCGAAAGCAATCGCTCAGCAGCAGGCATGCTAACTTTGAAGGGGCTGATAAAGTTAGTTTTTAGCATAAATTTGAATTGTGTCTTCCTTTAGGGTAATACAAAGAGAACCAAATTTGTAGATGCTCTGCTACAAATTCGCTCGACTAAGACTTTTATTGCATTTTTTAAAAATCGGAACATGCATTTATACAATTTGTAAGTGGCCTTACGAAACGCCTAAAGCCAAACGGTACGATCGTAGTACAACATTTGGAAACTTTTCTCATTGTCATACATCTTATCTGTAAGAAATTTGCTACAATTTACAAATGCCACTCCACAAGTGGTAAATTAGAATCATTCATTAAAAACAAACGCTTTCGGAGATTTTCTAATGAGCGTGTGAAATAATTTTAGATCTTTTTTTTTATTGCTCATAACATACATTCACTATTAATTAACTTTCGACTTAAAGTAAGAACAACACTGCCATTGATACTTACTGATAAACGAACCAAATATACGATTATATAGTAAAAATAACAAACTGCGTAAGGTGTGATAATTCAATAGTTTTTCCCCACGTTTTAAACAAATTCGAACATGTTAATTATTCCTACCTGATCTGTAACAATACCTGACTAATCGCTGTACGATTATTACGCCCAGTTTCACCCAACGATTTTCAGGAAAGTAGCATGAACGACACTCGCAGACAGATAATCCCAAAAAACCTCATCAGATTTGGAGCGTATCGCTGCGGTGTAAAAAGGGCTGGGCGATCGTTTGGTCAGCAGCCCCCCAGGCCGTAAAGCCGATGGTGCGAGGAAAATAAATTATCGCCCCCATTAACGGTGGGTGGAAATCCGTTTGGCATGATTTGGATTATTAATGCCGATTGATCTTGATCTTCGCAGTTTAGTTTGCGCTGTACTAAGAGGCACATTCTCGTCCAGTGCCTCGGGTTGTTCTAGCCCTTACGGGCGAGATTCGTTCATCGTTTTCCCACCCGTCCGTCGCTCATTACAGGTGTGAGCGATTAACCGTTTCGCATCAGTTTGGTGTGCAGTTGGTTGGTTCGATACGGGCACAAATGGTGGATTAAGGTTTTGGAGCAACATACGGCGGGAAAATGAAGGCACGTCTGGATGGTTGGAACAACTCGTGTGAAGCGAGAAAGAGCAAGAAAGGGAGAGAGAGAGAGTGTGCAAGATTACGCGAAATCTGGTTTCTGCGGTGCGTTAGCATAAATTGACGAGAATTTCGGCCGTGAGTCTGTTTGACCTGATTGGCTTACAGGAATGATGGCCGCGAATGTTATGAATTCGATTTTATTCCAGGAGTTTTTTCAGACTAAATGTGAATATTGGTTTAAATGTTTGTACATAAGCAAAACAAAAGCAATATTAAATGAATCACTTTTTTAAACACGGAAATCATTATTTGAATAAAAATGTGATTCGATCTACGGTTTCTTTCTATCACTATTCAGTCTACAAATCAATGTGAATCAATCGCGACCGAAATTGTTTCAAATTGTGTTTGGCATTGTTCCCATACATCAATCCCCAATTGGTGGGACCCTTATTTGAGCTAGCAGGTGGTCCTTTTTTGAGTGCAACTAACGGCACGGACCCGTTCGAATTGAGTTATTATTCTCACCTGCAGCAAGCGTCATGCACATTCCCGCTTGCGCCTGTCAATCGGGGAATCTGGCAATGCGCTGATGGACAAAATGGGCTTTCAAAACACAATTAAACTTCCCCTGCAAAAGGGGTGCACTAGTCGTACACCCTAGTTTCATGCACGGTATATGGTATATTTCCCGGTATATTCCACGGTATATTTCCCGTGCCAACACTGGGTACCTAATGAAACCGAACTGTACATAGCGTTACAGTTCTAGCCGGAGTGTGGTGGCTTCTTCAAAATTTATCTAAATTCGATCGGTAGAATGTTTGCACCGTCCCGTAGCGGAATCAGTTTCAATCGGTTACAGTTGGCTAGTGATGTTTGAAATAGGTGGAGGGGGACACGAAAGGGCAAGCACGGTACATATTTCCGATGGTGGTTTCATCATTCATTGCACATGGATGGTGGAAAATTAAAGTTTTTTTTTCTGGATCACTTCCGCACATTCCGCAACATGCCGATCGCATCTCGGCAATCTCGGGCGGAACGTTCTGGGGAAAGCTCTGGCAAGGCAAAATGTTAGCAATATTAATGAAGCAGGTGGCTCGAAAGCTTGCGAGAACTGGTTGTTGCATTAATTGCTATCATCGTTTTTGCAAAAGAATTTTGTGGAGTACAAATTGTATGTACATTGTGTTCAACCGTTTAAGACAAAGGAATAGAACGAACACTTTGGTTCACAAACATGCAACATTGTTCTAACAAAAATTAGATCAAATAGATTAGTATAAGTCACTTCAAATCACAGGATGAAAATAAACTATCTAATTCACAGTTTCTCTTCCATAGAACACCAACTTTTACGTTATGAACAGGAACAGGAAAATAACAGTGGGATCATAGAAATAATATAATTTGTTGATTAAAACCTCATAGAAGATAGGTTTGGAATTTAATTTCGAGTGTCGGATAAATGTATGTCCAATATTCTAAGGATTTCTTACTAACAGTTTTGGCCGAGGCGAAAGCGGCGACAATCATCACACGCCAGGACCGGGGATCAAATCCTATCTGGATCGTTCCACCATAGTGTGGACTGACTACTTAACGCGATATCAATAAGTCTAGACCGAATAGGTAGTTAAGCCAAATCAGAAGGGCTGTATTCAACAGGTTATTTCATGTGACTCGACGGGTCTCTTCCATGAGGTTTGACATGCATACAATGAAATAAAAAATCTTCTTTATGTAGATTAATCTTCTAACACAGGGCTCTGAAATAAGCTGCCGCTTGATATTGTAGTCCGTAACAAACAACAAGTTCAATCATTTTTAGTGAACAATGGATAATTTTTTTAAAAATAAAAAGGTTTTTTTATAAAGTAAAATATATAATTTGATTTTTTTTTCATTTACAGTAATTAAGTATTGTAAAATATACAACGTAAACTTTATAATTTTTTGATACTTATAATTTATAGAAACACTAAAGTAAGCGAGCGCATATTGAAAGTAGTAGGTTTAGTAAATTCCACTAATTCTTCTTTTTCGTCTTCTTTTCTTCTTGGCTCAACGATCCTTTTGGTAGGGTAATTTGTGAATCCCTACAGTATATCTCCTACCCTGATCTACCATAACGATTAAATTAACAGTGCTCTAGTTCAGCTCAAAAGCATTGGGCCCATGTAACGATTAGAATTATATATAAAGACATTCATAAAATTTTTGTAGTCTCAGGGTTTGGTTCCATGTCTTAAACATTCATAATATGTTTATCACTCCTTAATAAAATAAAACTTCCTTGTGTTCTAGAACAAAACAAAATAAAGATTGGTCTTTACACGATGGAATAGGCATTGAATACCAGGCTGGCATACTTACAGTTGTGAAGAAATATTAAATAAATATATTCATTTTTTTTTGTAAATTTTGCACTTCTACTCCTAACCCCACTTCGATTATACATAGTACAACAAACGTCATCAATTTCATACTAAGGAATGAAACAAACACTAAACTTCTCAAACTGTTGTAGATCAATGCTGTAATGGGGGATTAAGATTGAAGTTTGACAAGCACAACTTGTTACAAACCACACCTGGGAAAAATACTGTAAAATAAGAAGCCGTTTTTTGCTAGATTTGCTCAGTTACATGATTATTGTGTAAGCATGTTTTCAAACGGTACACCCCACACCGCCTAGATCCCAATCGGTTGGTGTAGCTAATTTTCTGATAGTGCGGGCAACTATTTCCTGAACATGGATTCGAGCAGCAACAAAAAAACATAATTCAAAGCATCATCAACGCTAGAGCATCATCGATCGGTTGCAGATCTTCCGATTTGAGAGGTCTTTGAGAATCGATCCAAGATGAGATGAGGTGATGATGATCTACCGGAATTTTCCCGGCAAACGGTTGGCTAGTATCGTTACGGGTTCCGTACGGATCAATCAGCATGTGTGAGAGCAAAAATAAACACGTATAGCATCATGCCAAAAACGCCACGTTACCCCTATTTCGTAATTGGCAATTGCGGTCCATACTTGATCCGTTTCGATCTGGCTTAGACGGGACTTCGATCTTGGCCACCTGCAAGTCGTGCGCAAGGTGCTTGAGCGTCGTATATCGATGTTATTTTCACCTGCAATTTTTGCCTTTCGTTCAAGTGTTCGGATTTTTTTTTATTTTCATCCTTTCTAGAGACCATTCGCGAAAGCTTTTTGCATGTTTTGCTACATATCTTATGCGCTGGAAGCACGGGAAAGCTTTTGCTTCCACGGCACTGTCCGCCCAATGTGGGTATGTTTTTATTTTCGTTGGTTATGTTGTTTCTGCACCTATGGTTGGTTTCATGTTGTTCTCACCTACTTTCCGTACCGAGAATCGTGCAGGAAAATTTAATTAAATTTGTACGTATGAAGGGGAGAAAAAAACCAACAGCAAACCCAAAATCAACGGTAAACGAGCGCTGTGCAAGTGCTGCAATGTGGAGGAACTTACACGGTCGATTTCAGATTCGCCAGTTGACCATGAAAAGAGGAAGAACGCCAGGTAGCTAATTTTGATTACTGCTATTTACTATCGGTACCTTTCATATCGGATACGACCGTGTATGTTCGATGGATCGTCTCGGTACACAATGTTGTAGCAATTATTGTTGAATCAAAATACTGTAAATCACATGTTATTGCAAGTAAAGGGGAATTATTGGAATGAATTAAATAATTTGACAATTTTAAGGAAACGTGATTGATTTTATGATTGTTTCAAGAAGTGCTATTGTAGGAATTTTTTTTATATTCTTCTTAATTATTTCAATGAATTATATTATCATGCTAGGCTTTTATCTCAACAATTGGAATTTATTTGTCAAACTTTCAAAATATTTTCAATTAAAAAACAAGAAAGAATTTGTTTGGGTTGTTTTACTGTTTGAATCGGTGATATGAAAGAAATAAACAAAATGAAAAGAAAAAAATATTATTGCTCGTTTCATTACAATTCAAATTCAAGTCGATTTGACCACTTGATTAACCTGTTATGAAAATTACTTTTATACATTGCGTAGCATAACTATAATTCCACTTGTTTCTTCGAGATTCATTGAAAAAGTTTATGAGATACATTACGAATATACGATCAACTTTGTAAAAATTAAAAATACATATTCTAATGATATTTTTTAAAATAGTTTTTTGCATACTATCACACGCTTTATTGTAGCTTCGGTCTAATATTTTCTCAATCCCTGAAACTGGAATACTATCAAAAATTTACCAAATATGTTTGGATATGACATTGATGTTTTAAAAAAGATATTCCAGAAATTGGACAAAATGGCGGGGTTACAAAATATCCCAAAACATTAGGTTATTACTAACTGAAAATTGCCAATCATGGGATAAGACTTATTGATTACTAAGTCTGCCCCAGTGGCAAAATCGTCATGTTTTCTCACTTTGGCAGGTTTGATCTTAAGTTAGACAAAGAAATTCGGCAGCAAATGTGAGAAGTATTTGGTGACGTCTTCGGAAGCAGTTTGAACCCTTAAAGCAAACAAAACAACAAGAGCTTACCTTAAACTGTCGACGATCAACACTTTGACCTGGCCAGCAGACTTTAAAAATAGTTGAGGAATACTAATTCAACAGAACTATGACAACAGCTTTAAAGGAAAAAAATGGACAAAAGGAGGATGAAGTTTTCGTCCAACAGTATTGGACGCATTTTATTTATGCACGGTGATAGTAATGTCCAGAACATATTTATTTATATTTTTATTATATCTCCATCATGATGGTCCAAAAATGTTCTCAAATAAATGATGAAGTATGTTTTCAAAAACAGAAGACCTACTGATTACCCAATCTTAAGCCTTTTATAAAAATTCATAGTGTTTATAATACTTTGGAACAATATCGTTTTTCTATTTTTTGATTCTACAGTTTTCTTCCTTATTTAAAAAAACACGAAAAGCATTGATGAAATTATCAAAAATATTATAAAGCTTTTTTCATATTCCGGTAATTAATTAACAGAATACAAAAAAAAACTTGTTGAGTATATAATTTTGAAACGCACTTGAACATTACTTCTATCTAATTCGTCAATTTTTGCACTTTTGTCAAACACACGGGTGGCCTATTAGTTATGGTACGGACGGTTCTATCTAGTTGAATTTAATCTACTTGAAATTTATCCTCAAATACTAGAGGCAGTAAGCTTTATTAATGTTGATTAGCATTTAGCATTCCAGCATTCTTCAAATGTAAAACAATAAACTTTCGATCCAACCAAGCGCACGGTAGACAGCATGCAAGACGGAACGAAGATAGTAATTCCCTAGCTCCCGTTCCTAGCATAGCGCTCCAGAGAAAAGCTGCATAGATCCCCCTCCACTGGCTGCACCAGCATAGGCGCGCGCGCGCACACACCTTCGAGTACACACCGTACCGGTGGATGAATGTTCAAAGTCAAGTTCATTCCACGTGAAGCGCGCGGCCAGTACGGACCTACTGCAGAGCGACGTCCAAGATAAAACACCACCAAAGACGCTGATACGTACGTGAAGTGTTATTAACGATCGAGATCGCGTTCGACAGTGCAGTGTGGATACTAAACCAAAACGTGCAATAAAGTACAACAAACAAAATAAAATTCGAGTGCTCGCGTGTGTGAGTGTGTGAGGAGGAAGAAAATTGTCACAAAAACTGCCGTTTGCCAACGGTTGGAAAATTGTCCCCATTCCTGTGTACGGTCGACGATTGCGTTCCAGTGCGAGTTGCGTTCGGGTTGAGCTGCCGCAGTTGATGACTGTGTTGAAGTAGCTGAGCTACCGGTCGTGCAGTGATTACGGTGCGTTGAATATGGAACAGCCGGTTCCTCCTTTGGGTTTACAGGCAGATGGCAAGCAAGAATGATACGCCGTATAAGTTGTGGTTTTGCTGAATTGGAAGCTCTTATCATTTTCATTCTATCGCAGGGATTTGTATTGAACACACACGCAGTGGTAGTTTAATGCAACTGATTCGAATTGGACTAGCGTTGATCATCCACCAATCAAAGCATGATCAAGATCATGATCAGGTGGGATAGTAGTGGGAAAAGTTGTCTGCAGTACGAATGTCGCAATAGCGCAAGATCGTAAAACATTTATGAGAGTCACTTCTAATGAGAGGCACTTGGAGGCACTTTTGCATTAAAACTCCTTCCTGCAGGCGATAAACTTGCAATGTAATGCTGATTGGCAATATTTTATCCCGCCCGAAAGAGCATCGACACAAAGAAACTGTTGGGTGATAGTTTTGCAGTCTTCAATGCACTTTAAAAATGCATTTTTCTTTGTTTCTTCGGCTTGTGAAGGTTGCAACTTCAATGCTGAGAAGTAGGTCGGATATTGAAGCAGTTTCCTCACCCATCATTTTATTTTGCTGTGCAAACTATTGTGTTTTTTTATTTACGAATACCGTGCCTACAATCCGGTGACAAAGACCGGATTTCTCTGTTTTGTTAATTCATCCGATTCAAATCCGACCGCTTAGGCTTATGATAATTTAAAATGTTGAAATTTTCCAACCCCTCTGCTTTATTGTTTCTTCGCTTTCTTTCACACGAACGGCGCGCAAAAAGATGCACACCTTCGGCCTCAAACCTGTCTGCGACGCCTCAATTTTAGGTGATTTGTAAACACGTTTCCCTGCCATCCATCGATCGATGCAAACGGTTGTGCGTCCCGGGCTGATGATGCATTGGTAGCATCTTATCTGCACGCCCTTCCGCTAGTCAGTCACTAGCACCAACGATGGAAGTTGTCCAACTGGTCGCAAGCCGGTTCGACTGTTTGTCTCAACCGGTGGGGAGATCGTTAGACGGGCTGGACGCTCCCGCTATGGAAGCACGCGCGCGCAGTGTGCAGTAATTAATTAGCTCACCTTTCTCTGTGCTAACCTAAATCGCGCGATCGCCATCCGATCGTGCGCCCGGGCATTGTGCGTCATATTTTGGATTATGATCGGGCGATCATGCGACGTCGAGATCGACACCGGTGTTCGCCCGGTCGTCCAGTGGGAGCCAGGTAATTCGCTGCCATTTTTACAAAACGGGAGCACTGCCTCTATGGCCAATAAAAAGGAAAACATGTCGAAAATGTGTGCCAATTGATTGCGATGGTTAATGTGTGCTGGGGCAAAACAGTGCTGCGGCGGTAAAGGCGGCCCATGAGTTCCTTGAGGTTTGTCGGAAGCCGGCCGTGACTTTGGTTTTGGAAATAAACGATGGCTTGGTGCTTTGTTTTGCTCGGGCGTGTTTTTTTTCGCTTCTTGCGTGCCTTTCTAGTGATCTCTATTGCAACACGCTTGATTAGTTCATTAGGTCGGCTCAATGCTGAAGCCAAATAGCGATTTAATCCTTCTCGGGCGTGACAGATTCGTAATGTGCCGGTTCCAGATCGCAGTAGTTTCCACCGATCGGACCTGACATACTGAACGGTTCGAGATCAAGGTCGATGGAGTAAAATGTACAAAGTACAATGAAAAATGAGTGAAAATAGCTAGCAGATCGACTCGCATCACTGGCACGGGAAGAAACATGATGGTGGCGGCTAAAAAGCCATTTGGGTGTCGCTCCGTACGAAACAGGTGCCAAACTTTCCACCGAAAGGTTCCGCCTAAATTTTTCACGCGCCTTTACGCATAATCCATTGTTGGCCAGGACTGTGGAGGGTTAGATGAGACGCGAAAATATGCCAAATGTGCCAAGGCTCCACGTTTAGCCCCGGGTTTGAATTGAGAGTGAAAGGAGCCGCCTGTACGCCGTTGTACTACGCTGAATTTCTTGGCCGTGTAGATAGTGTTGCTAATGATGCCGATTGCATTGCTCGCGGCTGCTTTTGGGGGGAATTTTCGGGTAATTGCACCGGAGGAAATCGAGACCTTCCCGAAACGGTGTCGCGGTGTCACGCTACGCGATTTGTGAAAACGATAGTACTTCATCATTCGACAAGTACTGTTTTTCACGCCCGATTCTGAGCGTTGGTTGTTATTGTTTGTACCACGAAAATGAGGCTTCGGATGCTGATCGCTATCGGTTGGCATGTTTGAGAAAACTGGGGAAATGAAAATTTGGGAGCGTAGTAGATGCCTGCAATTGAAACAAGCTTTCTTTTTTTGTCTGGTGTCTTTTTTGCGGAAATCTGGAGATGATTGAGTTTAGACGACTTGGTACAAGAATCCTATTTGTACCGTGGAGTGTATTACATTTTCCCAGCTAGCTTATCGGTTCAGCGAGAGATTACCAAACTGGTTCTACTGGCAGAAGCATGGTTACTTTCTCTTGTAATCTGAAAAACCATCCCAACATCACTTTCCCCTTAATCACTTCAGAAGAAGTTTTAATCTTAACTTCCTATCAAGCCTTCCCGTATGCTAAGCGTGTGCAACACCTGTAAGCATTTCCATTTTCCAACTTTCACGAGTTGCACCCGGCTTGAAATCGAAAATAATTCCTTCCGACCCTCCGAGCAGGGTAATGCGATCCGCGAAGGGTTACGATCGATACTTCCGCACGCTGCCGGCACGCTCATGCTGGTGCATTTAACCTTATTTCATCTTATTTGTAGGACAGCACACTGGCGGCCGGTGTCACCGGTTTGTTCCGAGAGCAGGTTTCCGTATGCAACCGCGTCTCGTTACACCGGAACGCCTGCATCGAACCGAACCCTCATCGGTGCTTCGGATTGTGGGTAGATCGGCGTAAGGGTTATAATCGGTGCTCACCTATATACGTATCACCGTGCCGAAGGTGCAAACGGTGGTCTGTAGCGAAAGGAAACGGTTCCTCCAGGCCGCTGGAACGGGAAAATCGCGGCGTAAATGAGGACAGAAATCGAAACTAGTTACGCGCGATCGTGGTGACTTTCAGTCAGGTTTTTATTACTGTTTTCTTCCAGTCCGTGCCCGATGAAGCTCATTTGAGTTTATTCGCGGCACAAAAGGAGGTGGAAATAAATATGCAAGTCCATTGAGAAGAAATCTTTACAAACAAAAAATCTAGTTTATGTACAATGAACCACTCATCGATTTTTGATGATGCTCCAAATAGCTCACAATCTTGAAACTGGAGTTGCTTGTGTTACACATTCAAATGCAAACACTCAGCCTATTTTTTTTTTGCTTCCAAACCATTGCCATAGATAAAAACGCTTACCCATTCGATGTTATCCGTGTGCAGAATTGTAACAGCTGCAAAAACAAACCACTGCAATTAATCCCATAAATAGACCTTAAACTCTAGTGATCGTCAGATCGTTTTGGGTTTTTTGTTCACCATCGCAAATGTACCGGTACCGGTACGCCCCAGCACGGTCAGTTCCTTCTATTTTACTTTCCTTGCCGAAAACGAAACCCATTAATTATTAGCTGCTGCACTTACATATTAGCATGTTGCTTTTCACTGATTGTTGTTTTGTTTCCTCTCTTATATGCAGCCAATCATTTTGTGTTCGAGTGCAAAGCAGGTGGTAAAATCAGCCCGTTAAATCATCACCCGATATTCCGGACGGACTTCGGAAAGGTGGTGGTCGTCCGGTCAAAACCCCAGATTTGAATGACGAAGCGTGTGCGATAAGGCACGTTGCACGTTGTTTCCTGCAGCATCGAACGGAGCAGCCAATGCTGACGACGAAAGCAAAGATGAAGCTGTTGAGGTCAAGCCTTGTCGAGTGTAGTAGCGGTCATCTGGTGGCGGTACTATTTACGGTGGTAAGTGCCTTATGAAGAAGATACGGTTTTCGTATTTGCTTTGTTAAACATTTTTATAATTAAAAAACAACCAATTAAGCGTGAATGAACATAATTTTAATCTTCTTTGAAAAAAGCGTTTCAAACAGACAAACCATATTTTTTGCACCCAACGGAAAGGTTCGTCGGTACCGCTATCGTTGAAATCGTTTCTTTCGCTTAACGAAGCGATGTGTAGCCAATTGTGGAACTGTTTACAGTATCATGTGTGGCATGCATAGTTGTGTACACTTCTCACGCTACTGACGTTCCCTGTTCCGCAACACTTCGTTTTGTTTAATACATAAATAAAATATACACCCCTTCGCATAGTTAGGATGAGAGTAAGAGTGCACCACTAATGAATTGAAGTGCTTCTTTCTCGCAGATTTATTTTTCTCCCTTTTCCCCACATATGGATTATTAAGAAATTTTAAACATTTTTCCATAGCATTCCAGTATTGCGCTACATTTGTACGTAACTTGAGTGTGCTCGCTGCATTTCTATAATAACTGTCATTATTCGCGGAAGCCCACGGTACTACAGGATGCCGACTGCTTTAAGAACTGTTGGTGCGCATGTAAAGCTTCTTGTTAACGAAGATGCAAAACAAGCCCAGAATACAAAAGAGGGGGGAGAAATGCAAATAGAGCGATGCAGCGCGTGCATTTGCATGCCTACGGATAGTTGTTAAATTAACTGCTACTCCTCGGGAGTGTTTTTTTTTTCGATCGTAGTTTGCTTTCCATGCTTATACATGAATACTACGCGAAAGATACGTGAAGATAACAAGCGTAAAGAAAGGAAAAGCACAGTCGCCGATGTGTTATATGCCCTTTGGGATGTTTCGTGGAACCTTCCCGATGTGCACGGTACTAATTCCAGCCCGTAACGGAAAAAACGGGAGCAAATTCTTGGGAGCAAAGCATGGCACACGGTGGAAAGAGTATTATTATTGCGTTTAACGTTAAACTGTCAAACCGAACGGTTATGCTGTTATGCAGTTCAGGGAAGCGCATCAACGCAGGTGCATTGCGGCGACATCCGATCAAGGGCGAGTTTGAGAATCGAATCGTACTGAAATTGATAAAAGTCCATCCCCTTTTGCTGCCGAAGGTTTAGCGGTGAGGCTTAAAGTACCGCTACGTACCATCGTGCTACGAAATTAAAACCACCAGCGAATGATTGGCTGTGACGAAAACAATGATTAGCGAGCGGTTGTTGGATGCTGCTCGGTTTTGTGGAGAACACTAAGAGAAAGAGGATTTGTATAATCACTAAACGTGGTAGAAAAAGTATGGCGTAAATGTTTTAATTATTAATTAGTTATGTTTATTACGAAAAAAAAAATGTTTCAGTGCCACAGCTCTAGAGAGATTGGCATACCATGCACAAAACGATCGTTAGAATGATCGTGCTTCCTTTTCCCTTCCATTCTAGTGCAACTGCTGCAAATGCTACTGGTGCGTGAAATTATTTAAAGCAATAAATCCGCTGACTCGCAAACTACAATCACGAGCCACAACCCAGCAGTACAGTTAATCCCGTTTACGTCTGTTTTAAGCCTGGCAAATCTTAGGCATTGATTTGAGATAGTTCTTTCCTTTGCTCCAATCCCTTTTTCCAAGCCGGGGTGGAAAATGCATTTTGAAAAGCTATCAAAATTCATGCACCAATTTCCCCGAACCGGGAATGCAGTGGAAGCATAATGCTTCAACCCAGTTCGGGCTGCTCGCAACTGGAACGCCACCGAGCCGTGTGGACAGCTGGAGGTGTGTCACAGAACCTTTGACGACGAACACGGTCGGTATATTCAAATCCGAGCTGTAGCGAAACGCGGTCAGCTGTGCAGCAGCAATAAGGGAATGGGAAATGTGGAGGGAGAGGGAAGGAACTCTTTTTATGCTGCGATTCAATTTCATAAATTCGTATTTTCACGCTCAGTCACACACACGCATCGTTTATGCGCAGCTCATGCGGTGTGCGCTGTCATCCCAGTTTCGTCCATTTCACGGCTCAGATGAAGTACCGTACGGTGTGGTAGCTTGTAGGGCGCATGAGGGAGCGACACTGGAGGCACTAGAGTACACCGCTCGTTTGCGACTCGTCTCCAACCGCAGCCCTGCGATGTGTTTTTTGTTTTATGACATAATTGTGTCATGATTAAGTTGACGTAGTTGAACTTTAGCCAAAGTTCAGCAATATATGGGGAACGCTCATCGGATCAACAAAATTTGTCCTCCGCCCATTCGTTCGCACGTGTGAAGATGGGAAGAATTGCAACCGGAGCGATTAGCACACAATGCGAAACGTTGCATGGTCAATCTTGCAGTTCGGACAGTTTGATGGACGGGGCGTTTGCTGTGATGTCGCACTGCTCAAACGCGCACCATGTCGACACCAATCTTTTCGGTGCCAATCTTGATGTCCAAGTTCTGCCTGTCCAACACTGACTTCACCGGTGGCGTTTGTTCTACGGCGACACCGGGCGCCTTTGCAATCTTGCCGTCAGGCGCGATATTATGCTGTCGTATGCATGCAAACATACTAGACAGCATAAGTAGCGTATGATCTAGTTGTGCTCTTCTATGCAAATGTGATTCATAATGTGGCAATTTCCCAATCCGAATGTTCCAGATTTCATTCTGTGGGCTGGTACCTTTCAGGAAGCATCAACTTTGGGCTGTATCCAAGAGGGGTTGCGAGTTAACGAGTTGGCGCTAAACTTTCTCACAACCGTTGTGACAAGGTTACTGGGTTCTCATGCACTTTGCTGCTGGAGGGCCTCATTGTGTCTGCATAAAATTAAACGAGGGTCTGTCGTCAGCTGGCGTTTAGTCATTTTTCCGTAATAAAGAGTCGCCTTTATTGATAGTGAAAAAGGTTATTCGTGTGGCAATTCTTATTTTGTTTAGAATAAAAAACATTTTTATATCTGATTGTTACTCTGCGTTACAATACGGAAGTACTGTGAAGATAATTTTAATAAAAACATTTTTTTATATGTTTTGCCTATGCCTATTTTACCGTGCTACAATTGAAATATATAAAAAAGCAGTTAACACAGTAACACAATTAATTCTAGAACAACGAGAAAGTTGAGTCAGCGCATTTTTTTTTTTTGCTCTCGCTCAACTTTGCTTCCTTTCTATTGAGCTGCACCGGATAAATATCCGTTAAATCTCACAACAGGTGCAGTTTTGTAGGGCCTTCTCCTGTAAGCCCATTCCGTTTGAAACCATCAATTCCACGAAACCAGCTTGCGCCACGGTCCCCCGCTGACCACCCAGGGGAATGGGCTTGGAACTTCCCGATTGTTGCCGTTCGTTTGTTTTTATGGCTCATCCTGCGTGTTTGTTGTCAGTCATTTTCCCTTCACAATTCCCGCTACGATCAGCATGCGATTTCAGCTAGTTCGCTCAATCGGTGGAGCATCTTTCAAGGCTACCTTATTGGATAATTGTACCATCCGTCCGTCCATTCATCCACCGGTCGTAACCGAACGGCACCACCTCTCGGAAGCCGTAAAGCCCTCGTGGCCGAGCTTTAAACGGCTGTCTGTAGTACGCCGTTTCTTTCGCATACTCTTGTTCCCTTTGCACGTGTCGGACAGCGAGAGTGCTAAATCTTGCTCGAACGCAGACGAACTAAAATAAAGTGGGAGAAACAAAACGTAACGATACCAATTGAAACAGGTTCGCAGGAATACCTAGGCATGGGAGCAGCTCGGGAGCCGGGAAATACGCACAATCCTCGACATGTATTTGATGAACAACTGTTAACAAGGCACTTGAGGGGATGGTAACCCACGAGGAGGGAAAAAATAAGAAAAAAACCGAATGTGACGATCATCAGTAAAGCGTGATTGCAGCATAAGCTTCAACATTTTTATTGGGTTTGTAGGGCAACGCACAATCGATCAAACGGTTGCCAGTAAGTGGAGAGTTTATTTTATTGCCCCTTTTATCTCATTAGTGTCAACAAACAGCTAATTACAAGGGAAAAGGAAAAAATAGGATCGATCTTTTTTTTATATCTGCAGATTGCACCCAACAATATGCGTTTTATCGCAAGGGGTTTCAAGTTTACGTAGAAGTTGGTGGGGATTTTTATTTTACACAAATACGCTACGAGTTTGTTGCAATCTTTTCGTAAATTTGAAAACTAAGGCATTGTTAGTGGTTGTTACGCAGGATCTTTCCGGAAGGGGTCTAACAAAATGACACAAAAATAAATAAACTAACACTATTGAAGAAACTATCAAGGAACTTAAACAGCCTCAGCATTTCAAAAACCTTAAGACCTTAATATAGTTTTGTTTTTAATTATTGTATGACGGTAGATTAAGCAATTAAAGTTTCTATTAACAATCCAACTAACAGCAATTTGATCTTAAAAAATCGGTGAAATCCGGACGATCCCGAAAAATTCACAGGCTATTTGTGCATTCTGGAGCGGCTTGGTGGCCTAGGAGGCAGATGTGCCGGTCTCATACGGCAAGATCGAACCCCATTCTCCCATTCCGGAGATCGAACCCCATTCCTTCCTCATTATTCTGTTACGGGTACATTCAAGTCACGAAAGCCAGAAATGGCAGTCTAAGACCTCTCGAGGTTGTAGTGCCATAGAAGACAAAGAAGATTGGTGTAATCTAAGCAAAAGCTAAACTGCTTGTTTTATCCAAATTTCTCTTACCTTATCAATAATATTTTGTGCTTATTATTGGTAAAATTAAATTTACAGATGATATTACAGTCTTGAATAGCTAAGAAGTTTAATCCAAGGTCAGATGTTTTCCATTTTTCTTTGGCCTTATTGATTTGAAGATCGGATTATTCGACTCCCCTAGTCGTAGTACGACGTGGCAGAGAGGAAAATGCACATATGAAGGCGTTTTTGAGCTCCTAAATCTTGACCGTATCCAATATTCTTGATGAAATACGCGCTAAGATGCTGGCTGCCAACCAGTCGTTCTACCGTCTGAGGAAACTTGCCAACTCAAATTTCTTGCCTAAAGAAGTTTAAGATTTTTTTTTTTTGTTATTGTATGACGGCCTGGCCGTATTAGACTTAGTTTACCACGTAGCAGAATAGTCAATCACTGCTACGGGGGAGCGGTCCGGATGGGATTTTGGTCCCGGCCTGTCCTGTGAGAGAGCAGCGCCGATACCACTACCCCACCGGGCCGCCCCGAGAAGTTCAAGATAATATTATGCAATACTTATTTAGTACTAGTTCTTACATACAACTTTGTAGATTCTGATAGCTACACTGTCTAGTTTCACGGGATGAAATTTTAAATACTATTTAACAGCAAAATACAATAGCTAACAAACAGGGTTTTGATAATGTCATGAGAATGACTTAGTCCTCATACTTTTTAAGCAGAGGAAGCTTTATAGGCTCACACTGAGATGGAGTGATAGCGTTAATTCGTTGGCTTGGGATAATAAATTTGTTCACGGGAAGATAAACGGGTAACTATGTAAATAATGCTGTTTCCTCACGTATTCAGATTTTTATTAAATCTTTAATGATTTTAAAAGACTAGAAAAATAATTATTGGAGAGGCTCGATAGGTGATAGCCGGTACCAAAATCCCATCCGGAACGTTCCCCCGTAGGCAAGACGGATTCCCCTGGTGCGGGTAAATACACGTCAATTAATCCAGACATGGGCGGCCTAGACTTCTAGTGCCACATAAGCAGAAGAAGAATCATTATATTCCCAGTTCTCGAATTAAACGACGGTGCGCCTATAAAAAGTCCGAGTTTCTGTTGCATGCGTCTATTTCATTACAACAGCAAGTTCGAGAAGGAAAAATAATTCGACACAATAACACAAATGCGAACTATCTGTCGATCATCCACACATTCTCGCTAGCCCCAAATCTAGCCCCAAGTCAATCCGCGATAGCACCAAGCGGATGATCTAGTAAGGTTTTAGTTCCTCAGATCGACACCTGATCAGCGTGGCGAGATATTCCACCGGTACGTTATCCAAACAATAGCCCCTCCACCGAGCACACCTATTATGGCAATTATGTGCCGCACTGGCAGCATCTTTTACGCCAACGTACACCCGATGGGTGTTCCGATTTTTCGTGTTCTACTCACCGGCCACCGATCGTGTAGGTGAGCGTTTTGAGCACATGGTTCCGGCAGCGTCCGGCGCTAGTGGGCAAAGCTTCCGTTAAAAGCATTTACGCGATTTTTGCGTTTGTTTTCATTCCGTTTCTGCCCGGTTTTGTTGCTCTTCGTACAAAAAACGGGGTGTAGCTGATCGTCTGAGGTTACTGAATCGTTGACGCGGGGTTCGCCAAAAGAGCAAGAAGGTCAGTGGCATGCATTGCAGGGTGTATGATCGGTATGATTGCCGCCATGCTGTGAAAGAGGGCAGATCATGCATATGCTGTTGGCAATTGAAAGTTCTTGCTCTCCAACGATCATGCGGTAATTGCATAATTAGGCCATTTTACACCATATGGACGGGAGGCTAGCACACCCGCGCCGGGTGTGCCTTTAGTGTTCGTTTCTGATTATATTTTTATCATAAAACTCAATCCACTACTCACTTCCAACATTCTTTCTTGCCTTTTCCCCCGCAGTTGTTGCCATTGGTTCGAGCCCAGGACTATGACGGTAAGTATCTCTCCTCAGACCGACGAGATCGGATAAAAAGTTCAATGCTCACTACATTGTTTTGTTAAGCGCCTTTTGGGGTGGTAATGTGATGTGTTGCCTTTCGTAACCTTTCCAGTGACGGACATTCAGTGCTCGTTCGCCTCGCAAGGCTCCAACCTGGGCGACATTATAACGGCGAAGTTGAAAAAACCGATCGGCTTCAAAGGTGCACCACTGTTCGCGGACGATCGAGGTGTGAATCCGGAAACCGATTTTGCCTGCTCCATCAAGCAAGATCGTAAAGACGTGAGTGAGCTTGCGTACGATTTGAAGATTACCGATTTCTCACGGTGCGGTGTGCTGAAAAGAAATGTAAGTTTTTACGATCGCGATGCTCCCTCTACCGGTGGGCCAGAGGGTAAGGGAATTGGGCAGCAGGGGATAGGAAGAGGATAGGGTTTTCATCCCAAAAAAATACTTCTTACCTAGCTCTAGCTAGACTGGAATGGAACAAAGCGGGTGGAAAAAAGTATGAACAATTAACAACAAAATCGCCGCACGCTCAAGATTCGAACGTGTTCCATTAATCCGGAACGGGAAGAGCTTGAGGTGCACGATCGATATGGGTTAGCGCATGAAAACGAACCTGGGCCCCCGTTCCCCCAGCGAGCTGGTGGTATTTAGTAATAGGGTCACGAAAAACGGGTGTGATGCAATGGTTAAAGAAGAAATTGCTTTCGGTGAACCGGTTCACCATTTTCGCAGGGGTTCGTGCACGTCCGTATCTGGTTTCCGCAGTTTCCCTCGGTGGTAATGCAATCCGATCAGGAACTGATCATCATGTGTAAGCCCCCGGAACCAACCGTTATCCAGAACAAGGCTGCCGGGTTCGCGGGAAGTTTGTAAGTATGGTTGACCCTAATACCGACGGCCACGGAAGACTGACAGGTTGGTTTAAATTTTGTGCTTTTTTGTGCGTCTTCTCTAGTCCTCATGGTGCACGTGTTTCCGGTGTGGTCGAAGAAACGCCTGGCCGGTTAGAGTACGAGGTGGCCCTGTACAAGGAAGCACCACCGATCGCGCGTATCAGCGGTAATCTGGCAGGACTGAAGAACCATTCGTCGTCCTCGCTACCGGCCGTGACGAACAACGAAGTTCCGGTCGATCAGGCGGTCCCGATCGGTACCAAGCTACAGTTGCGGGCCCGCATCAGCTCGCAGAGCGTGTGGAAGTACGTGAAGCTAATGGAGGTAACGGTTTCGCCCGATCCGGACGATCCGCATGCGCAAGGATCGGTTTCGTTGGTTCGTGACGGATGCCGCAACCGTGACTTTGCGTCGATCATACCGCATCAGCCGGCACGGTATCGCGATAAGCCGAACGAAGTTTTTCTCGACTTTGAAGCATTCCTCTTAAGCTCAATGAAGGAACGGAGTACGCTGTGGATTCACTCACAAATTAAGGCGTGCATGGACGCGATGGACTGTCAGCCCGATTTCTGTCTGGATATGTACGAACCTTCCAAGCGTAAGTATCCGATGTTTGGAACGCTTTAACACAATGTACCGAAATGATTAAATGTGCGATTTTTGTTTTGGTACAGGACTTGGAAGAAGGCGGCGTGATGAACAATCCCGGAACCGTACGGAGTATACGAAGTTTAAGGAAAACATCGAATATACGGTCATTATGCCTGGCGAGTATGACGACGCAATGCGATACCAGCAGAATCCGGAGCAGTGTAAAAATTTTGTCGTTATATCAGGGCTGCTCGCCGCTCTGTTGGCGCTTTCCACGGTGATAGTAAGTATAGCGACAAAAATTGTGTATATGCTTAATCTGATTCTATGTTTTTTCTCCGATCTTGACAGACATGTGGGTTAGCGTCGCGCATGCAGGGCAGCGGTAAAAAGAGCATCGATGAGCTCAATGCGAAGGGATACTCTGGACGTGCGATCGTGCAGTAACTGGTGGCACCCTTTCGCCACACACGAATGCTTCTCTTGCGCACTTGTAGCATTGCAAAACCTGTTACGTACGTGCGTAACAAGACGTCACCAAACGAAAGCTTAATCAAAGATACGCATGGAACTCGAGTTGCAATATTTAGTATCACTATTTTTGTTTTTCCCCTTTTATTGTTTTGTTTTGCCTTCCACTCATGACCTAGTTACTTTCGCTGGTAGTGTTTAGTGTTTAGAGGAATGCAGCCTTTTGCTGCACCAGATAACGTTAGCCGATAGGTAACGATTGCATGATTAAGCCTGATTTTTAAACCTACTACAACCGGCTTGACAGTAGGGCTGGTGGCTTTTTAAAGGTTAGGCTTACCATACGTCGAACAAAGTAGTATTACGACAATTTAGACTGCATTTCACGAATAGTATTAGAACCGTTTTACTACTGTTAGACACGCTGAGAAGGTATTTATTTGTGCATTTACGCGCGGTGCGGATGGTTTAGTTCTATTGAATCATCTTGCTCGATAGGCATTGGTCGACTCGCAGAAAAAATTTGCCGTTATTTGATAAAAGTTCTGATCACTATCGGTGCAGGACGTATCGTTTTATGCTAGAAATAAAAAGGAAACTCTATCTTGACTGGAAATTTGTAGTGTTTCATTTTAGTGAGGATGTATCGTCTTAACATTGTAACATTTAAAAAAGATTAATCAGTTAGTTCATCCGATCTATACGGCTGGACTGTGGTTCGAATCCCATTCGGGCCGTTCCCCCGTACGCAGGACTGACTATCCTTCTGCGGGTAAATTCAAGTCACGGAAGTCAGAAATGGATGGTAGGCCAGGCAGGGCCTCTCGAGGTTTTGTAGTGCCATGAAAGAAGAAGAATAATCCGTTGTAGCCTTCACTTTCGAAGTCATCAAACCATAATACCTTCAACTTGTTCTAACCGTAACCACGGCGAATAAAATATTTAAATGTGGAATAAAGGAGTGATGCAAATTGCATACCTCGCAGCGTTGCTCGTTTTACCACAGTTGAAGTACCACAGCATATTGCTATATTCGTTCGTACCGTTCTGATCAGAATGTTTTATGATATTTATCATTTTTAAAGCAATTAAAATTAATATAGATTTATTGTGTGGCTTTGAGTAAACAAGCATATTCTTCATTAATTTTTTTCTACAATCAAAGGAAAAATAAACTGACATTTGCAGGTTTCAAAATGGCGGACATACCATGACAGCATCCCAGCCTTGCTGTTTGTCATAACAGCGTACGGTGGGGTATCAACAATAAACAAAACGCTGCTGCAGTTGCTGTTGCTCGATAAAACATATTTTAAACATGAGTTAACACAATTAAAACTGATTGTATATTGATTTTGCTTTAAAGAACGAACCCTATAGCTGTCTATAGTTTTATCCTCATCTAAATAATTGTGTTTAGAAGTAAAAGGTAAAAGCTATGATTGAGTTGGATACCAACAACGCTTGATTGTTTACAATAAGCAGTGCAGAAAAGTGAAACTTACCAAGGAATGTTAACGAAGAAAAATGTTAACGAACTGGAGAAACTGGTGCCGCCTGTGTGCGAAGGAAAAAGCTGTACTAAAGCTAGAATCTGTCCATACCATAAATACGGTAATAACCACTTTGCTGGATGTGTCGGTAAGTGTTTGTATCTGCGCTTCGTACAGCAAGTCTCTACTTCACCACCAAACGATGCGTTTCTTTGCAGATTTTGGAAATTGAAGGTGTGCCCCCAAATATATGTGAAGAATGTTTGAGTTTTGTCAACAAGTTGGAACACTTCAAAGGCAAATGCAATCAAACGAATCGTTTGTTCACCTACCTGGCGAAGTATTCCCAGATGGGAGTGCAAAAATTCGATCTAAAGCAAATACGGTGTAGCTTTCTCGAGGATTCGAATTTGGAAGACGTAGCGGGCCAATTTTGTGAGGATTTAGATGAAGATTCGAAACAATTTCTCTCCGTAGATCCCGGGCATGTTACCCAGCACATTGATGGTAAAAAAATTGGAAGCAGCTTAACATGTTTGTAGATTGAAACAATATTATCACTTTGCAGATGTAGAGAAGGTAGAGGACGTAAATACGGATGTTTTCTACCAAGTAGAGTCACTCGCGGCATCCTCTGCTCAAAATGAGTTTGAAAACAATGCCACCGACACGGAGCAGTGGGAAATGTTGGAAGTGGAAATGGGCGACTATAGCAATCAAATGGAAGCGAATGATGAAAATGATGAATGTGAAAAAGATTCCGACTCTGGACAGTCCGAACTCGTAACGAAAAGAACAACCAGAAGGCAAAACAGTAAACAACTGGCTGACCATTCTGTGCACGACGAAAGTTTATCAAATAACGCGCGCCGTAACACTCGGCGTTTCTCTAACAAAAGCTCATCATTGCAACCAAAGTTTCAATGTGAAGTCTGCATGAAAACGTTCAACTCCAGTAGTTATTTGAAAAGGCATGAAAACATGCACTTGCCGGAAGATGAGAGGCATCGTTACACTTGTACAATATGTCACAAAATGTAAGCAGAAGGGCGATTTCGTCGGTTCCTATCAGCTGCTGGTAATTAATATTCCGCTTTCGTTTTGTTTTAGGTTTAATAAGTCTTTTAATCTGACAGCTCATATACAGCTGGTACACGAAGGGCTGAAACCGTTCATTTGCGAGGAATGCGGTAAGCCGTTCAGTTCGAAGGGAGCATTAAAGGAACATTACATCGTACATACCGAGGATCGTCCTTTTCAGTGTACCTACTGCTCGAAACAGTTTAAAAATGCTGCACGTCTCAAGGTAAAAACACTTTTAATTAAAATCTTCCTAAAAAGTCTTTCTATAAAATGTTTGCTTAATGTTGCTTTCAGACGCACGAAGATACACATAATGATACCCTGTACGTTTGTCCACACTGTGGCCTGAAACTGAACACCAAGCGCACACTGAATATGCATATGGTAGTGCATTCGGATCAGAAGAAATTCAAGTGCCAAGAATGTGGCAACGAGTACAAACGCTCGAAAGCACTCAAAGCGCATCTAATTTTGCACACGGGACTAAGACCCTACCAGTGTCCTTTTTGTGATAAAACGTTTGCCAATGGTTCAAACTGCCGCAGTCATAAGAAGAAATTTCATCCCCGAGAGCTGGCTGCCCTGGAGGCATCGGGTGGACAGAAACCTGCCGCCAACATTCCCAAACTGGAACATCTGCAGCGCAAGTATGATTGACGGAGCGGTTTATTAGGCGCACAGCGTCTAACTGTGTACGTTTTATTCTGTTTTATTTCGTTCAAGAAGTCATAGCGATGGTGAAACCGTTGAGATAACAAGGAAGCACATTCGGTCATCCATCAGGTCACCAAACGGAACCAAAATGAAGCCTAGATCCCAAGAAATAAAAACCGACGAAGACGGCCAGATGCAGGATGTCAATCTGCTAGGGAGCTGAAACAAGCAGCTAGTTGATGAAAGGAATCAACATGTTTGCTGTTTAGCTGGTGTGTAGTTTAAAATGACAGTAAGTTTAATGTAGACGGTTAATTTTAATGATGGAATTAATTTTAATGGATATATTTGTAATGTAAACCACTGGATTCTTCTTGTCGAAATTTTGCTTCACTTCAGTTCCGATGACAATGGGATCTTGCTATTTGATTGATTTCACTTGACTTTTCCTTTCAGCAGTGCAATTTTTCCGAAAGGTTTCGAAATTTTTTATAGTTACATAAAACGTAATCGTTTATGTATGGTTATAACTGAGCAAGTAAGAAGGATTACGCGGGGAATAGAAAGCTTCTTGGGTCAATACGCTGTTGAATATCATCCATAAGGTATTCGCATTCATACTTACTGGTTTCAAAGAGTGGATTTTGGAGATAACTAGAGCTGGTAAACCATTTCTTTTATTGCGGTAGTGTCCGGGCGAACTTATCAGATCTGTTACTATTGTCAATGACACATTCTAGGTGATAATGGATGGAAAATTCGATAGCTGCTATTGCCAAAATTAGCCTTCTAAACTGAAGCTACTAAACCTTATTCTGTATATCTCAAACATCATCTCAAAATCAATATCATGTGTTTAAAACAATGATTTACATGGTTCAATTAATTGCTGAATTCAATGCTCCACAGCCGAGTTGCAAATGTCCCTTTACTGTATGCAATTTTCCACTATATGATTGCAAAGTTCCACAATGGATTTACAACATTCCACAACAGGATTGAAATGTTACATTATCCATTTTCAAGAATACACCGTGTGATTCAGACGTTCCATAATATGATTCGAAACCCTGTATTGATCACAAGTAGTGAAGTGAACCTGAATAAACTAGGGGAAAAACGGAAAAATCGGAAAACCGGGAATTTTGGAATCCTGATTCGGGTGGTCACCCTGAATATAGCTTTTGAAGTGCAGTTATCGATGTTGTTATCAAGAACATGATTTTCGTTAACGAATAGTTTGTTCTAATCGCGGGATTTTCCGTATTTTTCTTTTGTTTAGCTTAATAAATTCTGCATTAGTGTCATTAAGGTAAGTTTCATGGTATTTTGTTATTTTAAGTAGTCGGTGTAAGGACCCGGCCCCAAAGCTAAGGCAAACGTGTCCAATGAATCCGAATTTTTAATTCTTTTACACCGAGACATTAGATCATGAAACTTTCCCCAGAAGTTTTATGTCGTGTACAATTTTCTCGGTGCTTTAACACTTCAAAAACAAAAAAACGCAATAGGAAATAAATAACAAGAGTTTGTAGTGAATAGCTTTATCTTCAAACATTGAGAATTAAATATTGTCCATTGATCAATAAACATTCCCACCCTGAACGGTACGGTGAGTATGTCTAGCGTCCAATAGTAAGCTGCGCGGTTGGCTGCATTCGGTACATAAGCTACAAATACTTTTCCCTAAAATCTTCTATCTGTTGCATCGTGAACGTTGCCAACATGGTTGCCTTTTGCTGCGTTTCCTTATCGCTTAGGTCACGTATGCTAGAGAATGATCGTCCATTGCCGACCCATTGATTCGGTAGATTAACCTGTAGAATACACAGACAGAGAGAAAGAAAAAAGCAGGACGATGCAAAATGGCGCACAGTTTAGGTGGGTGGGAAAATTAAACCGTTCGAATTAGTTCTTTACCTTATGCCGAGCGATTGAGCGTATGATCAAAATGGCTACGTAGCACGTGAAGTACAGCGTGAAGTACAGCGGCACATACCACAGCGTACGACTGAGGTAGTAGTAGCTGTAATTTTTGAGCCTAGGCGTTTCCGGTGGTGGAGGCGGCGGCGGAGCCGGTGTCGTCGTCGGCTCATCGTGATGGTGATGGAAGTGGTCGTGGTCGTAAATAATGTCCGGATAGTGATCATGGTCAAACCCAGAAAGGTAAGGGAAATCATGATCATGATGATCGTGCGAGTGATCATGGTGGTGATGATGATGATCGAAATCTGCATCCATTCCGGTAGGTCCGGAAGGTGGCCCATCCATCGAAGGAGCACTCATCGCTTGCATCATCGGCAATGACATTGGAGGCATTTTGTTGGGCATCATTGCCATCGGTGGCGGTGGTGCTGGTGGTCCGTTATCTAAAGGAGAGTATGCAGAAGGGTACTGTAAGTGTCGGTTCCTTCAGTTGGTATTCATATTCGAATGCTCAACACTCACCAGGATAGCTAGGGGGCAAATACTGTGGCTTGCCCGGACCAACTGATATGGTTCCGATGGCATCGTCACCTGGAATGCCGGAAGCAGGAGGAAGATAGCTGGTCACAGCGTTGTTCTGTCTTGGGGGATTATTCGTGGGAGGCAGGTATTGGGAGAGCACATTCGGGGGGAATTTATACAAATCCATCGGCTGCACGTAAGGCTGCATGGACGGTGGAGCTTTGGGCGGACTCAAATTGGCCGGCGAATACGGATTGCCAGACGGTGGAGGAAGGTAACTAGTTACGGATGCCTTTGGAGATTCCTTCCCTACCGGCGGAAGGTAGTCGGAATGTATATTGGGTGGAAATTTGAAGGTGTTTCCGGGAGCAGCATTGTTTGGTGGCATGCTGGCTATTTGCAAAGGTTTCATATTGGGTGGTGCTTGCGGATCACCGGAAGGTGGCGGAATATAGCTAGTAGCCGAATACATTGGCAAAATCTTTCCATCGGGTGGCAAATAGCTGGACAGCGTGTTCGGGGGAAATCTGTGAAGTTCATTCGGCCCTACCGAACCGGTTGTCGGATTGATTCCGTCATTGTTAATGACTGGTTTCAAATTAGGAGGTGCACTAGGATCGCCTGAAGGAGGCGCCCCGTAGCTCGTACCCGTGTGCTCCGACGAGTCTTCGTCCGATGGCGGAAGGTAGTCGGAGTTTACATTGGGTGGAAATTTAAATAGCTCTGCGGAACCTTTATAACCCCCCTGGTCCGAGCTGGCATTCACATCGGGCACGGTGATATCACCCGATGGAGGTGGCAAATAACTGGTTACAGGATGTTTTGACCGTTCGGATGGCGGAGACAGATAGCTGGCATTGGTGTTGGGTGGAAATCTGAACCACTCATTCGATGGTTTGTTCATGACGGGTTTGGAAGTGCTATCAACGGATGAGTTCTGGGTGGGACGTTCCAGTTCTTGGGGCTTTTTTACCGGCGGCAAATATCCGGCATGGGCGTTTGGTGGGAATAGGATAAGTTCGGAGGAGGAATCCATTGTCGAATTCGAATTTGGCGTTTCGGTGGAATGAGATGACGATGACGAATCCTCACCAGAGTTTGGCACGGGCGTAGGCATAAAAATTGGTGGGCCCTGCATTCCAGGCGACGCCGGTGCTGATGGACCGTTGGCTGCCGTGCCCGGTGGTGCCGGCACACTAACCGGACTGTTATCGGATGCAGCAGGCCGAAGAACGCCCGGTGAAGGAACACTGACCGGGCTGTTGAACGAAGCTGCCGGAATTGATGCAAACGGTGCTGTGGACGGAAGGAAAGGTTAAGGTAAGATAATACGAGCAGGAAGCTAGATGAGGCAATGCTGTGGCACGAGTGTTACCGGATTGGACGTTTTGCTTTTGCTTCTTTAGTTTGTAGATGGTACCGCCGTATGCTTCACCGGGAGCAAATCGGTCCATTGCTGTAAAATGGGTTGGAAAACAAAAACTATAAAAAGTTGTCTACACACACATTCTTCCCACAAAACGTAAACGTGTCCGAAGAAGTGAGCGTAAGAAAATTCCCATACTGTTTATCTTACCTACTGGAGCGTTGTAGTACGGTACGCTGTTGGGACTGTTTTTGGAATAGCTCGGATAGACGATGTACTTGGGCGATTTGTAGCCAGAGTTGGGTCGTGGAACTTGCACGGGTTTCGACAGGAAGTCGGGATGAATGGAAAATGGGAAGCTAGCTCCACTGCCTGCACTGGAAAACCCTCTACCGGATCTTCGGTGTGCGAGAGATCACAGAAGAGAAGAGGAACAAAAGAGACGGACATTCATATAAGTATCAGAATCGTTCTAGCGAATGGTAGAATTTCGGATTATCTTACGATTCACTAGCATCCTGCTGCGTATTACTAGCAATTTGGTGCTCCCGTGTAGCATTATGTTGCCGGGCTTCCGATGCGGAGGAGGGCTCACTCGAGTATGAACTGTAAGCGATCGTTTTCGGTTCACTATGACCGAACAGCTGCATAAACACCACTAAAACCACGGAACGTCTAATGTAACCCATGCTGCTCGGCATGATTTGTCCGGTCTGCCAAACGATTTCGGTTGCTTGTAATTTTCACTTTTCTTCTGCACAGAGTATGGGCCCAGGGCTTAGGCCACTGTTCGCTACTATTGTCTTGAATTGTGTCTTTTAGTGCAAATGACAAACCGTACAACGATACTACTCACTCATTACATCCACCGTAACAAGGGAACGTCTTATCGCGAAGTCATCTTCAGATGAAATGAGCATTAGCCGTCTGGTGTAAACACAGTAATCGCTTCGCGTTACCGTTCGAGGTTCGAATTGTTCGTGAGCATTTCCTGGACCAACACACGTCCCGTCGCAAAGCCTCGTCCGGTCGGTTGGAAACGTGACAAATATTTTCTGGCTCGTTGAATGTGGGACAAATCGCGCAGGATAGCTTCTTCGTGCAGGGCTGACGAGATGACCCGATTTTGAAGGTGAGAGGCGCTAATCGATGCTAAAGTAGCTACGTTCTTCTTCTAGGCATGTGTCGATCGACAGCTTTACATGCTCCAGTTCTTATACTCGACCCGCGACACATTGCTTCTTGCCGTTAGCAAAAAAAAAAAAACATGTATGTGGCCAGTGGAGCGGTGGTTGGGCGGAAGCTGGAGCCAATAGAAAGTTTTGATGGAGATGATCAACGGAAACGTTCTCCTTCTTATCGATAGGGAGGAGGATGTCTGACCCATATGGGATTCGGCGGCATAAGCGAAAGTGCACCATTTCTAACACGACCCATTAACTGGCTGACGTGTTGATGCGTTTGAGGTACATCACGAACATGATTTGGTTGGAAATGAACCGTAGTTTAGTTAGAAACTTATCACCACTGTTGCCAATCAACTCGACAAACATGTGCGGCTAAGGAATCTAGCATGAAATGAAGATGTAGTCGCTTGAATGGAAGTGTACTGGGAAACAATTTAGTGAAGCCCATTGTAGGAAACATTGTAATCGCAATGTCGTCTTTATTTTATTTATTGTAGAGTATTTTTCTCCACTGTTCAATGGTGCTGTGGGAGTAACTGCTAACGATGAATATAGCGCAGATTATTAACTTGGGGTTGAATTGCAAATATTGGTAACTTTAAATTGAACGATTGTTCGTGTATATCGTTCGTTACTTTTGTATTACATATAATGATAAATATGTATTATATTATTCTTATACATCTACATATTTGGCACACACATATTTACTGATCTTTGGAGAGAGTTTCTCCGCATCTTGAATAGCCCAATGGGCTAATTATTTTATTCTTAATTAGCTGGAACAACTAAAATCTTTACTTGGAAGCGAGATTTCTGAGGCAGATGTTCTACAATTTCGATGGTACAGATTAAGTTTCCGAAGCAATGTTGGATTCAGGGAGAGGTTTTGTGACGCCAGATGTCGACGTCTTTGTAGTTTTAGAATTACGGTGTTCATATAGCAAAATGTTGGACCGCAGTTTCAGGAATGATAAAAGTTAGTGATAATCTTAAATATGAACAAAAGATTCTTAAGAGGAAGATTCTTTGGACGATGGATATATATGTTTTAACTTCAGAGTGTGGAACCTCACAAGTAACGTTTTTGTTAGTTAACACAATGATTAGTGTTCTTTTATTAAACTAAAGAATCAAAGTTGTAGAATGATGCACCACCACAAGCGAAGGTGTGACGATTGTGTCCCGACATGAACGCATAAACCGTAAATCTCCATTTTTTCAAGTAATTTATTAATACATGTAACCGAAAATTCGAATGAAAAATCCTCGGAAGGATTTTTGGTCCTATATGTGTGAAAGGGCAATTGAGGAGCCACTATAACGACGAGCTCTGTGAGTTGTACAACGACCTGACTGTCGTACATCGAATTAGACTTGCCAGGGTCCGGTGGGTTGGTCAAGTGATTAAAGTGGCACCGGACGACCTCGCCCGTAAAGTCCTTTTAGGCCGTCCACAAGGAAAGAGGAGGCGTGGTAGGCCCAAGTGGAGTGATGGCGTTGATGCGTCTGCCACGTAGGCCAAGACCGCGAATAAGTAAGTAACATTTCACCTTATGTATACATAATTTATAACATATAATGTGAAGAAATTGGAGATATTCCAGCGCTATGTGGTTTAATGACATGGTCATTCGACATATCCAGTAATCAGATTTTGTTTAAAAAAATGGGGTTAAATATAAATTCACAACAAAATACGGTGGACGGTGAAAGCATAACTGTCTGCGCTCGCTTAGCCTTTTTTTGTTATATATTGTAATTATTTAATAATTCCCTTCAGTAAATAATTCAATAATTACTTTGTAGCAATATGTTATCTGTGAGTACATTACAAAAAATACCACATTCAATATATGCATCTTCACAGAAAATTACTGAATGAATAATTGTAAAAACATGTATCGGCGCCACCCTTACCATTTAATCAACAATGGCATTTTCGTAATGAAGCTATAAAATTGTTGTTTGTTTTTATTTCAATATCCTTTTTACCATGATCGTACGAACAAATTTGCAGTAAAGCAAGTATCGGAGCACAAGTCCGAAACATTTGTTATGAATAAATTTGATTACATCGCACTATTATCGAAATAAAAAATGCGAATGGTATATGAACATTTCCATTTTCATCAAACCTTCCCCGATAACGTTTCGGTCGTCTCTCGATACGTTGATGGGTTTTGAAAATAAAATAAACAAAATAGCGACAGCGAGATTGATCTTTTGCTTTATTGCCTGTCGGCAAAGTGCTGATCACAAATATGGCATTCGCGGAAACTATCTACCCGTACGTGCGCGTATAGTCACTGCTAACGTTCGGAATGAAAATTATATCAATCAATGATTTGGGTTGTTTTTTTTTGTTACATACCCATCGTGTCATTCGGTTTATTTGCACAGATTTGTTTGCCTAGTGTCCGTTTTCTTTTTTTAAGCGTATGATGAAAGTGATTTTTTGCGTCCATTTTTCGGACCCTGACTGTCCATCGGGATATGTGTGT
This sequence comes from Anopheles minimus, assembly GCA_000349025.1. Lineage (NCBI taxonomy): Eukaryota > Metazoa > Arthropoda > Insecta > Diptera > Culicidae > Anopheles > Anopheles minimus. The sequence goes on along the minus strand of KB663644.1, from coordinate 5,466,346 downwards.
CAGCTGTGCGATACGCAATTCATGTATGCTCCGGGTGTTCCACATCGATGAATGATGCTGTTGCAAGCGGTTACAGCTTGGTGCGGTTTAGGAAATGGGTAAAAATAAACCTGTGTGTGCGTATGTTGGTGTGTTTCTGGTTTTTTGCTTGTTTATTTGTGCGTGCACTTTAGTATGCCGTGATTTACCGCAAATTAGTGGCCAATGATTCCGTTGTACAGTTGAAAGGTGTATCCCAAAATGATGGACGGCGGTCTCAATTTATGGTTTTCTCATTACTGAGTCGGTGCTGGGTTGAACGTGACTCCTGCTTTAGCTGGCGGAAAGAGTTTAATCAACGAAACATTTCGAATATTACCAGTGCCAATAAGTACCGTGCTTAATGAAATGCAACGTTATCTGCTCGCCAATCGCTTTCTGGCCGGTGTTGGACACGTACGCAAGGTGCCAAAATTTGACAGCAACATGAATATATCGGTCAAGTTAGTTTGTTTCCTCCTTTCGTCCACGCTTCGACGCCTTCCGGTGCTGTGTCCGTCAGGCACGAACGTGATATTGGGCTGGCCGCGTGATTACACCGCTTCCGGCGAGAATTAGAATCGAAGGGCTTGATTTATGCCGAATTCTTGAACGCACGCAGATGGACAGGGGAAGTCAGGCGTACAATCGGATTAACAAATGTTACGTGCTTTCCATCCACGGTGTGATGATGCGTGATTCTATACTACCAACAGAACGTGACCCCTAGCGTGCTAAGCCAAGGGGTTCGGGAAAATTATTAGCCCTTCCGAATAGCGACTGTGTTCTGTTTGTACAATGCAGTGTATTGATTTGCTATGAGAATATATAATAGTTTGCAGGGCAGAATTTGATCAAATTGGAACATAGTGGAAGCCATTTTCTATCAATTAACCCACAATTCCAAACAAACAACCTCATTTTCTAGTGAAAAATAATTTTAGAATGTTTCAAAAGCTTAAGACTTATCTAGGTTTTTTTTTGTGCTTTTGCTGGTGCGACTCCTGCCCGATTACCTGTTCAAACCATTTCAATTGCTAGGAGATCCGGTCGGCGGAATAGAAATCAGTTTACGCCGGAAGCTGACACGTTTGGCACATCTGTTAGATTGCTTCTCGTAGCCTGCTCCCTCATTCCAACGCAAACCGATGTCCCTATTCCGTTGCCCGTTCGGAACGTTGGCAGTTGTACGGATGTTTGAGTGGTTTTTGGTTGATGGGACTCCCATTCCGTCTGTCTGTCTGTGCCGTCCGGTGGACACTGGTTTGCAACCGTGGCAGTGCTGCGATGTTCAAGAAAAACATGTTTCATTTTCTCTCCGATGACCAAATCGATTTACGAACCGTTTCGTGAAAATTGAGGAATCTTTCGTAATTGAACATCCGGACGAGACCGATAACGTTCTGGTGTCTCCTTCGTGTATGTGTGTGTGTAAGGGGTTTGAAATTGTTCGGGTGGTTTTTGCATGCATGGGGCTTAGCGAATGTGAATCATCGAGTCCGGTTGAGAGGAGTATAATGTATGCATCGTCGTCGGGTTGATAGACACAGCCTCACCTGGCAAGTGTTCCTGAACCCCAACCCGGGAAAAAAGCACCGAAACTCCCTAGTAATGGGTTGCTGATTGAAGATGGAAGGGAATCGGACCTCAAAATAACCATTCTAGGCTTACGCTCAGCATCCATTCGCTCTCGTTGGTTTGTTTCCCGTACGCCATTTCGCTTTTCAACCATTTAGACGCCAAACGTCGAGCGTGATGAGTGAAAAAAAAAATGAACGGTTGGAAATGAGCCAACAGCGGGTTGAAATTATTTTATTAGCTCAGCGACGTTCATCAATCTAACGGCTGAAGGATTGATACAAATAGCGGGATTGTCTGAGTTCGTACTAAAACTTCCATTTAGTATGTGTGTGCAGGAATCGATGGCGGGATAGCAGCAAGACAAGGAATAATAAACGAGCGGAAATCAACCCACACCGAACTGAAAGGCAGGAAATTGCACTCTGGCTGTGTCTAGACCGTAGACGATAGGAGATAAATTAAGTTATCAAGGAATGTCTAGCTGCGCTGTGATTGAGATCGTCCTTCAGGCAGACATTGTGTTTTTTCTTATCAAAATCTACAATACTTATCATTTGTAATTTGTGAAAATGTTCCCGCGTTGCTGCTGTACATCGTTTCATATCGCAAAAGCACTAAGAGAATCGAGAATTAGCTGAACAGAGAAAAAAACTCATGAACCACAATAAAAGGAAAATCAGGTGGAGACAAAAAATCCGTACAAACTTTCACGGCCTGCATGAAAGCCATGGACTGTGACGGCCGAATGAGGACCAAACCATGCTAACGTGTAACAAGTGACCACCATTAAACTGGGTTAGGTGATCGCACTTCTTCACCCAAAAAAAAAAGAGCGGCCCACAAACGCTTTCTGCTGCTGTGGTTAGCAGGTGCTAATTAGAACAGCATATTCTTGGTCTCTTTTTGTTGGTCTGTAAATTGTTACCCCCATTTCAGGACGATAACTTTAGCGGGCAGAGGCTTTCGGTTGGTGTAGTTACAGTCAGACCCTTCTCGGCGCAGAACGTTCTTCGAAGCAGTGGCGATTAAATTGAGTATTTGCCACCAGTGATCAGTGTGTGTTATACCGTAGGAAGAAAACGGTTTTAATTGCTCGTTTTTTTGGTTGTAAATTTATGTTAAACTGTTGATTGATTGTAGTGACAAATCGAAAGGAATTACAAATACTCCAAATAGCAACATAATAAGCAAAATTATACACAATTGTATAGTGCCACCATGTTGTTCCATTCTTTTACGAATCAATAAGATGAGATACTCGATAACAGTGTTCTGAAACAAGCAATCAAAATCTTGTTGCAAGCTTCCGACAGCAAGTGACACTTTAAAGTGTTTCTAAATTATTGACGGCGGAAGAAAGCAATCGCCGGCAAAACACGGGTAAAATTTTGAGTGCAGAAACTGTAAGACACTCCGTACAACCGCAAACTACCTACCAGCCAACGGCTCAAAGAATTCTTGAGAACCACACTTCCAGCACTGGTTCAAGCACAAAAAGGGAAAAGTTGTATCTTACTCGCACCTTTCCACCATTTCCGTGCGCCGTCGGCACGGCGAACATTGAAAATCTGCATCGGATCGTGTGGAAAAGCGAAGAGATTAAGCGTAATGATGGCCAGAAGTAGTGCTGGACTTGGTTCAATGATGCAGCTGCTGCTCGTTCGGTTCCTGCTGATGGCCGTAGTTTTGGGGGCCATTCTGGATGCGGAAGTCGCCGCCGCCGGAAGCGTTCGTACGGCAACGAGACAAACGAGCGCCAGTGTAGCGGAAGATGAAGATAGCAGCAGTGCAGTGGGCTCATCGGACGAGATGCTGGAAGAAGAAAGTTTCGAACAAGACGTCAGTGGACGCAGTGGCGAAAAACAAGACAGCTGGCACGAAAGTGAATCAACAACCGGGCAAAGCTCGGCTGAGGATGCGGTGGAAGCTGTAACGGGGACGACGTTGGGATACAGTGCAGTGGCCACCACACCGAAGATAGTGGCCGGGCCCGTAAAGCAGTTAAGCCGGTAAGTAATGAGTTGCTAGCAAATGACATTGCGTTTGTTCGCTTGAGCGAACCAAGTTGCCGATAATTTACGATTGTCCCAAAAATCAACAAATGGCGCTGGAGGCAGGCAGAAAAAAAGCACATTCGATGCCTTTCTTTTATAGTAAATCATTATTTGTTTTGCGTTTTAAACCGTGCCACTAGGTTTACAGCATTACTAACGAGAAATGTTTATTTATAAAGAGTTGTTATTCGATTGCTTTTAATTTGTTGACTCATACGTTACGATAAAAGAGCGATACGAGGTCGGTCAGGATCACATGATGCTCACTAGACCTCAGCTGCGTATGCTGTATTTGAACAACATCGTGCTGGTGCATGAAAAGGCGCACAAAGTTTGTAAATTTCGTTCGTTGCACACTTTCCCGAGCCGAGTGTGCAAAACTATCCGTCGGTCACAATGGTGCAAAACACGACACCGACTGCTGCTGCTGTTTGAGTTTCGGCAGCAACCGAACGATCATGCACTAAAATCACACCAATTCGTTAAACTCCATCCCGGGCGGGAAAAAGTTATTCCGCCATTTTCCACCTCACCAACAGCAATACCAACAAAAAAAAAGGAAAAAAAAGATGGACAAAAATCCACAAAGCCAGGGCAATCGTTAAAATGAGTTTCTACCGTCACCAGATGGCATCATCGGCGAATACCGACGATATGGATGCAAAACTGCATTAGGCATACACTCACACACACCGAGAGAAACGTTCGGTGGGCAAAGGAATGTGCACGGGAAAATTGCATATGGAATGTATGTCTATGTGTGTGTGTGAGTATATGTTTTGCTATCTCTCAAATAAAGTTGCCTAATTACTGCGGAAACTATTCATCAACTCCCCTTCACTGGTGTGCGGGTGTTAATGAACTTCGGGTGTCGCGGCAGCATAGTTTCTGGTCGACAAATGTTAGTTTTCGGTGCGAATAATCATTTTCGCTCGTATGTTGAACCATCCGTATGCACTCGAGGGTCAATGGAGGGGGGGGGGGATCAGGGAAAGGTTCACATGATCATCAGGCAACGACCTGCGAGTGTATCAGTTCGCAGTATGTATGCATAAGGTGTTGAATGGGAAGTTTTATTAATTTCGCTACGACCGTAGTGTACATACACCCCGGTGCAGTTATTTGCACAATTATGCATTTTTCGAGTTTATAGTCGTGCAGGAAAGTATTTATACACCGGCACTGGGGTACAAATTGTGTAGGAATGATAGTTAAATGTTACCCCGGAAGAGTGTTCTTCAGTACGAGCGATTAATGAACGATCTGTTTCAATAAACCGCCCATCCCGTTCGTCGAGAGATTATCGCTCGAGATGCAGCAAACGGAAGCACTAGCAGTATACGGGTTCTACCATATCCAAAACTAATCCTCTCTATATTACACCAATTCCTAGAACTAGCCGTTACATGGTAGCAGGTGCAATTTTTTTTGCGTCGTTTTTTTACATTTTGTCCAGTCTTGAGTTTACTGGAAACATATCACATTTTTTGATCTCTCATAATCCAAGCTTTGGGAATTTTTGATAGCAGTGATGAACACACATGGGCGGCGCATGAAATCCTCCTATTTATGATTGCAATGCTTTGGATGTAAAAAATCCATTACTGAGAATTTGGCCGCAGCGTGAGTGCACGTATTTTTCTATTGACTTCGTACTTTTTTTTTTCGTTTTTTTTCGTGAAGAATCGTACTTTTTCGGAAAAAAATATGTTTCCGCAGTTGTTGAAGTAGTGGAACGAAAAGCAGTAGTACATAAAATACTAGCAATGTAGATCGAATGTGTATTTACTTACTTACCCGACACTACAACTGCTTCCCGGTTTTGTACTGCTGGGGAATTTCTATGATTAGCTTATGGTAGAGCGTCTTCATCTAAGAATTTGTGTTACCGTACTTCATGCCAGACACTTCAACGTCATAACCAGTGCTAGATTTAACTGAGGAGTTGTGGATTCAAAGAGATCTTTACTAACGACAATTTACTTTAATAAACGCTAAGCATCTTCATTTTTCAGTTACAGTGAGTCACTCCCTCTCTCACGGTTTAAATTATCACACTGGAAAAGGTGTATGATGAGAAGTAGTCAAAACTGAGGGCTTCCTAGAAGTTTGCTTCATGATTTCACCTTTACTTCAATTTGAACATTCACCTCCTCTGTCTATGTGGACAGCCTAAAAGGACTTTACGAGCTAAGTTGTCCAGTGTCATTTGCACGACATGACTAGTCCGGCTTATACATAAACATTTCAGCGACTCCTCCATTATTCTTCCACACTTATGGGGTTACATATAATATTATAATGTTTTTCGAATATAAAGATTACTAGGCCTGTTTGTTAGTATATCAGTGGCGATGACTATTACCACAAATTCTACCAAGGACCACCAATGATCCATTTTGAACTCAGTGGTCGAAAGATTCCACAAAAACGAAAACACCAGTTTATAAGCCCAACAGGTCACCCGAAATGGATCAGGCAGACCGAGAACTTCAACGGCAGATTGCGAAAACTTTTTTGATGCTCTTAATACTAAAAAGGACCAATTCAAAAACACATGTCAGCCGAACACATGGATTACGAATCCAGTATTCGAGCGACTTTTGGGAGATTGATCCTATGTTATTAACGCCTGAAACTATTTCTTTTCGGCAATTACTAATGTGTTAAGCCAGTTTGTTTTTTTTTAAGCAAATCAAACCAATTCCGAGGAACAAAAGAATTGTTGGGGTAATGTTTTGCTTTGATTTGAATGTCTCAATTAGCAAATACAAACTGTAAGCTGCATACACGAATATGTTGCTCCTGTGCGTGTTTTGCCGTATTAAACCACCGGATGATCCAACTCATTTGGAGCACTAATTTGATGGGTAAGAAAAAATGAAACATTCTTTCAAACTAATGGAATGTATGTTCCATTCTACTGGCAAGTACAGGAGTTTTGGAACCCTCAATCCACATGTTTCGGACCTGGCGGGGTGAAACCATTCCTAATGCTTGTTGCATGTCATTGACCATAAAATTGCACAGGAAAAAGTCCAATTAATGGCAGACTAATGCATATCCGTTCTGGGATGTTCCATTTGCTTGTTTTATCCGTTCCGCGTACCGCTAATGTGACCATCAGCAGAACGCAAAGCTTCAGCGACCGACGAATGTTTTGCTTTTGCCTTGCGCGAGAGACCCAAATAACGAAAGCCCGCTCCAATGTAAAGGAAACATGTTGACCCCATATTAACAATCGATCACGCTGCCGGGTGCTAAAAAAGCGTACAAAACTGTGCTTAACGTAATTACAGTACTTGCCGGCACCGGTACACCGGAAAGTCTCACCTGGATGACGACGATGATGCTCAGCGTAAAGCGGTGTAGTTTAAATGCGTTCACCCCCTAGTTATGGCACCCCGGCTGGAATCAACTACACCAATCAAGTAGCTGGCCGCATGGGGGAACCGATATGGGTTCGGCGGTGGGATTTATTGTACTAACATACCAATTTGCCATTTAGTAGATTGTAGTCTGGTCGATTTTTTGCGTGTGTGCTTGTTTGGAATTTGTGATCATGCATGGAGTATGCCTAAAAAAAAAACACAACGATTCCCTCTGCCAAACGCTTGTACGTAGATTGAATTTAAATTTATGATCACTGGGAATTTAATGTGTACCGGATACCCTGCAATAACAAACATTAAACCACCAGCCTGGGGGAAAACTGTAGGATGGTAATGGGAGAGTTCTAATAGTGCAGAGCGTTTCACAGTAACCACTTCTTCCGTTTAGATTCTTCACTGCCCAGTTTGGGCGAAGGTTCGACTGGATCCTGCGGAGGTCTGCCTCGGTATTTGGATTTTTTTTTTTGCATTTCGGACTCCAAACGGCGGTACCGTGATTGTGCGCCATAACATGCAATTGGCGCGTGGTTTTGCCGATACCATTCCATCGCAGCCTGGCACCACCCGGGAGCGTTGGTGTTGGCTTCTGAATTATTTCACCCTGCATAATTTTCAGCGGATATTCAATTGCACGTGTCCTCGTGTACTGGGGCGGTCCCACGGCTTATTCAAAGTCCTTGACGGGTTTAATTTGTGGCACGAAACTTACCGACCCGGTAGTAGTGAACGGCTTGTGCCTCCCGTACCCTTTTCAGCAGGGGTTGAGATTTAAATTAAACCGCTTAATTTGACAATTACAATCACTAGCCCGCGGGTGGTCCAGTGTGTCCAATGTCCGGGTCGGAACCTCATCCTGGTTGGCTTGTTCCGGGGTGTAAAAGTTTCGCAAAAAGATCTATTCACCCGTAGCATAATTTGCACGCACGATCGGTCAAACCAATCGCGCTGGTAGGTTGTATTTAATCCCTTCCCACTACCCCGCAACTACGTCCACCATTGGCCCCGCAACAAAAATGTGCACGTAAAAAGGAGAAAACGAGAGAGAGAGAGAATGATAAAGGACACAACCGGGTGAGCTTTTAATTTTAATTCTGCCGTACATTCATTTATTACAGCGTTCAAAAGAATTGAGTGCTCTTGCTGTTGGGCAAAACGGTGCTGTGAAAAACGGGGCCAGCGTCAGGAAGGGGACATCAGGATAACTTTGAAACATTCCCGAACCTCGCTGCCTTCCATTTCCCCCCTTTCTTCGGTAGGGTCGTGATGGACAGGGTGACGAAATGCATCGGAAGCATGTGGGCTGGATGGTCAGGAATTAATTTTTATCTGATGGCAATTGAAAATTGATATTCGATCGTTGTCTTCACGTTGGGCCCTTCCCAGTCACTCAGACCCAGATGCATCCGAAAGCCAAATCGATTGCGAATAATATATGAAAGTACGGGTTCATAGTTCATTAATTCAAAATTGTGTCCGAAATTTCGTGCGGAAAAAATGGCATCCAATCGATTGCGCTCGATTGCTTGCATCAATCGAAAAGAAAACAAACATTCGAACAGTGGCGTCCGAAAATAATGTTGCAGTTCTGGACATGCCGGAAGCTGGAAGATTGTGATCGTCTTGAGCTTCTGCTCCTTCTCTTACCGATCTGCTTAAGATCATGTTTGTCAGTTCTGGATTGTATTTATTGGAATTGAATTGAAACGATTTAATTGAGTAGTGTGAAGATATGCCTTCTTCACTACTAATCCGATGGTTCAACTATTAATCCAACAACAAGATTTTCAAGAATTTTAACGTTTATATTTTTGCTTCGCCTTGAAAGTGTGTTTCCGATGAGGTAGAAGAAACATTCCGATAGAGTTTGAGTAAGCTTCATAAATAACTACCTTCATTTCTCTTTGTGAAATCTTAGTTACATTTTTAATAATAATATCCTGATATTCAGAATTGAGAGAATCTTTGAGTAATAAATAGTTTTGATTTGAAATGTTTTACATCTCTATGCTTGAGGACTTCTTATTACTCATTGAAGCGTTATTGATAAAGTAACTGCCAAATCATTACTAGAAATGATAATCTGACCTTCCAAAGGTTTGAAATAATTGTATCAAGCGAATGTCTTGTAGAAACATGTAGACATGTAGACATGAGCCTTGCCGTGTGTAGAATACCCGCAAAGTTTTAACGCAATTTTTTTCTTTCTCTGCTTTTTTAAATGATCTTGTAGATCTCCATGTATTTCATCATCTTCCACTATGCCACTACAATTTCGAGAGTCTTCGAAATGTCATTTCTTGCTTTCGTTACTTGCAGTTAACCGGAATGGATTTTGAACTTGTCCTTTCGTATCAGGCCGACCACTGGGCCCCCCTGATATCTGTATACTACTCTTGTCTATGCTCTTCCATGATATAACTTGAAAAATAAAATGCCAATCGAAATACTAGTAGAAATGCATTGCACAAAACAATCCAAATGTATAAAGCATAATGATATTGCATAATCATTTGTTGGATTATTTCGAAGTGATCATATTAAACATAGGTGACTTTACAGCAGACTTCCCAAACAATTGTAATACCATATGTTATTTCACAGCACTACAAAATACAAAATAATATCAACTCGTTGGTAATTTTTTCATTGCAAAATTACCAGATGTATAAAACCAAATTTGTATTACTTAAATACAAAAACAAATTACTTTTTGTACAGCAAATTTCCTCAAAAATAAATCAGAAAAGGTTAGATACATCACTTGATCAGACATACAAAATTCCAATTCCATTGATTTTTTCTGATATATTTTGTTATGTTATCCATTAGGAGACATCAGTCAACAAGTATGCATTATTTAAGAAATGCTCTTTTTTGTTTAATTATCTTTTGTAAAAGTACGACGCGTTTATTATAATTTGCATCGCACTGTAATACGCTGCCCAATGGCTGCGAAATATTGTTAAGATGCATCAGGCTGCAGGACACAAAATAATTAATCCATTTGCTTAATGCTGTCTGATCTGGGTGGTACAGATGAAACCCATTTCGGGTTCAGCCTCCCACAACAACATGGAAACCATTTTGCACCTTTCGCCCCGATACTGTGCCTCGGGTACGGGTTGCATTATGATATGGTTCATACAGTTATGTGTGTTGTGCTTTTTATGCATGTGCCCGGTTGTTTGAATTTTTCATTCGAAATTCAGATGCATGCTCTACGTGGAAATGCACTGTTCTTTTTTATTTGCGACCCAAGGTCAGATAAATATAAATTGAATATCATTTGAATGCATTCATCTCATATATGGGTCGTAATTTCATTCGTGTATCGCTCGTAAAAGGTTTGCGCTTCCGGGGGAAAAAATCATACTTTTCCACAGAAATGCAGCGCTGGATATGTTTAACAGTTGAAATCAACCCGAACCAATGTTCTGATGCAACCGGTCATAGGGAAGTGTCCCTTACAGTCAAGAGTAAGCGTACTTGTGTTACCGTAGCGCGTCGTAAATAAACAGGTGAAATATTTATTGAATATTCAACGAATCACGCACATACTCGCTGGTGCAGTGACAAACATGACGCATCGCGATATTGATCCATTCTGATTTCCGCAGGTTTCCTGGGTTCGTTTACGGGAGTGGAACCAATGGATGTAATGGGAGGACGAAAAATTGAACCCGATGTGTGCACCGAACGCAGAGTCCTATACGCGGAATCTCTCGTCGTAACCGATCGTCCTGAAGCGCACCGTTCCTTTAAAACACCAATGGTAACAAGCGTGTACCATTTCATGGCGGGAGATATGCAGGACGCATGCAAGATATTAATTATCATTTTGGTTTTCCAATTTGCCTTTTGTAGCTGTAATCACGAACGTTGGGGCTGGGCGGAAAGTGGTACCCGGGGTTAAAAAAAATTCAAAGAGAATCGTGAACAGGACACGAATGAGCTTCAATCCATCCTGGCTGTGCATAATTCATTCCCCGAGCCTCAACCCCATGATCCTCACGACAAAAAACGCGCTAATTCAAAAAGCCTCCATGTTGCCGTCCGTCAATACCGCTCTAAATAAACATGCACTAAACTCATAAAGCCAAACATACACTACACAACGATGATGGTAAAGTGTAATCATAATCACGCTTTTGATGAAATTAACATGTACGGCCTTTCGGTGGCGGAATCCTTACGGTGGACGGGAATGGCGGTGATTGGACTTTCGGGAAAGTTTAGTCAAATTAATTACTTTTATGGTGTTATTTAGGGACGCGGGTGTTTGTGTACACAGTTTCAAATTGCATCCGTGTGCCCTCATGCAAAAGCATTGCAGATTATCCAGTCGATTTAATTTCCGTACGGCTTTACCGACTTTGGAAAGGCTGAAAAAGCGTTGCGGGGAAGTTTGGCAAATTTCTACGATACGCTTTGTATATTCTGCATCAGGCAGTGATATGTATTATTATTATACACACAAGAACGTTCCTCCGTATGCTCTGCCGCTGCTATCGGTTTTTCTTATCTTCCGGGCAAGAATGTTTCCGTAATTGGCCAAGGATACCTCGAATTCATTTGTTTCAATTTGTGTGGTGTTTTCGTTATGGAATGGCACACCATTTGGGTGCGGCACGTGTGGGTCTGATAATAAGATAATCCCTGGAAGGATGCGAGACCAAAAATCGATCGAACGGAAAGTTCTGTTGTTGGTGCTGTGTTGGTAATGGGAACTTTTTTCTTCTTCCCTCCATCTCTGCTTCGCTTGTTGCGCTGATCACACTGCTCTGTATTTTTGGAGCACGTACCAATCCCAAAGACCCCCGGTACATTCCGACGCAACATTATCAATTAACATAACCACAACATGCACTACGCATCGTACATACATGTGTTCGGTGAAATGGAAAAACCTAGCACAGCCCACTTCCACCATGCCGGGCTCGCCTCATAATGGAGGTGAGGAAGAAGGGGAGGAAGGGGGAGATCTCATTGGGACCGACCAGGTCCGTGTGATCCTTTGAACTCAAATCAGGATCATAATCTAGACCGTTAGTCTCACCCCATAAAATGATGATTTTCGCGGTGGAACGATACCCGGGGTGGGTTGGCGAGTGAGCGCCCTGTGTGTATGTTATGTCCATCCTAATGTCCCAATCCCAATTTGGTATTCGGTTACGGTTCGGTTGAAACAGGGAGAGGTTTTTCTTTCATTAGCCTCATTAACTCCTGCTCCCAAACGAAAACGTACGACGGGCGGATGGTGGGCTGGGGAACATTTTCTGCACAACCGCAGTGAACCATAATGAAGCTCTTTGGCACGACCCGGAAGTACCTTCAGGAGATTTAGCCCTCGTTCGCACGGTACCGCTCGGACACTGTGTCTCCACATACTCTCGCAAGAAGCAGCAGCAAATGTGGCACTAGGGAAAATAGAGGGGGTTTGGCAGGGGGTGTTTGTTACGGGTCATTGCCATCGCGGTCGGCACTTTCTGTGTACATTCATTATTTCTAATAAAACAATTTGAGAAACTGAATTAAATTTTATTTATTGTTATTATCGCTTAATTCTGTTTGCGCTTTATCTTATCTGCTCATTGGCCAAAAATTGTCGGCAGTCTTACGGCGTACCGGTACGGCAATGGATTTGCCGCTTGTGCGAGCCATTTTGCACACAAAAGTTGTGCTGTTGGATTAGGGCCAGCCATGTTGTCTGTGAGTGTCAACCGTACACCGTATGAAGCGGAGCACTGGTTTCATTGTGCAACGGTTTGTGTATACTGCTAAGCGGCGTTAATACATCCCTGACAATCATAAAAATATGATAACGCTCTTACTATGCGAGCACAACAGTGGCTTCGACGGTTACGGTTGCCTTTAGAAGTATGATCCTGCAAGGAAAGTTGTTGGCGTAAATATTTTGTGAGTTTAAGCTTAGTCTAAGTTGTAGCAAATTTACTCGTTACAGACAAATGATTCAACAGTTTGATCCTATTTTTCTCCCAAAATTTTGTATACAAACATTCATATCGATCTCTTCCGATACAACTACCTTTTAATCTTTGACTATACTATCCCACAACATGGTACTGTCTGTATGTGAATGGAGAAACATTTCTTTCCAAATTCGACCCATGCTCTGATGTCATCCATCGTGTTAGCTAGGAATAGTGTTCCTTCCTTACCAAGTTTTGCCGAATGGCATAAGTCTTTTCGTCCGGCTTACTCGTTTCTTCTCTTTTTTCCTATCTCTTTTCAACTTTTGTGTTCATGTTCGCGAATTTTCCAACCTTCCGGCACGAAGCTATGAACAAGGCTTGGAAGACTACGACGAGGCGGCTGACCGTGAGGAACGCGAGCAGCAACAGAAGCAGACGGAGCAGAGCGGCGAACAGCAGTACAACAATATGGTGAAACCGATGCTGACATTATTTAATGTGATAAGCACAGTTTTATCGTCCGGAAGATCAATGCGCACGATGGGATCGGGCGGGGACCCGAACCGAACGCTGGCCACCGATGACGGCAATTCTGGTGACGGTGGCAATAAAACCGAGATCATCACTTTTGGCGAAAAATCAACAAGCGGCGCCAATGGCACCGGCGGAGGTAATGAAAATGGTAATGAATATTTTGAATGCCTAGCATATTTCCCGAATGCAGCATACGGTACGGCATGGCTTTGCATGCTGTGGAACGATTTTGCTAATGTTTTGGCCGGCGTTTCGGGCATAACGTACGTGTGCGTGCTTGCTTGCCTGCGAAGGAAGACACTTTCAGAATTCAATGAGACGCTCTGTACCGTAGCATTCTGGGGAGCCTACGGGATATCCTTTTTACCACAGAACGCTCTACCATAAGCGTTATCCCATGGTATCGGGAGAAAAAGAAACCGTACATGCTTGGAGCGCATAAAATATGGCTTTTGCATAAGAAGAGACAAAAATGCTTGGAAAATAATGGATTTTTATTAGATCCTTTTATGACCGTTGGCAAATATTTTCAACCAAGGGGCATTAAGTTATTTGGGGTGCTCGGTATTGATGTGGTTGTTTGATCCTGGACGCTATAAATATGTTTCGTGTTTGAAGTTAAACATATTTTTCAGAACACATTTCGTAACAAACACATGTTGATGGTAAAAGTGTAACATGACACAAACACGATCGGGAGGGGTGTAATTAAAATATATCCATAAATATGATTCTAGGAAAACAGCCCTCAAGATACAAACATTACTTTGAACCAAAAAAAAACTGTCTCAAAGCTTAGCTGACAAAAAAAAACAGGAAACAATTTTCATTTTCCCTCAGTTGGTGGACTTTATAGTGGTTACTACTTTTTCGTTTTTATGATGAAAAAGTTCACAATATACGCTCACGCAAGGAGTTATAAAATGCATATTCCTGCACCACCATTCATCATTCAGAATCTAAATACCGTCCCTCACGGGGGCAGTTGCAGTAGAAATAAATTGAAAAACTTTAACACATTCCTTCAATCCTGTCCGCTTGTGATCACCGTGAGGTAAAAATGCTTCAACACACATTCAACGTTCAGGCACATTTGAATGATTCTATATTTACATACGTAACCTTACCCACAAAAGGTCCCCTCTCGCTCTACTCCTCCCCAAATCCAACCAGTTGACGATAGGAGTGAAATAATCTTCTTGCATATGTGTTTTACCACAAAAATGAAAAAAAAACCTGCCGGGAATAAAACCCAAAAACAGAACAAAAAAACTTAAGCTTCCCATCTCGCTTTCCATCAGCAGCGAGCGTTAGTTTTCGCCGGAGCTTGATCTCGAAATGAGATAAAGTTACAAATTAAAAACTTTCCACCAACCATCACGAATGCATTCACGGTGTCATGCTTTATGCTATTACTTACCATCAGTCCACCGGCGTGGATTTTCCCCGTGCAAAAATGTCCGAGCGGGGTGCTGCCCGGTGTGGAATGGTGTGGAATGCAGTGGCAAAAATAAAAGTAAATTTCGGAGCTTGATTTCTCGGCGAGGAGGAGCGAGCTTATGCCGGGGGAGAACCGTCCGTGCGCTTACATACAGTTTAAAATTATACCATGAGGTTTGAACTGTTTGCTTAAGCTACCTACCACGGGAACTTTGGGGGGAGAATAAAAATAGAGGGTTTGAACCTGTTGTAAAAATATTAAACGAATCATGGTTACGAATCGTATTATAGGACTCATGGTTACGAATTGAGAAATGCGTAATAGAAATCGTTTTGATACCATTTTTAAAGTTAATAAGATTAAACATAAGAAGCTACTGTCTCAAGCAACTCACTTTTTGCACTAACTAGCGATCCACTATTTTGCACCACAACTCCCTTTTTCGATTTTTTTTATTCAAAAGTGTCGTCAGTTGGGGCAGCTGGTGAGCGAGTGTGTTGAAATACGGAAGAGCAGTCCTAAGTTCTTACTTAGTGTGAATATCAGCAATAATGTCAGCTACACTGATTTAAGAGCTCTTTTAGATGGAAGAATAATTGGTATTAATACTAATTATTTTATGATGTAAATTATTGGAACGATCCCGCATTGAACAATATTACAGTATGTACCAAACATTGCACTTAACACCAAAACTAATAATCCTACTCATGGTCATCAGTTATTCGTTCTTATTAGAGTTATTATCAGTTATATTTCATGTTTAGATATTTTAAATTTGTCTTTGGCTTCCTCGTGGCTTACTGTTGACTAGATAAGGAAGAGTAGATGTGTAGAGATGACGACGCCCTCTTTTCACACAGCAGGACCTGTACTAGAACCCCATTTGGACAGTTGCTCTTGAATAATTTGTGTAATGATTCATTTAAAGATCATCTATATCCACAGACTCCTAAATTTAGTAGCACCCTGGAGTGACTGTTTGCTTTATCATTAAAGAACTAATTTTTACGATTGTGGTAATCTCCCCGTGACTTACGCTATCCTGCACTCCCTTTCGACCCTTTACCATTACCATTTCCCATTTGAAAACTGCACTGCTGATAAAACCGTGCTAAAAGGTGCGATTTGTGTTTCATTCCAGAAACAGTAACCGCGGTGACAGGTGGACGATACATTAAAGGCGATCCCCTGAATGGCTACTACGATTTCGTGATCAGCGAAGGATCGTACAAGTTTTGGGTGGTGATGCAGGTAGCTATTGCACTGAACTAAACTAGTTACTTGTCAATAACCATGCAGATGGTGTGCGGTATTGTAGTAATTGAGTTTGGTCCCACACACAATTCAATGTACCAACGCAATATCTATTTCTTGTTCTCTTCCTTTTTCTCTTTCTTCTCCCTCCCGTTTGTGATGACCAAAACTTCATTTTCGGTTCCGACTGGTACCGGTTTCCTTTCCCGTGCAACACGCAGCTCTTCACCGCTGGGCTTGTATTATACGCCACATTTGCGGCCATTTACTACTCGAAAGTGAGCCCACTCACGTCGGATTACGATTATATTGATTACCTGAACGGGGCTCGTTCGTTCGCCGGTGGACGCGCTAACATGGGGGGACCGAGCGGGGGTAGCGTACTCTGGGATACGGTGGCCAACAGTCGGTGGTTTGGACCGGCGGCCCAGACGTTCGAGATCGTCATGCAGGCAATAGAGAATGCACCGAAATAGAGGCAACAACCGTACGGGAACGCATTGACATGAAACATTTAATGCGTTGCATGCGTCGAACGTCCTTGAATGTTTTATCTGAATGTGTGCCTTGCCTTGAGATGCTACCAATTATGTTTACCCAAAACTATTGCTAAGTGTAATTGATGAAACAGAAAATAAACAAAACTCGGGGTGATGATAAAACTTAATCATCGCATGATGCATTACACCGCACGCTCAAATTAACAGATGACGAGTATAACACTATTTCTCGAATCCATCCACAGCTTCCGTTGAGGGACGGTACATAAAAGGAGATCCACTGAACGGGTACTACGATTTCATCATCAGCGAAGGTTCGTACAAGTTTTGGGCCGTGTTCCAGGTGAGTACGAGTGGTGACGATTCGATCGATTGGGTTCGATTGATCGATTTACGCGTGTGCTCGCTGGTGCTGATGAGAACAAATTGCACATTGCAGCTCGTGACGGCCGCAGTGGTCATTTACTCTACGCTGACCGCCATCTACTACTCGAAAGTGGCACCGCTTACGTCGGATTACGATTACATCGATTATCTGAACGGTGGCCGTTCGTTCGCCGGTGCCCAACCGCTCGTTGGTGCTGCCACCGGCAGACGAAGGTCGGGCCGGAACTGGAAGGATGCTGTGGCGACCAGCAGCTGGTTCGGTCCAGCTGCACAAGCGTTCACGATTGTGATGGATGCGATCGAACGGCCGCCTAAATGATGCATCTAAGATGATGCGATAGCGTGCGGGTAAAAATAGTGCTTCAAATTTCTATGAAATATCCGAACACGGTTTGTAAGTGACAGGCGAAACTGAACGAAAGCTTGGATATTTCATTGGAAATGGAAGCATGAGGTACGTGTTACATTTGTGGAGCTGTATTCTAACTCAGCACAGCAATAATACACATGCTTCTAAAACAAATAATACACGAACGGGTTTGAGTGGCGAGAACTGGAACTTCACTGATGGCACAACAGTATGACGCAAGGCTCACAATAAGATTTAGATGGCATAAGAAAAACAAACAAATAAAAGATGCATTTTACATAGTTTTATCCAAGTATGAGTGAGTTTATCAACATTTTCGATAATTAAAAAATGTATTTAGTCAATCATCAACAAAAACTCCATTTCATTTTTAACAAAGCGTTCGTCAGCGGATATATCGATCTACAAAGAGGTGACTTAATAAAAGCTCAACAAAAAAAGCTTTCGCGTATCGATAGATATAGGATAAAAATTGGCATTGTCAGCAGAGTGGATGTTCATTCTATGCATGGTGGTGTTGTAGATTGTAAATTTACATTTTTGTAAAGCACGCTGTCCGGTCCAGTTCGTACATCAGTGCCAATTACAGCAGTTTCCGAGCTTCAAACGTAGCTAACCGAGCAAACAAAAGTCGAAGAACGGTGGGGCGGTACAAAAAATTAGAACATTGTTTGTCAAGAACGTGTACGTAAATGTACATGCGGGAGAAAAGAACGAAAGTGAACGAGAATAAGCGAACGAGTAGTGGTTTGTTGTTTTTTTTTTTCCCTTTTCTTTTGGAAGTTACCAGATTCTACCGATGAAGGGCGGGTCCGATGTAGGACAAGAAATTAATTTGATTTTTAATTGGTTTTATAATCGAACCGAACACAAACAATCGAAAAC
Organism: Anopheles minimus; assembly: GCA_000349025.1. Taxonomy (NCBI): domain Eukaryota; kingdom Metazoa; phylum Arthropoda; class Insecta; order Diptera; family Culicidae; genus Anopheles; species Anopheles minimus. Next base: position 5,447,994 of record KB663644.1, on the reverse strand, counting down.
GCGATGTGCAAAACGCGGTGCTAGGGCTAGGGCGATCGTTTCATGTCGGTACGCGTGTTTGGAAGTGTCGGCTGAGCGCAAGAACCGGAGTGTGAGCCGAAGCGAACCGTCGCGATCGTCGCGGTGAAACGGTGGTGAAAGTAATGAAGTAATAACGATTCTTCCGCGGTAAACGAAAGCCGCGGTCCCGAGTGCGCGCGGTGCGATTGGAATTTGACGAAAGAGTTTTAATTATTCTCGTGCGTTCAAAGCGGGTTTTCCACGTGGGTAGTTTTCTACCAGCCGGCCTCGGTACGGCGCATCCAGCGACATAACGACGGGGCGGTGGTCCGTTCCAGTGCAAGCAATCACGGGGTTTTTGAAGTGCTTTAGCATTTTTTGCTTTGTTTTTTTTTGGTCGTTTGAACACGATGGTTGTGGTTGAAGGCAGGGAAACATGTGGATCAAAGATCTGATAAATGTGCACCAATGATCAGGAACTCGGCAGGTCCCGACACCAGACCTCTTCATCCTTCAGGGAGGGCCGGTGTGCCGAGCGAATGGTGCTCGAAGGAGAGTTCGTACAAGTGTTCACCGAAGAAAATAGATTGCTGTAAACAATTATCCCGATTTCTGCCCCACTGCACCGCACGGAATCGGTGAGGAGTTGGAGCGCTACGGGAGTGCTAATTGAATTGGAGCTAGATTGAAATTGCGGTAAATGAGTACGACACGTGTTTCCGCGAACACAGGTACTGTGACAGGGTTGGGTTAAAAGGTTAGGTAACAGTGTCAGATTGGAAATGCAAAATGGCAGAGGTTGTTCGAAACACGCCATTATTTGTAAATTGCAGGAAAATAGGTATGAAAGGTCATTGTTTTTTTGTAAATAATAGATATGGGAACAAATTATCCTCGATTACACAAATTGTGCCTAGGTAGAAAGAAATATTTCGTAATATTCATTTTTCAACTTAAAACATTTATTTGTACGCTTTCTAATTATAATTTTAAACTCAATGTTGCACGTTCGCGAACGTTTTCCCATGATCGACGAGTTGTTTGTGCCCGGGTGCAGATAGAAATCTTCACCCGAACGAATACCGCACGACCGCACGACCTCAAAGCATTTTCCACCAGCATTTCAACGTCCTTAGCGTTTGTCCCACGCGGCTCCAGCCCGCCACCGACCAGTGGAGACAGAGCACCGACCAAAAAGGGATGTTTTTGCAATCAGCTTGACTTTTCAATTAATCAAAACCTTGTTAAGTCAGGCGACGCGCTCGGTAACCGGAACGCCTTCATGCGCGTAATGAGAGAATTGGATTAAAAATTCGCACCCTCGTCAGGGTTTTGGGCGGCAGGATGGTGGTATTTTTGTCCCCCGTCTTACAAACTTTTAACCAACATCACCGTCAAAATTAAGCCGAGCAGAGATTTCCTGTTATTTTTTTTTTGGCTGGTTGGTTGGTTGGTTATTCACTTTCCCTATAGGACACTGGTACTGACAGTGGCATCCGCGAATCGATGAAGACGCCGATGATAACGACACCGACGATAATGATGCGAGAGAGTGTCATCGCCGTTGAGTGTTTGCTGGAATAAATTGAATCACTCTCAGGCAGATGCGCTTTTCCGAGGCCGGCTGGTGACATCTAATTTGTTATTTAAATCATTTCCACCCGAATGGGGTTGTGTTTTTTTTGTTGTGTCGAACGACTCTAACAAACACTATAATTTAAAGGTTTTTAAACATTCAAACTTTTCGGTTAAGTTTGCCGACTGTGCTGTACCGCTTTCGATTGTTGTGAGCCGTTCGGAACGGAATGGAACTAAATTTTGACAATACTTCAAAGCACAAGTGAAAATATTTGCATTGTACCGCCGTACTCCGGGATCCCGAGATCGGGGCCATTCTGGCCACCATGACAAGCAAATCTATCATTCAAGGGAACGAAACAAAGTCACCGAAATCGCAGGCGGTAAAATGAAATGCATAAGCCAGCAGTAGTTGGGCCAGCTGGTGTGCAGGGCCATGGTTCTAGCTATCCTTAAAATATTTACACTGTCAACATCCGGCCCGATGGGATCGGGTAAAGGATCCGGCAGGTCTCGTAAAATTTATGACCATACCAACGGATGATGACCGGCGGCTAGATTTTGTGCACGGGAACCAGCCGAAAGGTAAGGCTATCATCGGCCCGGGATAAAATCTACATTAAGGGATATTTTGTCGTCGGCTCCGTTTGCTGACCGGTTGCCGTGGTCCATTCGAATGAACCGTACGGCAAGGGCTAGTGACAACCGGCATACCCCGTACCAGGCCGTCCCTTCCGCTGCGTGGTGATTTATGCTCGAACGCTTAATGGTAGCTTCTTTCGTTTCGGGAAATCATCATATTTTAATGAATCACGTGGAAAATGAACTTCCAAATCGGTTACGGTAAGCGTATTTGAAGCCAAACACATAACGCATGACTACTCTCTCACACAGTCACACGCACCAGGGTTAGACGGCAGGAAACACCTGACTGGCACGGTGACACTAATTACTCAAGCATGTATATTTATTTACTTGCAAAACAGTACCATGCAGCAATGGTCCCGGGAACTGGTCTCGGGAACAGTCACCCCCGGACCAGATGTCACGGGATTTGCCGATGGAATCCGGGCAAATTTAGTGCAAAAGTATGTTAATTGTTACGGTTCGATTGTAGCTGGAATTAGAATGAAAATTTGATTGCAGACCCGCTTGGTACGGCTCGAGGCCCAGCATCATGCCCCGAAGGTGACCCTGGTTCATGTTGATGTTGGAGGCGGTTGGAGTCTGTTCGCTGCCACTGCCATTGCCGGCATCGAATTATTTTAGTGCTGTACGAATTCGAGCTAAAACCACAACCTTCCCTTGTCCCTGCGTTTCGTGCGACGGCAGCAGACGGATGCATTCTACCAGTACCAGCCGAAAACTAATTTCATAAATTTCGGAGCCCTTCGAAACGGGTGGATGGTCGTTTGGTTGTGCCGTTGCGAAATGGACCGAGCTCGGTGCGGGACATAATGCTATTTTAAGTATGTGCAGATTGAGGATTTGCTGAAGCGAACATGGCGTTAGGTTTCTGGAAAGCGGGAAGCTGTTTGGTTGTGATTCGTAGCTGCAAGCTGTTGGAAGCACATTTAGGTAAATGGTGTTGTCAAATTATAATCAAAATATCACCGAGCACTAGAGGTTGGCTGAGCGTGGAAACCCGTGAGGCATCTATAATGTTATGTTTCTCTCGATCGCATTACAATTACTCACAGTAAATATGTAAATGAAACCGTGTTCGGAAAAAGTATTTTCATATTGAATAATATCTAATATCGACTATTCATATCACCGTACGTTGCAAGTTATTTCAGTAGTAAATTAATCTTCGGTGCAGTTTGGATGACACGATGAAAACAACTAGAGATTAATGTGTTTCCTTATTATACATATTTGTAATTCAACACAGATTCTTACTGTAAATAAACTTTTTAATTTTTCTGGCTTAACGACCTATTTGGTCATGTCGGCCATAAAATGGCTTACTAGTCCTATAGAAAACACGTACTTGGATAGTTAGTCCTTAATGCAGGGATTTGATCCGGATGATATTCGATCCTTGGTCCTGCCGTGTAAATACCAGCGATGCTATCGTATTTGCCATCGGACAGCTCATAAATGATACGTAAATGTAAGTATAATTATAGAATTAGTTAAATGTTTGGAAAAAGATTAGAGGAAATTTTGGTGTTTCTCAGTCAATGTCCTTCTTGATGGCGTGATGATGGAAAGTTGTAGTAAGATAAAAAAACTGGTTAGAGTTTAGTTCGAACATTTAGTTAGATTCATTTCAAACGTTTGTATAAAGTTATTCGTTTTACAAGCACTACATTTTATACCAAGGCGAAATTTGTTTTATAATAAACATTTTTTATTTTGTTTTAAAATTGTTCTAATGTATTAAATATTTTTGTGAATATAATTTTCAATTTTGTAACTAATTTAAACTTAATTTTGACTATAACTAATTTAACAAATTATAATTTAATCATAAAACTCATATGGATGATGTCTATGGTTACCGCCTGGCTGTTTAATTCAAAAATGAGTGATACTCTAGCAAAATCTCAAGCAAAGTTTGACAGCGGCCCCAAGATAACCTTTGCGATTTTTGACACGGTGTCGAAAATGTTAACCATCCTCTGCACCGCTAAAGGTCGAGTGCCAACAATTCATTACATCTTTCGAGGTCCCGAGACAAAGAAGCTTCCTCTGTTGCATGCTGGGTAGTCGGGAGTCATTCGCATGACATGACCAATTCACCGAAGTTGTTTTATTAACGCTACCTAGAGGGTTTGGTCGGCTTTGAACATTGGCCATGTATCAACTTTTTTTTGAGTACTGGAAATAAAAAAGTTCTATAAACCCTATTTCAACCATAATCCTTATACTTCAAGACAATTTCTTTCCTTTCGATCCCATGCAGTGGAAACAACTTTAACACCTTTCTCAACATTTTACCGTAGTCAATAGAATCTTCGTCGTTACTGAAATTAATTCGTTTTGTATTCGTCGATTGACAGTTTCCAGTGTATATTTTTTTCCTTTGTACGAATAAGAACTGTGTAAAACGAATGGAAAGTTAAAAAATTACTTGTTTTTTCTGGTGAACCCCGCCCAGATTTTGTGATTATCTTACATTTAGATCCTCTTCAAAACAAGGATAGAAACTTATGGAATATGAGTATAGATTATTCATTTAAATATTCTCAATTCTGAGGCCTTTTTCTGGTATTTTTCTTTAGGCCTGGTGTATGTAATCCATTTAGTACAATGACGAATATTGTTGTATGTATTATACGCATTATCTGTATGTACGAATTATGGTTATTCTCAATTGCTCCCTCAGTTGAATTCATGTGCCCTTTATTTGACTAATAAAAAATTAGGTAGTTGACTACTACCCAATCCGGAAGCATCGCTCACTCTGAAATCAGGGAGCGCCAGTTCCGATAATGGTTAGGAAGTGGAATGTGTAACTGTACGTATGAATGTAACGTAGTGGCCAACACGTTGCTAAGAAGCGATGCTGTAACCAGATCATGACGGAACCCTAACCAGTGTTTGTGGTTGTAGTTGTTTTTTTTTTGTATGGGAAACCATACCGCAACTGTTATTTTGAAACTCCGTAATGATTGGATGTTTCAAGTACCTAATCATAGCAGCTACTGATAAGTGATCATTTCGTCAAAGAGGTCACACATACGGGGCTAAAATTTGACCATTTTTCCCAGACGCGATTGTAAGCCAAATCTGCATTTTTTTAATAGCATTGATCGATACTTGTGAAAGATAAATAAAATCAGGTTCAGCGTAGTATCGATTTGTAAATTGAATTTTCTTTTTTCCGGCACTCCGTTACGCACAGTGGGGAATCTGTGCAAAACCACAAATCACTTAGATACTTGAAAGTAGGTCATAAAAAAAACATCTCTCATCGTCATAAAATTCCGTTATTGACACGTGATGTCCAGGAATTACGTGTAGTGTTCGTTCTAGATTACCACATACCTATGAATGGTAATCTGGCAACACCTCCCTCCCGCCCAGTGTTGCATCGCTTTCGCGTGCCATTACAAAAGGTACCGTTCTGGGACAGTTCTTCAAGAGGAGAATCATGCAAAACGGAAGCATAAATCAAGGCAGCATCGAATCAAGCGAAGGCAACCAGTCCCACGCAATCGCCCTCCGTGATCTTATTGTGTACGAGCGACCGTTTTTATTCATTCAGTTCTCGCCAAACGAGAACTGGCGCTTGCGTAGCCTACCCAAAACTTCCCCCTCAGAAGCTCTGGCACAAAAACCAGAACGATCTCGCACGGGCATCAACATCAAAGGAGGGATGAGAACGGTTCCGGGCTGTGGGACGGCGGTGTGCAATCATTCTGCATCAGATAACAGTTTACAACAATGGAATATTGTAAGAATTATGGGAATAAATTAACTCGTGCTCGGACATTACGGGCACGCTAACGGGTGGCGCTCGTTGAGTACCATCGGTCAGCGGGAATCACATGCCCCCGTGGATGAGCGGATCAAGGGCATCAATTCTGGAACCCGCCAAAAGGGGAGGACAGTTTCGGATGAAACTGAGATGATGAATTTTTCGCGATAACGATAACGCGCCACGGTACGGCCGGCCTGATCTATCAACCATCAGACGTGAGGGGTACTAACGACAGCTATTCGTTCCTGCAGCGAATCTCGGGACGTCATCAGTCTGGCGCGGAAACTAACGGCAGATGAATGATTACTTAGCTGCGAAACGAGGTCACTATTGTGCAGAGGGTTGGTTGGTTTTTTTTTCGAACCCACGAACCGACGATAGTATGGGAGGATAAAATTGTAGATCACGCGTTTGGTAAGGTAAAAATTACAGATTACACCGCACGGAAAAAGGGGCACAGGATGTAAAATGTCACCATTTCCCATTGGACACTGGTGGAAAATAAAATGACAAAGAAAACAATATTGACACAGTAAACCAGAAACGGAGTTGTGGTAGGAAATATCCGAACTAAAAATAGCTGTCTCATGTAAAATTAAATTCCAAAACGTTTCCCTATCATTCATTCATCGGAACTGGTGCTCGGATCGTGTTATTGGGGACAATGTTTTCCAATGAAATGTTATTTTTCTTGCCTTGCATATTCATTTTCATTTCCTTACAGGGACAGTTTTCCACAGAAACTGTACAACGATGCGTTTGATGTCAATTCCAATTGAGCATGAGAAAATGTCCCTACACTGCAAACTTATCCCAATCGTAATGGCAATACCTGCTCTAAAGGCAAACATGTCTCAGGGTGTGTATCGTACCTCGTATGCAAATGAAAATCCTAAATGATATTGCTTCTTTCCATTTCCAGCATCTCTCTTTATTATCCGCATTTTTATTACATCATCACTATCGTGCTCATCGACATTCCCATCATCATCATCATGATCATGCTCTTCAAAGTCAACACTACCGTTGTTTTTGTTTGTTTGTGATAAATGATTAATGTAATAATCAGTAAACCGAGCATATGTTCCATCATACGGCAAGCAATAGTGGCATAAAATGCGTTTACAACATTCCAGACGTGAAGCCAATCGTGAATGGGACGAAAAGTTGCGTGCTCAGCAAAATAAGTGTTCCTTCTCAGACGTTTCCGTCCCTCTTCAGCGCAAATCCTTCGCAGAAGCTTCACGAGTGTCAATGATGTAGACTCTTGAAAGTGAACGCACTCTAAACGAACGCAGGTTTCGGAAGGCAGGTATTTTGTTTTTTTTATCTCTCTCTTCCCTCCGTTGCTTAGCTCCAGTCTGATGCTGCTAGCAGTTGACTCATTGAAGTTTCACTCCGTTGAATGCATCCGCTCGGTTTGACTTCGCCGGCTTCAGATGATAGTCCTCCATCTCCCGCCGGGATGGCAACAGCCCGGACACACCTCCCAGAAAACGGAGCGATACTAGTGCTTCCAGCAGACAAGGTTTAAGCGTGCAGCAAAACCCTTAACCGGCTACGGCGAGCTTTTGTTTTATCAATCCCTTTGTGACGGCTATTCACAGTTATCCGTGAGTGTGGCGCGTAAGAAAGTGTGACTCGGTCTGGTGCGATGGTACCGCCGCCGTTCGTGCTCGGTTGATTCTTTGCGTTCCACACGATACACGGTGCATGTGTGCACAACCAACCAGCCAGCGTCGGCTAAACGCGACGATGATGAAATCGGAGACGATACGGAGCTTAATCACTTACGTACCATCGCTCCTGCCGGGAGCCGGAAACGGTGAGCAGTATAAGACCGCGCGTAGGAGACGTGATCTATCGCTAGTTGCTTCCGGTAAGTTGTCGGTCGATTTCTTCGCCTTACCGTGGCGTTGAACTCGGTGCAAACGGTGGGAAGTAGCATCTCCAGGGAAATGGTTTTCTGTTGGTGCATTTTTTTCTGCCACTGTTTCATTTTACACTTTTGTAATTCCTCTGTAGGGCAATGTGTGAGGATAGCAATTGTTGCAGATAAGCAGGATAGCTCAGCGGTTCGGTATACGACTTATTGATGCGTGTTCATTTAAGCAACACTCTGCTCGGTGTGATGATTTGGAATGAACATTGAGCGGAAGCCCGTTCCAGAACGCCTTATTTACAGCTTGGGCCATCTTCATGTGACTAATCAATTGAACAACGTTACACCAAAATAGCTGTATAGTTTGAGGACTTTATCCATCGTGAATTACCAAACTTCGTCTCAATGCGCTATTTATGGCGTTATAGTAATTAAGAGATATTATGGCTTCAAATCATTTAACTGAAGATTCACGATTAATCTACAACAAAGCTGTTCTATGTTCAAGCAGCGATCGATTGGTATGGAAAATTATGTGGCAAACTATAGACAGATTTAACCTTCTTTATATGAAATCCTTGAAATCTAGTGACTTTGTCTGTGATGAACATACAAAATCTGAAACCGGTTTTGATTCATTGCGAAAAAGGTAGGCAACTAGGCTCTGAAAATTAAATACTCTATCTGCCGTATAAAGTCGTTTATTTGTTTTTAAATATGCTATATGTTTTGGAGAATGGTGAGAACGGAAGTAAAGCGGTTCTAAATACTACCTATGCAAGATGGATAATGTTATTCAAAATTAGTAATCGGCCAGGGATATTAACGTATATAAATTATATACCATGATCTCCACGAAGGTTCTTCTGAGCTGGACGATCACTGACGATCGATTCACTCAATTAAGGGAAATTTAGCAAATAAAGGAAATTGAATGGATTGAGATGCATGTTTTACTTAAGATCGTCATAATTTTTTTTAGATAAAAACTTAGGAGAATCCGATTACAAGGCGTCGTTGTAGTTTTTTATGTAGGAAGTCCGTACCCTTTAAAAAGTAGTAGAATCCAGATCCTGTAGTGTGAATCAGGCAGCTTTTTTAAAAGAAACAATTTTTTACAATAATCTCTTTTTTAAAACTTTTTCTGCTTTTGTTCTGATATTAATAGACTGGTTTTCCATAAAATAATAAGCTCCTCTAAAAATGTAATAGTCAACCAAATAGTACTAACACCACTATCAATTACTATTCTGCGCGTTGCTAAGTATTCCATTTAGATAAACTCATAATTCCATTCATTAGTTGAGCTGCAGATGATTATTAAAAATTACTACAAATTACAGCGCTTCCAAACGCATGCTGTTAATGGGAAATTGATCCGACCGATTTGCACCTGCACTCGCTCGTGCACTCGTGTCATTTCCGCTGTTGCACTTTTGCACGCCGCCACGAGTGTTTGTGGCGATGATATCGAATATACACCCACATATATATATTGTGCTACTCTTCAACCATTTGCATTAACATTGCTCCCAGAAGAGGGGAGGTTTTACCGCACGATGAAAATGGCGTGCACCGAATTGGGAATGGGAGTGGATGTGTATGTGAGCACTATGTTTCAACCGCGCGTTAGTAGTGGATAGTTACCGCATAATAAAGTTCTCCCAAATCAGTGTGGTGGACCAGCCACGGTGAACGGGTGAGAGTGTGACCCCCGGGGGGTGGAAAAATTACGCCAACACTGATTGCATTGGGTCCGGTCACGGGAAGGAGTGAGGGAAAGTGAGCGAGCAAAGACCACTACGTTGCAACGCTTTTATCCCGAGCAACAGGAGCAACATGGCATCGTCACGAGGTATAGACGGAACACACAGTGGATGATACTCGTCGGAACATAGAAAGACCGCGACAAAACCGTGCGGTTCACGTATACATCTCGATGACGGTTGCGAATGCAGCGAACCGCAACGCAACGCGAAGCCAGTCATCGGCTAGGCACGGTTGAGTTGCGCATTCCCCCTGACAACGAAGAACGACGAACGGGTTGCAGCGACGGTGACGGCCACAGTTCCAACGGTACTCATAATTTGTTCCCTGTTCATTATGTTATTTATTTTCGCTTCGGCTTTTCTGGCTTCTGCCACGGGCACGCAGTCACCGTGGAGCTGTATGACGTCTCGTTCCCGGCGCTGGTTCGATTGGATGTGCACTACAAACCCGATCGCGGCCACGGAAGGCCAAACAAGCGTCCCGAGATCGACAAAACATCATCCGTCCTGAGTTTAGGGCAAAACTTTTACCAGCGCAACGAATCCATAGCAGAGGACAACGGATTCTTAAGCATTCTTAGCGATGCAAAGGAGATTTATGGCATTTGCTGGTATTCCAATCAGATGGACAACTTTTGAGAGGAGCTGTTGGAAACGTTGACTACGATCACAAGAATACCATACGATACATCGGATGAATATGTTATAAATATTTATATCATTAAATTAATTGTTATACTTAATTGAATCGTGGAAACTGACAACTCTCCAATGAATCCTTTTCTTAACTATTTAAAAATTTTAAATTAAAAAATAATCTTATTGCCCTCTACGAAGAGCCGTCACAAATCATATATTTCTTCAGAGATATATATATGACTTTGCTTTTGGCTCTTTTCTGTTGAGTGCTCGTACATTCGGGGTTAAGTAACTAGAAAGGATGAAATAGTTCTACAATGAAATTTCAATAATATGCTTGTAAACAAATTGCATGTGTCCTGATAGGTACCTTTTTATGTTATCCAACTGATACAATAAACTTTGATATATGCACGTGTTGAGTGGTCCGGTGTCATTATATGTACATGATCAGAAACTCGAAGCCAAACTAGCCTTAAGTAAACCCATAAAGCTCTTCAATCTATCAAAAAGTATTCATTCTCCTTGTGTAGTTTAATAATGCTTTTTTCAAACTCGGTAAGACGGATAACAATTTACAATGTTAATATTTTTCAAGATTTTTTCTCATTCAAAGCGAGTTTTATTTGTTAACTAATTTTCAAATGTTAATGAAAAATTAAATAAATGTTTGAATATTTATGTATCTTGCAGCATTGTCGGCACTTGCGAAAAAGTATGTAGCTTTTTGCGTTAAAAAAGATCATAACTCATTCTATTTTTTTAGATTGTAGTGCTTTTAGGAATCTGGAGGCAACCCGGTGGCCGAAGCAAAAATGACGCCATTTTTCAAATGAGGACTTGACTATCAAACTCTATCTGTCCGGTATGACCAAATTGGTCGTTATGCCAACAAAGAATAAATATTTTTTTATTCAAAAATACGTTGAATAAAAGGACATATCATAAACAACAATGAGCATTTAAAAGAAAATTGTATTAGGTGTCATCAACAAACATTTCAAACTGCTACATTTGTTTTGCTTGATAGCAAATAAAGAACATAAAGTTCATAAACACTTTAAATGCATCTTGATGTCGCTTTTCCAATTTTCCTACATTAATTTCCAATCTTGCTGCTTTTTACTTGAGACTACTGTTGGGATGTTGACTTTTCTCTCGCAATCGGATCGGATCGGATAAAACACGTGTTAGATGTGTCGTTGCTAAATCGTGAAACCGAGTGGAGCAGCATAGTGAGTATTTTTCCCACAGCCACAACAGCAACCGACGCACCATCGGAAGCGTCGCACTATCGAACGACAATAATGGTTAATGTGCACCGACAGCAAACCAACCAACACGGGTCCGGTTATTCATGAGCCGGGAAGGCTGGAAATGGGACGCGGCAACTCACTAATGGGCACCCGTTGTTGTGGTCGAGTCCTGCATCCTGTACGCCGACCGATGTTGATAATGATGTCAGAAATGCTGCCACCGCTGGTCATGTGAGCCATGACCTACCGAGTACTGTACGACGGTATGACCTTACCTGCACGCTTGCTGGCTTTAACTGTATAAGAAGCATTTATAAGAGGAGAGGGCAGAGAGAGGGCAGCATAAGTTCGCAAAAAATGGTATCCTTCTCCCGGTGGCATACCGATGGAGCGCTCTGTAACAGAACCGTAGCTTCTCCGGTATTTATGATGATGGCTTACCCGTCGGTCGTCTTTTTTATTACCTTACTTCAGGGGAGCTACGGGCCATTAGTGAGCAAACTGCAACATTATTCAAGTATTTTTTACCCTTGTATCCCTTGTCCGTTTGTACCAAGGATCGCCATCCGAGTGGCGTGTAGCAGGCACACCCTCACACACACTCGCTAGCATACCGGTAGAGTTGGCCGCTCCACGAGCCGGATCCGATCCCTTTGCTCCCGGCGATGGTCCTTTCGGCTAACTTTATAGAATCCATTTCGTCGTGTGTCCATTTCGCTTCCGAGCGTAGCGGATAAACCAAGGGTTGACGGGTGACCGCATCCACCTGATCGTGGGTTCGGTGGTTTACAGCGCGAAACACAGCGCCTGGTCCGTGTTTTGCTGCACTCGGCGCTGTTTCAGCGTGGCGTAGAAAAGAAAGAAAGACGGGATAGCTTGTCATTGGGATTGCCGTGGACCGACCCGGTAGTGGCTTCGCGCTATCGGCCAGACCCAGCACGACCAGATGTCGGAATGATTTCTTTTTAGATCGGATTACGAGCTTCATAAAATTTGCAAAATTGTCAACCTGTCTCCGGTTGCCAGTGATGTGTTCCGTTTCCGCTGTGCATGTAATTGTGTGCCGGTGAATTCCCCGAACCCGAACGAAGGCGGACGGCGATGGCGGTGCATCGGGCGTTACGGAAAAATGGGGAATTTTTCCTGCACCGCTTTTCTACACCCTCCATCGGTACAGCTGCGACAGTGGTTCCACGTGACCTAAGCAGGACCCGACCGGTTGCAAGCGGTAATGGACTTCTCTGTCTCACTGGGCCTGGGTGCGCTACCTGATGCATCATTCAACCACAGCTGCGGCGTAGCAGAGACAGATCGGTAGAAATCTGTCGCGGTGGTCATAATTGCTGGAGAAAAACTTTTCTCTCCCACCAGTACTGCCACCATTGGGTGCAGCTTCGTTCGACTTCCCCGGCTGTTTGCATTGTGTGCGATAATAGTTGCAATAGAACTTTACATTCCCGCCATTCTGTGTGGCACCGCAAAAAAGAGATTGTTTTAAATTGTGTCTTGTGTGCACTCTTCACTTGGTGCGAGTTTTAATATGCTGCTTATTTTGTCGAAACCTGAACCGAATGTACGATGCTCTTCAAACAGAATTGAAACTAGTGATGAAACATTAACGATTGTTCCAGAGGGATTTTGTACATTGCCACCAGCGTCATCATTCTCGTGGTTGGAATGCTATTGCATCGAGCTTTTCTATTGTGTTAATTTCTTTGTGTTGAACGCAATACAAAAGTGTGCTGATTTGAGTAAAACTATTATTTGCAGATGGCTGTTCAAACAAATGCATAGCATCATCGCTAGTGGCTATTGTGTTTGATTTCCATCAAAGTTTTTATGCATCAATGGTTATTACAGTCGAACAAAGATTGCCTCATTTTTTAAATTATGGACACTGAATTAACTAATTAATATTCTATTTTACTAGCGTTTGGTTTTACGTTATTTCTAGTTCTATTTCTAGTTTCGCTTCATTGCTTTTTAAAATAAAACAATAGTATTTATGTTCCTATGTAAAACATCACCCAATATAAAAACTCACAAATAATGTGAACGTTTGTAATTATAGTCCTATTGTTATCTTATCAACAACTTATATTATTGTATGCATAATTAACTTAACCCATCGTTTTGTGTAATTTTGCCTGCCTTTTGCCTTAGCTATTTAACAGTTTTGATAGACTTTAAATCTCGCATGATGACATAGAAATCTAAAGGAAGTAGATCAATGTGACAAAGACTCGACTTTATTCTCCAATATACAACCTTCTAAGGTATCTTCAAGGAGACAGCAATGTAGTAACAGATACGCTGTCTAGAATAGTAGGTATGGAATGCATAACTTAAATTTCAAATAAAACTTTTGCAGCAGAAGGATCCTCAGTTTATGGGAGGATCGCATTCATAATGTAATATATATGTTGATGTGTCTCTGCGCAATGCTTTGTTTCAACAACTCGCATCCTATTATTCGAACTACTTGAAAGCTCGTATTATAACTTAATTAATTAATAAACTCGTAATTGTATAAACTTGTTGGAATTGTATAAAACTTATATAGTAGCAGTACTCACATACGCCTCTGAGACTTAAACTTTGTTCAAAGCTGATGAAATCCTCATAGCCGCGTTCGAGAGGAAGATTCTTAGAATGATTTTGGCCCCCGTATGTGTGGAAGTACAATGGAGGAGCCGCTACAATGACGAGCTCTATGAGTTGTACGTATAATGAATTGACTCGCCAGGCTCCGGTGGGCTGGTCACGTCACGAAAATGGCACCGGTCGACCTAGCCCGTAAAGTCCTTTTAGGCCGTCCACATCGACAGGAGAGGCGTGGTAGGCCCAAACTGAGATGGAGCGCTGGCGTTGATGCGTCCGTCACGAAGACCGGGATAATGAATTGGCAAACGAAGGCGCTCGATTGTGAGCGGTATCGAGGATTGTTGCAGCAGGCCAAGACCGCGAAGCGGTTGTAGCGCCTAATAAGTAAGTAAGAAAACACATGACTAGACGCTAACATTTGCATGTAATACTCAAGGGTGTCGTAGAAGGTGCCCACTTTGGTACCTGTTACATTTTTTTCACTTTTGATGCGTGAACCCTTCATACTTCTATTATTCAATTCTACATATGCACGATTCTACAATTCCAGAAAATCATTGATTGATTTCACTGGGTTTGGTGTCAAAAAAAAAAAAAGATTACGCTCCTTAAGCATCCAACATTAAAGTGTCCACTACCATCCGAATTGAATGCGACCATCATGTACAACTTCTTTTGTCCACTATATTGGCATCTATTGAGTAAGCAAATCTCTTGGCTGCTACAAAAATCCGCTACAAAAGCAAAATACGAAATATTGCGAGTACTTACCGTGCTCCTTGGTAATCATCACATAACAACAACTGGACAAATAGGTTAGAAACAATAAATTATCACTTCGTATTCTTGTGAGCCTGTTCTATCCTGTTCCTACTATATCGGCTTTGGTAATTATTATATTTTTAATTGAAATTGTGCTCAATTTATAAATAATTTATATTCCAAACTATTTGCATTATTCTTACGATGTGTTGTACTATAAATGGAACTAAATATTAAAAATAATAATAAGGCGGTGTTGGCCTTAATATCGTAATAACCAACTGTGTTTCCGGTAATATAATTTTTCGAAATATAATTTTTTTCCGGGTTCTGTTTGTGGAATTATATATCTTTGAACCCTAGCTATGTAACGCACAAAAAAAACGCACAATTGCATTCCGAACTGTGTGACACTTGACCCTCCCTTTAAATCTGAACAGATTAAATCCTTGATCTGCTCGTAAGCTTAATGAACTAGGTTAAAAACCATGAACGCTGCAGTAGAACGAAGCGGGAAAATCAGAGTTCAAGGCACCGTCAAACCATTCCGTACTATCTGTTCTATTTCGTCGTTCTCGGCACGGTTTGCCGCACACGGTACCACACTCGGCGTGCCTGGCATGCGGAAGGAATATCAAATCGAAGATTAATGCTAATTGTTGCGAGTGCTAAAAGCGGGTCTCTGACCAGCGTTCTCCAGCGTTTACCCTTCCATAATCCTCCTTGTGCCACCGTTAAGCTTACTTGCAGAAGGTTCGTTTCTAATTACCTTTCCGGGCTTCACGGGAGCCCACGGGTTCGCTTCGTGCGGTGGCTGCACCGCTCGTAGAATCTTTTCGTTTCGTTGACCGGGTAAGTGGGTATAATGAGATTTGCCCGCCAAAGTGGAAGAATTCAGCAACAGCAGAAGCAGCAGCAGTAGCAGTAGCAGTAACAGCGACCGTCCGGCGTAGAGTATCAGTTACGTTCCCAGGAAGATTTACGCTCTTATCATTATGGCTCTCGTTAACATATGTTTCCCAGCGAACGAGCGAGCGTCACAAGAGGAGAAATGCCGGTGGAATCGTACCGTTGCAGTTGAAATGGATACTTGTGTAACTAGCAGCAGCAGCAACAGCAATGTTCGGGATACCTCGAATCTGATTAGTTGTTAACTTCCTCCTGGAAACGCTGTTTGTACAAACGTGCGCACACTGTTGTTGTCTGCAAACAACAGCTGGACCACGCCGGTTGAACGTTCGCAGTGCTTCAAGTTCAAGATCACTGCCAACAACCTCTCCCGGGGCAGCATTATTGAAGGCTGTTTTTCACCGTGCTGCGCCGGTTCCTTGCTGGTTGGGCATCACACTCTCAGCGGCTTCATTCCCTGGCAATGATTTAATTGGCCGTAGAATAGATTCTAGTGGCACGTGTTGACGTCCGGAGCGTGATGGTAGGTGGTGCGTGAATTGTGGCAAACTGTCGCTACCACTGGATGTGTGAGTGTGGTAAGAAAAACTGGATCTATTCTTGGCCAGAATATTGCCTGTTTTGGGAGCAATCTGTATGGAGCTTACGAGATAAGGGGAAAATCTACAAAACACGATTCCGCGGATCGATTATTGTCCTCTGCTTTGTACGCTTTGCTCAATCATTCTTAGACGCTCAGAACGTGTTGTGGAATAATCA
Organism: Anopheles minimus; assembly: GCA_000349025.1. NCBI lineage: Eukaryota > Metazoa > Arthropoda > Insecta > Diptera > Culicidae > Anopheles > Anopheles minimus. Next base: position 5,431,404 of record KB663644.1, on the reverse strand, counting down.
TTCTCGTTTTTATTATGGCTACATGCGCGAGTCAACGAACGGGGAGAGAGCTCTATGCTCGATGATCGCTGTAGAAAATGGAAGAGTAGATAAAAATAGATATTTGATTTGCATGTTCGAACATTTTTTTTTACACAGCCATAACCATATTTAATGATCATTTCAACTTTAATGATCATTTGCTTTGTTTTTTTTTATAGATCATTTATGAGAGTATTTTATAGAAAATTTGTTGATGCTTTATATAAATATTTCAAAATTGCTTTAAACAACATGCTCATGAGGTTGCACTTGTTTTATTCATTCCAAAAACAAAAAATTATGTTCTTACCATTTGAAACCAAAATATTGTCTAACCAAAACCAAAACGAATTTCTACGCCGAACGTTTCTGGCTTCCGCTCTGTCCAAACAACATCCTACCAAAGCGAAGAAAATGAGAAAAAGCGCGCTGCAATCTTGGAAGTCATCACCTAATTCTCATGGTACGGTGTTCGCGTACTCACTCACACGCCGGGACAGCATAGCATACCCGCAGTGAGCCAAACAACCCACCAAAAACCTCGTAAACCTGCGCAGGAAATGAGATTCTAAAGAGGGGCATCTTCCGAGCAACCGCGTTGGTTTGGAGCTAGGGCTAAACGCATACAGAAATGGAGGCATAAGAAACCCAGCCACACCGACACACACACACATCACCAAAGTGATCTGCGGTCACGATCGACACAGTTAGTTACGCGGTTTGTATGTTTGATTCAGCGACGGTTGGGTTTTCGAATGCCCTGAAGGAACGGGTTATGCTCGCGAACGAATCAAAGCTCCAGCACGAACGGTGCATCAAAAGGGAATCGACCGATGAGAGCGGCGAGAGTACGAAGACGAAGGAAAACTTACGAGAAATGAGCGTGCGAAACAGAAGACGGCTCGAAGAGAGCCGCATACACAACGATCTTGAACTTGGAAAGATCGCTTTTCCGCCGCGATCATGCTCCATCCGCTGGCAGTACGTTGCGTACCAGTGACGTCTTTGGAAGTCAGTGTACTTCGGCCAGTGTACGTGCAGCACCACTTTCAGCAAGCCCGTCAACGGCCTAACGGTGCATTTGGTTCGTCGATCTTCGATTCTTTCTTTACTCCATTGTGTGCATGTGTGTGTGTCCGTTGTCTTATCGAAGGGTATGGCGTGCATTGTGGGCGCAAGTAGTGGCCCTTTGTTATGTGCAAGAGGTTATTTAGATAGCGCGAGATCAGGCAACGGTAGAATAATCGAAAAAAGGGTGAACCGCAACCGATCCGTTGTGTTGGTGGTTATTTCGAGCAACGGTTTCGATTGCGTGTGCAAGAACCACTTGCTAAGGCGGTAAAGAACTCACCCTTTTGCACGGAAGGTTTCGGGTGTTAACGCGAGTGTGGCGGAAGAAGTGGTGAAAGTGCATCGTGGTAAAGAAACATTCCACCCGTAGTGGAACCGTTTGTTTGATGAGAATGCGGATCAACCATCGATGCGAGGTGGGTTGATCTCGGTGAACAGTGAAGTTATGTCCGTGAGCAGTGGTTCGGAAAATGTTTTCGGTGATAATTATTAAAGTTCACAGAGGTGCCATTATGCGCTCACATTTGCTCAACAAATTGGAACTCGTTGCCAGGCCGTGGTTCGTTCTGTCGGAAAGTTTTGGTCTACGCGAAGCATTGAACCGAAACTTTGCAATCATATCTTTACGGGTGTATTGTATGTAGTTCTAAAACTTCGCACACACGGTGATATCCATTTCCCGGGCCAAAATTGGATGATTCCGTGGTGGTAAATTTGAAGTGCATGAGAGAAAAACGAAGTACATTTGTGCGTGTAATTGTGGCCATATTTATATGCGTTTGATTGTGATTGAGTGTATGTGTACTTGTATGTATGTTTACGATGGTAGAACGAGAATCGAAGCCAACGAGTGCGCTACTTTGCCATTAACCCTGAAAAACGAATACCGAAACCTGGTGAATTTTCCCGAAAAAAGTATTCCACCCGTCACGTCACCGTTCGTTTGTCAGTTTTCCATTCGCCGTACTAGAAGTCCCCGGGTGCTTACCAAAGCATGTGAGAATTTTATCCGCTTTTCGGCATACCACTTAAACCATGCACACCTCCCCCCCCACCCAGTGACGGGAATGCCATCATTATCGGTGAAGTACGAAGTTGGGGAGTTCTTTTCTAAGTGAACCAAACGGCATAAATGAGGTAAAGTCGAAAAGAATTAGAATACGAAATAGAAGTAGCAGAAGATGAGAAAAACTGTGTGGAAAACGAAAACCCAACGCGTATTCGCACCCCCGGGAATGACACCCTTCAGTGTGCTGTGTGTTTTTGTGTGTGTGTGCCTCAAGTTGTTGTGGAGCTTGGAGCACAAAAGTAGCAATAAACGAAAAAGCACGGGCTCGCAATAAGTGTATATGTGTGTGTGAACTAGCATGAAGAAATAACGACGGAAATCACTTGAATATTGCATTAACGGGGTGCGTTTGAGTGCTGGTGAAAATGGGGGAGGCAAAAGCGGGTGGCGCAAAGCCCATCTGGCGAACGGACTGTCAACCAAGAAGCAGACAACCAACTCGCCAAAGCAAGATCATCCTCCACCGAATAGCGCACCGACGTACCGGGTGGTATTTGGGGAGGGGTTGGAAAAATATATGTATAGGAATACCAGAATGCAAAGGGGGAGGGAGGGGTGGGATTGGTAAGACAGGGAAGCTACTTTCCACTGAAGTCAGGCAATGGGAATCAGAAGCGATTTCGAAATGAAAAGTTGCAAATACGAATATTACCGGCTGCTGCTGCTGCTGCTGCCGCTACTGAAACAGCTCATAATGATGGAAGGGATTCGAGGGAATTCGAGGATGATTGACACGGTGTGCTTGTGTGGGAGCCTGCAAAGTGCGCTAATATTGGATGGCAAGAATGTTGGCAGTGTGGGCCTGATGATGCCACAATGGTTTGGCCCCCGTCCGGATCGTTTTGAGTGAGGCTGTGCACCGTTGGCAGGGAAGAACCCCGGTGGAACCATTTTCAACTTGTTGTTCTGCCAAGCGTAGGGACCAAATAACTCCCAAAAGCTGCTCAGAACTCACGGTGCAGCATTGCAAGGGTGGCCGGAAACGGTAGGAACACTTGAAGTAATATCAGTTACGCCATATCCACGGGTGTTTTTGAGGTTTGGGGTCTAGTGAGGTGCCCGACCCGACAGAGTTGGATCGCACCATCTTCTACATTGCTCCCCCCACACGTAAGGTATATTGCGCCAAAAGGGGCAAAACACGGAACGGCACCGGCAGTAAGAAAGAAAACTTTTGCGGAAAGGTTAATTTAAATATCAAAGGAATTGAAGGCTACGGTTGGAGCGTATTTCGGAAGTTCCATTACGATTCGTTACGAGAAAAAAAGGCTGCCAAATTCGTTCCGTGTGCCGTATTGAATCATGGAAGCTAAGAAAAAAAACACGTAGTCGACACGCATGCTGAGCCAAGTTTGGCAAGCGTCGGCTATCGGAGCTGCCGGGAGAATCGTTCCTATACGTGCGTTGGGCTCGTATTCGGCATGTGTGTAGCTAGAAATTGAGCTGTAGAGTGTTAGTGTCGGTGTTGTGGTAAAATTACAACTCTTCTGATTCACCGCCGAATTCAGAACGGAATTCGTGCATTCTACAGTGGGATATGGATTGGGAAATACGTTTTCCACCCGCTTTCGGTGAACGGAAAGATGCGAAGGATTTTCTTGGCGGTGCCCGGGTCCCACAGCCGGTGTGCGTCTCCCGGGAGACGGTGTTAACGCTTCAAGAACAAAGCTACAGCAGCTCAACAGCTGGAATGTGGTACCACCCAGTTACATTACAATGCGTCATCGTACATCATCGTCGCTGGTTTGAGACGGTACCGTAGGTACTTCATTTCGGGAAAAGCTCCACGATGAAGTACACCCAAACTGTGGTGTACGTGCTGGGGCTGCAGCAATCGGTCACAAACAAATCAGTGGCGTTCGCTTTGAAGACCGTACGTTAGAACCTATCGTGATGAAAGATGAAAGCGATCTGATAACAATATTCGGCGTGAGCAGCTTCGCCATCAATCATGCAACAGTTTTACAGTCACAGAAATATATGGCACTGGCTGTCAGTGCGTATGTTTGCTGGCATTATGCCCTTTCCCGGTGATACCTTGCGGAGGGACAGTTTAAGACGAGCGGCTTCCCAGGCTTTGCCGTAAAAAAGGGGAATGCCAAAATTAATGTTTCGACATTGGGGGAGAGTTATAAGACGAAACGGACGGAGTTTCCATTCGAAATGCTAACAAGAATGGACATTTTCCGTGTGACAGCTGGAGTACCGTACACAAAGATGGAGTTGGGGCACAAAAGGGTTGCTGGAATCTTATTCACAATTCACAAATTTTCTAATGTTGATGTGAGCGCAAGCTAAAGACCCTTTTCCTGTGCACACAAAAGTGTACTGTTTTTTGTGGCTCTTTTGGATGTTAATGTTAACAGGGAACTCTACTGGACATTTCCAAACAGGGAAAAATCTTAAAATGGCGAAAATGGAACTCAGGCACAATCATGTTTCGAATCAGGTCGAGGTCAGAAGTGCCACCAGCGTTTGAAAGATGGCATTCTTCAAACTATGCGTCAGGTTCAATATTCTTCAGTATGAAGAGCAAGTAAAACAATTAATTTGTGCAAAATTTAATGAACTACACAATTGATGAAGAGCATAAATACTAAGGAACAGGAAGTGGAATTTTGAAATGTGAAATAAAATTTTTGCAAACTACAAATGCCATTCCCGATTTTGACCCATTTCAGAAGACTTTCGTACCCTGTGTAAGGATCACCTAATGGAACCCCGACACTGATGATGTGCACGGAACGAGTTGTGACAACATTTTATGTACCATCAGTACTACTCGGTACCGATACCTTGCTGTAGCTTTGTTATTCATGCTGTTATTTTCCAGTTTGTCACTCTCCGTGCTCACTTTGTCTTACAGGGTTGCCGTTGTTGTTGAGTCCTTTACATGTGTAAAGCATTCCGGATCACGCTGCACGATGAGCGTGCCGTTCCATCACAAACGTCACAATTTGGCCACTGCTCGGGCGTTGGGCTGAGGATGCAAAGGATCTCCACACCGTATCCTCCGGTTGGTGTGCGTGCTCAACGGGTTGCTGACATGGTGTCCTGTAGTCTAACTGCCTGTCACGAGACATACATCCGGCAGGATGCCTATTCCTGCTAAATTTGCCGTTGCGACAGTAGACAAAGCATCAAGGTTATTTATTTACATGACAGTTGATAATGATGTTTGGGACAATCGAATGTTTTCGCACCAACGTAAACATTGATTCGGTGAGATGTATAACACATGAAAAGATGTGTGTGAAAGTCGCAAAGCAATACATCAAATGGTTAAAATTAAATGGTAGATCCAGAGCAATGTTTTCCACCGCGACTGGTCTTAGCTGGGCCACGGAGTGTACTTACAATAGTTGAATAGTCTTCAAATCAACACAACCGATTGAGTCGATGTGTCTTGAAGAATTAAACTGGAGCAAGACATAATTCTCCATTCCATCAGGCTCATTGATCGTCTTAGGGGAAATGATTTGTTTCCAGCTGGGGCTTTTTTTATTTCTTTTTGCGCTCTTCGAATCTTTACTCACTGCTGTCTGTTTGCAAGTCTCCAGACGATCTATTTTCCCATACACACTGCACGCCACCTTGTGTTTTTTTTTTGTTTACGCCGTGGTTGTATTCTTCTGTTTTCTGCTGTTTGTTTTGCGCTGCTCCAATTCCCGACTGTGGAAAATGAACGAAGGCCGTTAAGGTGGCAAACAAACGTTTAACTGGAACGGGAATAAGGGCTAGGAGGTTGTAAAAATAGTACCAACACGTTCTTTCAAATGCTCGATCGGTTGCATTTATGGATTGATGAGCTGTGCTTCGAATTGGTTTTGTTATTCTGAAAGGCATCGGAATTGGAAACATGTTTCCTATCATTTCCAGAAGGTTGTGCTATTAATGGCTAAGTAAAAAAGTTTCGTACTTTAATTAAAAGTAGGAACGAAGGGGGAATTTTTTTCCCAGAAATCTGCTTTATTCCTTTTAAATTGCTAAAGCTTTGTCAATATAAAAGTTTCTTCGAAAAAGCTCATATTATACGCAATGCACAGTAAACCAAAAGCTGGCTAAACATTCAACGGAGTCGACGTGCATGAAACCTAAAACCGACTGAACCGGTTTTAGGCACGTGAACTAAATCAAGAGACAGTGGCAACGCTGGTTCTTAGCAACCAGCTGCTATTCCCCCGTGCCACTGATGGTGTGCCGACAGGCCGGACAACCGGTGACGATGGGTAGACTGCGAATAATCCTGTTTTTAGAATGGGCAAATATCGTAACTCGCATACGATGGGGACACCCACCGGCCAAAATGGTGGCAGTTAGAAACTTTCACTAGGTAGCATCTCCGACGGACCGGCAGACTGTGCCGGGTGGAATAATGAAATGGAATGCACAATCCAGAAGGTTTTGTTCGAAACGGCAGTTTCTTCGTGTGGGGGGAGGATTTCAATCGTTACCGACGATGGTGTGAAACTGGAATTTCTAATTTCACTCTTCGGGGGCCAGTTTTACTTTTCAAATGTATTGTGGCTAAAGAAACAAGTTCTAGGTAGGTCGTGTATGGTGTTTGGGGTTGGTGAAGCAACACGCAAAATGGTGCTATCTAAAATGCAGAAAATGCTCTTTTTGTAAGTTGATACATGTGATAAATACAGAAAGAATGACTCAGCTCTCTTATGCTTAGTCATTGTAAATTCGTTAATCTCCTCCTCTCCTGCAAAACTTCTCTTTCAGCATTGAAAACATTGCCTTGATAAAAATGCTTAGGTAATATGTTAATAAATGCATACAGCAACACAGAATCAATCCATTTATTTTGTCGCCGAAGGCGCAAACTCACAGACAGACGGTCCAAAGTAGCCCATCTACACCGTCCGTCGTCTGCACTGTTTGGTTGCAGGAACTGGTCCGTACCGGTCGGTCTCATCATACGACCGATGATTGATGGCATGGAACTAGTTAACTGCATTTGTAGCACTACATAAACTAGATGACGTTATGTGCGGAGTACGGAACAAAAGGGTGGCTTTGCGGCTCAGAAGGCTCGTTTGCTGGCTGTTGGTCCTAGGATGACAACCATTAAAAGATGCTCTAAGTACCGAGAGATATTAATCACTTCTTACCACCGCAACGATACGGTTTCGCTTTTCTGATCCTTCGCACGGTTGTGGTTCGGATGGCATCATCTACGCATCTCTCATTGAGGTCAGCCTTCCGTCATCCTTGTCAGTCATTAAAACGCATACCCTTAGCATGTCATAAGTGCAGATTTAATTTCCGACTGTGGTTTTGCAACTCGTTATATCAAGAATTTCAATCATCACTATCGATGCGGTGGACTACTCACCATTCATACGCCGGGCCCATTCTTTAGAACCCATTGCTTGGCGTTGGTTTATGCTCTTTTGATCACGAACTATAAGCAGCAGACGGGGCTGCGGTGTCCCGAGAAATCAACCGAAGCTGCGCCAGTTCCCACTGCGGCACAGAACTCCGACCGACCGACCGACCGACCGACCGACGGCAGTTGACTGCTTTCTTTGAAAGTTCATGTTTGTTGGCGCTTTGAGGTTGCACAGTGGTGCAGGTGAAAGCGGCCGGTAATTATTCCATCGGGCTAAAGATGATAGTCACTGTGATGTGTGAATTATAGCGCACGCTGAAGTGGGCCTCGCCGGCCCAGCCTTGCACCTTAATTGATGATTTAAATTTGATGAACCTCTTCGCTCGCATCTGGGAAGCTGTTGGAGGTGGGCGTTTATATTTGCTATCAATTACTGTGGTTTTTACTTTTTCCTCAAATTTGGTTTGGTGCTATCAGGGCAAACAATCTTTCTGTTTGCCCATTGGCACAGTTCAAACTCAATGGCTGTGGGTTGGCTGGGAAGAAAAGGTTGAGGCTAAAAGCTATTTTTATCGGAAATTTGAGTGAAGATCATTTCAACTGAATCATACTTGAAGATTCAAATTGAAGTACTTATTTAAAACCCACATTGGGGGTTTATTTTGTAATTTTATAAAAAAAATCAAGTTTTTCTTCTCGGGTGTTTAAGGTTAACAAAAAAAATGTTATTAAGGATATCTCTCATATTTATTATTGCATAACTTTCGTAGCAATTAATGTGAAATATTTCACATTTTATCCAACATTCTATGTGTGTTTTTGGTTAAACAAAAGAGAAAAACACAAAACATGAAAATTATTGCATTTGGAGCATTTTTCATTGACGGAATCTTATCACATCGAAGTTCTTGGCGGATTATTCGACTATAATTAGGGTTAACGTCGTTTGGATAATATTGAAACATACATTAAAAAGAATTATTTGAAGCTGCTATCACTCTTTAACGCAGAATCTATCACCATTGTAGATAAAATCTTAAAAATATTATATTTTTGATATTCCATTCTAGCTTAGTAATATTTTATGAAGTAATCAAAATTAAATTAATTTTGTTTTCGCAAAATGTTATCTTGATATTATCCATCGTATAAATTTACTATCCGTTAAAATATTTTATAGCGAAATCCAAAAATTGAATTCTTCAATTAATTGTCGTGAGAAATCATGATAAATGTGCTTATACTTATTTTCAAAACCATTGATATTAAATTAAACAACAGTAGCGGAAAGGAAAATTCATGGTAGCACCATGATTGGATGGGAACCACTATTTTATTGATTGTGGATAGCATTAATCATGGAAGAGAAAACGGCACGATTAAACTTCCCACCGCACCAAACGCCAGGGAAAAACTAAAGAAACTAAGCGTCAGACCGATCGGTTTTACAATGTTTGCACAATTCCACCCTTTCGCGCTCGCGATGAATCATACAACGTGTCAACCGTGCGCCACAAACAAAAGCAAACCTCGGTACGGTAACTACGGCATGCAACTCGATCGTCTATTACCGTGCCCGACCGGCGTTCGGTGCGTCAACGCGATGGCATCTTCGCGCGATGGAGAAGATCTGTGCGCTATTTTTTAATTAGAGTAAAAGTAGGAAGTAAATGAAAATGCAATCCACAACGGCTGGACGGTGGTGGGTAAACTGGTTGTTGTCATTTCCCAAGCAGCGTGCGTGCTTGAGGGACAACCAACAAGTCTGGCCATTGACCACCAGCGGGGTTGGACAATGTGTCGCGGAAAATGTGTCGCCCTGCAATAGTGGCGCAATAAGCAAGTGGGAAGCTCTTCGGACTGAATCTCATTGTTCCGGTAACCTGCTTTCCGTCATGCCGTGCGCCATATTGTGGTCTAGGTAAACAAGCACGAGCCGGTTCGTGGTGTTGATGGTGAATAATGTTGATGTTCGTGCATCCTTCCATATTGCCATTAGGATAAACAATTTCATAAGGTTTTCCAGTGCATGGTTTCTGTCTTTCGCTGGTTTCAATATTTCTTTTGCCGATATTGTTTTGCATTTGTCATAATAAATCACAGAAAAGCTTTATAAAAGCTTTATAATATACAAAGTTTTTACGTTTAAATGGCCAATTTTATTATACTATTTTCAGAAGAATTAAAAAAAATCAACTTAAAACAAAAACTAAATTTCACAAAAAACATATTATGAATGTGAACAAAAACGACCAGCGTACACGTTCGTGCAAGTGTTTACTGAGGTAAAAAGCATATTATCCCTCCGATCGAACGATGAAAGTGCTAAATTTTCGATACTGTCGAGTAAAAAGTTGACCAATCGAAGTCTCGTTCAATGAAAAATCCGTTGTCACACGTCAGAAACCCATCGGGCGGTTGCGGTAAAAATGCAAAGTTCGGCAAACGGGCCAGTAATTTCGGGAATGGGGCTGTTCCCTGGCATGACAGCATGACTCCGTGACCTGATCAGAGAATGGGTGCAGAGACAAGTTTTTGTTGTTTCCCACCGGTACACAAGTGTGAATATTTTCACGATGGCAATTGACTCCATCAAGGAAACGAAGTTCGGCCAAACGGGCGCCTAGCATCGGACGGTGCAAGAACGTCACATGTGGTCAGTCGGAGAGTGGACGTGGAAAGATGAAGCAACGTGGAGAGTGGTGCCGGTCAACAACGTCACACATCGAAATCAAGCGGGCAATTAGAGTGCCATTGAGTACTGTCTCTTTGCGGAAGGGTCAATTTTGCCTCGGTCGGGTTTGAACAAGTTGCAGGCAGTGGTACTTGTGCTAGTTTCTGCAACCGGCAACAGTATCGGGTAATTGTGCGGATGAAACTTTTTCCTTCGCCAGCTGAAACTATGTAGATAGTTTAGGACTTCACAGGCCAATGTGGCACGTACGCGTTTGATCAGTTTCTAGACGTGGTGGTTTCGATTGGTTCGAGCAGGTGTGATCCATATATTCATCTCAAAAGAGCTTTTTGCTTCTATTTTAGTTTAACTTTCCGATCGTCTAAAGCTTTTGTTGTGTTATGCTATTGCAAGTACAAAAGCAAAAAAAACGATAGTGACTTATATTGAACAAAAATACAAATTTTGAACATCCATGCATCACCTCCACCAACTACTCCACCCTCGAGCGAATCTAATTGACGGAAAACGTTTCTCAGAGGATTTCCTTCGCAGGTGATGGTAGTTAACGTTTAATGATACAATTTAGTCCGCTGCTTCGGCCACGCAGCACTTTTTTTTATCGAAAGTGAACCAAATTTTAATTATTTTATTCATCTGGGACGTGCGTTATTTTGCAGATTCATCTGGAGAAAACCTGCCAGAGGCGACGGTAAAAGCACCGATGCTGCGGCAGAAGACGGTTCCATTCATTATCTAACGATGGATTAGCGTTGAAAGGGAAACACGAAACAGCCAACGCGCAAACGAAAAACTGGAATAACTTTAGTGGCGCCGGAAGATTGCACAGTGTTGGAAAAAGTGTGTCACACTTAATGCAATGGAGCATCCGCATCAGGTTTTGCTGCTGGAGAAGCAAAAGCATGCAGAAGCATCCTCCATTTTGCAGGTGTAGTGCGATGTGTTTTGCGCGAGTGTGTGCTAGTGAAAGTGAGTAACTAAGTGTATGTGAAGGAAGGAGGTTTCGTTTTGGTGGAAAAATCTTTACAAAAAAAAAATATTTATACGGAAGTATCGCTACGGAGCTGAATTGAAGATGGAGCCCATCTATGGAACTAATAAGAAATACCTGCAAAGCATTGCCGGTAGCGAGTACTATCGGAATCCGAGCACGTTGAGACCTATGGTAAGTGCACTTTTATTTCACTGTATAACACTGAAATACATTTCAGATAGTTATATGTTCTGAGAGATTCGAAATTAAATGTATTTGCAAAAAAATTGTTTATCTAGCATATTTTCCATTCTAGCTTAACTAGAATATATCACAAACAATCTGAGTGAAATATATGAATGGGATGTATGAATTCTTCAAGATTATCCAACAGAAAGTAATTTTATATTTTTGTACGTTGATACATACATAATGTACACATGAAATGTTCTAAGTGTTCTAAGATTATTCATTAATCTTTAGAGATTAAAGAGTTATTAAGGAATGTTCATTGCAGCTCAACCATGATTTGAAAGAATTCGAAGAGATGATTCAGAATGCCATTTCCCTTGAATGATTTGTTAAGCACGACACTTGTTTTTATGGCGTATAAGGTTAATTATTAAGGTTAATTTTTAGATCGTTAAAGGTCATTTTTTTCTGTGAAAACAATCGAACTTCGAGAATACTTAAGTGTGTGTTATATGTTAAAATCATTATAAACGAAACATTTTATAATCACAATGTTGTTTACCAGCCTGAACTCCTATATTTTTTTTTTTAAATATTTGCAAACATGGAGCGCATTCAAAAGTTCTACCGTAAAATCTCTACTTCTTTTTTCATGAAATCTCCAGCAGATTCTGCACAGACGGTGTAGAGAACGTACTTGTTTTTTTTTCCACAAAGCATGGAGTAAACAATTTCCAGGTTGATCGTAAATTTGATGCGCACTACGTCTTCTCGCGAGCGCACCACCAACCTGGCGCTTCATCCGAAATGTTGCTCGTCCAAAAAATGAAATCAGTTCCACTTTCCCGTAACGTCCCTAACTATCCTCCTGGCAGGCGTAAAAGCTGACCGAAACGGTCAAAACGTGCCCATCGTTTTGAGGTCGATTTTCCCCCCGTAGCGGCGGGAAAGCCTCGGTTGGAGTGCTGGTTTAATGGAAATTTGGCCGCAAGATGTTGAGTGCATTGATTTTTTTTCGTGTACGTTTCTTTTCTGTGGTGAGCTTTCACGTTTGAGTTTGTACTGCTTTTATGCATTTTAGTTGTTTGTAACATTATCGCTGAAGATATTTTTTTTTCGATATTTTAATCATTAGTAACTAATTCTACGAAGCATAAGAATGTTCTTTTATTTAAAAGATGTGAATTAAAAAATATTTCTTAACAAATTCTTACGAAATATTATTAGCGCCCTCTACCTACGTCAATTGGCAACCTTAGGTTTGTCCTGAGAATTTTTTCAATTACCGGCCTTTTTGTTATCGGTTCCAAACTTTTTCCATCACATCAACAGCGATAAGATCAACGTACCACAAAACATTTAATTTCATTAATTATCCCTTAAGTTTTCTCCATTCCTATGGAAAATCGGTAAAAAACGCTACAATAACAATAAAACTCATTCAAAGGGAACACCTCTTCACACCGTGTGGGCGAAGTAAATCAATTTGCCAAAACGTTTTTCCGCAAAAACAGTTCCTAGATCAACATCTTGATCGTATCACGCTGCGAGGATGAAAGTTAGTGCTAGAGTGATCGGAAAATCGGATTACCCAGGCGGTAAGATAAAGCATCCCGAAAAGCGGGAACGCTGATCGGATTTCCGGAAAACTGTGCAGCCGATGGGCAAATTAGAGGAGCTTTCTTTTTCGTTCGCCCGCCGATGACTCGTCGGGAACCAGAGCCCGTTCCGGGCGAGACCGATTTGTTGGGATAGATGGAATGGCAAGCTAAGTGATCACATAGGTTATAGCGATTCAGCGCCAACGGGGCATGATAAGCAAAAAAAGAAAAAGGAAAAGCCAGATCGAATTTCGGCGTACGATGAAAGCCGACGCATCTCTCCAGTGGCTAATAGATCTGCGAATCTGAGCCGACGCCCAAAATAAGGGAAAAAAGAGCGAAAATTTTGATGACACACCAACGTTGAGTAGAAAATCGGATAAAAACGAGAGACGAAGGAAAAACTGTTTGAACAACCAATCGATCCCCGTGCTTGTGCGCGCCCTATGGGTCAGAGTGGGCGAGAAAGTGTTTCAAATCAACTGTGTGCCAGATTGATGCGTTTGGCTGCTGCCGCCGTCCAGCTGGACGGATGGACGATGGAGTGTGGGCAAATTTACATAATTAAGTTTATTAGATAATTGACCTGACCTAATGCGAATCGGGTTAGTTGCTTTGGTCACACAAATAGAAACCTCCGACGCAAAGGCGAGCACCGTAGCGATGCGCTGCCGAAAGGTAAATCGGTCAGCGGGCCTGCACCGGTCTGACCGTGGCAGTGAAAGATGGGCTTCATTTCGAGTGGCGTTGGGAAACGGACGGTTTCGGTGCTACTCGGATAGTGAGATGCCGGAACAGTTTCTAATGGATCCACCGCAGATCGGTAGCACCGGGCGGGGTGGTCCAAAGCCTTCTGTTCCAAATACCGTGAGATAAATTGTCTGACCGCTAAGCTAACGCCTCGGACGTGAAGGGCGTGGCTGAAAGCAGGAAGCATACGGGGGTGGTAATGGAAATTCTACGTGAACGAAAGAAGCGTACGTGCCAAAACTTTCTCCAATATGTGTTTTTTTGTTTTGTTTGCTGGTTTTGTTTTATATTCATTCACATCCGCACTACGATGTTGGCTTTCGAGACGGTAGAGTAATCTGTGACGTTTGCACGTTCCCACACCGACGTACTAAGACAGTACCAAAGAGAATCGGTACTATATTAATGAACAGAACTGGATCTGTAATACTGTTATTGAAAAAATAGTCAATAATTAAAAACAGAACTTCATACATTTTTTTAATAGCTGAAATAATTTTATTTTAGTTTTACAATTTATTTAAAAATTTTAGTTGGAAATAATTATTAATAACTTGATGGA
>KB663644.1:5340914-5412051 GCA_000349025.1 Anopheles minimus | reverse complement strand
TCACTTTGGTGCGAGTTCGTGGGACAATTGTGAGATTGAAATGGGCACTTTATCTTACACGGCACGGCTTGTTTTCAAGTGGTAAACAGTTTTGTAGACAGTTTTGTAGAACAATATAAAACCCTGCAACAAGAGGAGATAAGAAAGGAGTCACAGATATAGATATCGGGTTAAAAAAATGGGAAATTGTATTAAAATGTGCTGAAGTTCAATGCTCAAATAGCCTAGAAGATTTGTTTTTTATTTAATAGCATATTGTCTGCCAAAGGCTACACAATGTGCTTAAAGACTAAACTTATCGCTATAAAGGAGACGGTTCAAGAGAGGAAATTGGTAGAGAGGATTGACGAAGGCGAGCTCGGGAAGCTGTTAAGGAGAGAGAAAAGTCAAACAGATCGGAATGCGAGTTACAGGCACGGATTGCACGCAGGAGCGGATCATTCGCACCAACAGAAAATCGCCTTGATGCAAGGGGAGGACGAGGACGAAGATGGTGTGATGGAACATAAAAGTTAATGGCAGAAAGGATGAAAGGAGCATCGGTGGAGTTAAGGATAAGGGAGGCATTTTATTTCGAATTAGGTGAGAATGGAAACAAAACGATCAGAACGTCATGCTTGAATAATTGGACTGCCCGAGAGTCATGTACAATGAGATGCTTGCATTTGATCACATAATAAATACGAATTCTACTGTAATTAATCAGGTTTTTTCACTTGAAGAGTGTTGTGTACCGTCAGGATATTCTAAGACTCCATCCTAGAAGCTCCAGTATCTTATTGCGTTCACCATGTAGTCCAGACCTGGTACAGCGTAATCTAATCTTTACCTCGCATCGTTAAGCTTCTTGCACTGAAAGAACTGATATAAGAGTACGTTTCTTAAACTAGACTTTAAGAATTTCTAGCCAACATTTTTCAAAATCGACAGACAATAAGAACAAATTAATCAGCATTAAAGGTTAGAAGTAGGAAAGTTGATGAATGTCTTTTTCCTTTACCAACATCAATTTCTTAATTGGAAAACGATTGAATAACGAGATCACACGTCACTTAAACCAGTTTCCATGGGTAGATAAACGTAATTCTAATCGATCGTACGCCTAACGGTGATGTGGGACCTATCGTTAATGAACTGTAACGTATTGAAGCGACAGTGGTTTGCACAAATTGCATTAACATTAACAACCACCGCCGCTTGTGAAACGATTAGCGCGCTGTCGTAAAAGTGCCATTGTAATAGCTTAATTACATTGTGTAGCATATTAATGCGCCTCCATAGCCATATTCGATTGTATACCGCTTAGCGAACACTAATTTGTAGCTTGATTTTCTGCCAATACTCTAGCGCGCTTACACGTACCGATGATCGATGACATCAATTTAAGTGCTCAATCCAATCATTGCATTTGAATTCATCCTCAGCATCGATCACTGCTGCTGCTTTCGGGCGCATATTCTTTCTCGCACTGAGCACTTCCGGGAGCTTGCGTAGGTGCGGCAAGTTTAACTTGCTCCAGCGGGGAGGATCAGCACGGTATGGTCCATGTCAAGTTTCACCACCGACGGTGATTGATTTATTACTTCGCCGATCAAAATACTTATCAATTTAATCTAGATTTATGACTACGAAGGTACATAGTGATGATGTTGAACGACATCAGCCCGGTAGGTGGGTGTGTCGCTGTAAGTATTCCCAGCAAGGATAACGCTAGGCTCTCGCACTCCAGGCGCTGATCGACAGTAGCAGAAGATTGAGTGCAGAAAGTGCGACATAAAGGAAGGATGAAAAAATGAATGCACCAGCAAAGAACGCAGCGCAAAAGAGGCACCACAGAACTTTTCATCCTAAATTATTCATAATCGTTACAGACCACTGCACCGGGGAAGGCTATTCGTGGGTACTGGGTTTCGCCAGCACAACAGTCAGCGCTGCATCGGTCTTAGGAAAGTCAAACTTTGGCTAAGAAATCAACGCTTTTACTTTCGCTTTTGTCGTTTACTTCCACCATTTTTCGTCCACAAACGTTTTTCTACAACAACGGTTGCGTGTCTCGCCGCGTTGCTGCTGTTACCGTTCGAAACGTGGGGAGTTTGGGATAATGTTTTTTTTTTCGGTCGCAATTTTTGCCAGCTTTAGGATTTCCAATCTCGTCCAACATCGTTCGCAATACCGTTAGCGTGCGCGGTGCTGGCTGGTGTGGAGATGGGAATGGAATATAAATTTTATTGACACTTTGGAAAGTGTAAAGCTATTTCGCGGGAAACTTTTATCCGGACTGCGGGAGTACGCTCCATGCTTGGATTGGAACTGGATGGATGGATTTTCGTCCACAGCACACAGTAGTGTGGCGCGTTTTGCAACGGAAACCCCACGCCAGACGGAATTGTGTTGAAGTTTCGCAAAAGTATCCTGCCGGTGCCGGTGAAGCGACCGATGCGCAGGAAACGGAAATATTTGCCCGCCCCGGTAAAGGAAAACCGGTGGAACACAGGTGGACAAACGAAACGGAAGCTTCGGAAAGTTGTGCAAGTAATGTTCGGAATCGGTTGCCAGTTGTGGGGCAGACGGGGGTGAGTCCACCGCTAAACCATCGTCGCGTCATTGTGGTCGAGTGAATTACCGAAATTGGTAATTTTTAAATTATTTTCACACGTAAGTGGGTTCCAGATTGCTAGAAACGGATTCATGTGACAGTTTCCAGTGTAAATGGAATTTGTAGCACATTACAGGATCTGTTTCATGGTACATTTCTATTGTGGGCGCACGAGCACATTTTCTGAACCATATTTCAAAGCAATTTCGTTCCTAGAAATAACTGACCTATGCTTTCATAATGTTGTTCGAAACTTTTTGCATGCTTTGGTTCCAATCAATATCTATCTTTTTCACATTCCCTGAACCCATTCACTCTTTGACTTTTATGCAACTATATGCATCGTATTTTAGAAATAGCTTTCGCCACAAAAAAATAGAATACTGACAGCTCAATCAGCAGTTGCTAGAGCATAGCAAGTCTTCAATTCAATTGCAGATTTGGTTGCACAAACGCTGACAAAAAGTAAACCCTACGTGGAAGACTGCAAAAACAGTTTCAATTAATTGAAAACTTCACACAAGAACTTGTACAGAAATGCGTACGGTGGTAGTGCATCTGCATCGGTTTAGTAGTAGCAGTGCAAAAAGAAGCACAAAACACAGTACGTTTCCATCACAATGAAGCGTTAGTTTTCATCGTACAGTGGGTAAAAAAGAGAACGACCGGGTGTGAATATAAAGCAAGGAGAAAAAAAAACGGAAAACTCTCCTAACAATGACCCGAACAATTGCGTGCTGCATGATGCTTCTGCTCGTCGTACCGGTGTTAACTCGTCTACATCACAGAGCATTCAGGCTTTACCCGCAAAACCAATGTGGTTGAGCGGTTTAGGTCTTTAAAGTCTTTTCAGATGCTTGCATGCAATTCGCATATGCCGTTGGCAAAGATGGATGAACGCTGGGTGCAGCGCAAAAATCCTTATCGGGGTTTTGTTGATCGATATCGATGATAGAACACGATGCAAAATGGGTATTCTTTTCGATTCTAAAAAAAACAGATATCCCACCAAAGGAATGATTTGGGATGAAAAGCATGGGAAGAATGAAGAGAATCGATGTGCTCGGTATGAAAATTGATACCGTTGTTTAAAGATTTGCTAACGCAATAGGCAAGAAATTAATTGGGAGACATACAGGTACAGCACATCCCCTCACTAGTCGCAGTAATGTATCTCGATCGATTCCCAAGGTAAGCCGTTTGCAGAAGGGTGTACTGTGAATAGAATACTAACTATGATTTGCGAACGCTGGAACATTTATCATTCGGTTTGATCGCCCAGGTCTAGAGAATTCAGGACAGAGGCGAAAGAATGGCACGTTTGACATATTTCAAATATTTGGTTCACTGTTTGATTTCCTTCAGATCGAAGTGTTAAACTATTCCTTCGTTTTGATATTCCTCGCACGTGCTGTACCAAAGAATGTAGCAATTGGGTGCCTACGTGAAGCTTTTCTGTGAAATCGGGCTTTTGTGGGCTGGCAGTGCTTCCCTCGCTTAGTATAAATGAAACAAATGTAAAAATAATTTAATATTATGAACATTCAACTAATTCAACGAAACGTTTTAAGCATAGCCACAGGTTTTTAATTATTTTAACAAACTCCAATATACAGTTGTGTGTGTTAATTAAGGAGTATTATGATATTACAGTGCATTAATAAAAATTTCATTACAAACTTTGACACCCGAAAATATGTGGTTAAATATTGTTTAATGACGGCAAGTTTGTTAATGCCATTACACATTATTAAAACCATCCACCTTGTCATTTCGTTTCCCGATCAAGTCTGGGGGAAAGAAAAGTCCCATTCTACCATGCTTTCATCCCACACCGAACGGTATCAGAAGGAAAAATCTGAAGCCATCGTTAGCTCTTAATGTTTTAATTATTTATTTCTAGCTCGATGATTCGCGCAACACCACGGTTGAAACGGTTCAAGAACGTGGCACTGTTATTGCGGCCTGAACGGCAAAATAATGAGACGGCAAAAGAATCCACCCACCGTTTGCGAAAGCCAAAATGGTTCAAATGACACCGGGCGAGTTTCCATCCACCGTCCCCAAGCCGCGACCGAGTCTGCTTTTCCGAGAATTTTACCCAGCCCTGATCTCATCAGCTCCACCAGCGTGGAGTGATTTATTTGGCGAATCGTGAATCAGCTGGGTGAAAAAGTGAATACCGCCGCGCCGGATTTAATTATGTAAATTTCCCTGACGAAAAGAACTATTTGCGGAATATCAAAACCAATTTTAGCCTAACGAGATTTATACTGTTACACAAACGCGTCGGTGGTGCGGTACGGGGGCAATGGGAACCGGTTGGGAACGGGTTGTTTTACCGCAAGCTTCAATGTGCGCCTCCATCCGGGAAACTGGGAACCATATTATCTCAACCAGTTCGTTAACTTGGAAGGCGATATCGATGTCATGGTTGAACGAGCAGTGCCACTGAGTGAGTTATGGGTAACAATTTTTCTAAATTGTATTTTTCGCTCCCCTCCCGAAAACAAACTCCCCCATCGGAACGGAGTCCGTCTGCAAAACCACTTGTTAACCAGTGTTGGGCGTGTTTCGGCGGGTGGCTCGCTTCGCCTCTTCAAATATGTCATTTTTTTTTGCTTTGTCGATGAAGTTGTTTAGGGCACCGTGGCTGGTGACGCATTTAGAAACACATCAATCTGGAGTTTCCAGTCGGTTTCGTTTTATGTATCATTTCCTCAGTTATGTCAAATGGGACTTTAAATGGATGACATACTTTGAAAGCCATTGTGGAGCCGCCAGGACAAAAGCGTCCGAAGTATACACATTAGTTTCGAATTGAAACAACCCACAATTCGGAAGTCGTAACAATGCTGTTCTGTGGACATATTTTCAAACATGTTGTCGTTTGTGTTCCCAATAAAGAAAGCAGCTGTTTGATCTAATAAATTGTTTCAAAAACAGCGATAGTTTTTGAACGCACTTTTACTGAGTTTTATTTATTTAACTACTCAAAATTGTATATTTATATTGAAAATTTCATACACTGCCAAACATCACCCACTTTGGAGGAGTCAAAAACTCTAAAAAACCTTTAAGGTTCCGTAACACAGCGACGCTTTCCTGTCGTCTCAGCAAAGTTCGCGTAGCACGCCCGACTACTTATGCTGCTGTATCGTTCAACTGCACATCGTTTGAAGAAAACGAGGATGAAAAGTCATAAAAAATTTCACCGTAAATAAATGGCTTTCGGTTTTTATTACGCGTGAAATCTGTACTTTGTGTCAGAATTGTAGATAACACTTTGCCATCTAGCAGCAAATCACTCAACGCTCCAGTACAGCAACAGGAGTGATATGTGTTTGTGTGTAGATTGTGGGGGAAAAACGCGGAGTGTGTGACTAAAATGGCTGCGACAGAAAAAAGGAAGAAACAAAACTGCAAAATATTTTGCTTCTTTCCATAAGAAAATGGGTTCCTTCGTGCTCAGTCCCGTCTGGTGTAGAACAGGAACCGCAACGACACGCACCCACCG
The DNA here is from genome assembly GCA_000349025.1 of Anopheles minimus. Taxonomy (NCBI): domain Eukaryota; kingdom Metazoa; phylum Arthropoda; class Insecta; order Diptera; family Culicidae; genus Anopheles; species Anopheles minimus. Next base: position 5,405,938 of record KB663644.1, on the reverse strand, counting down.
GTGGTGACAACACAGTCGGAAAGTGTTCTAAATTCGGGGTGCAGAGCGTACGCGTGAAATCAGACTCACCTGCGAAGAAGCGCGAAATTGCCTTCATAAAACCAAGATCGTTCCTATATTTCATGGAATATTTATTATGGCTGTGGCCTCGACCCTAGCCACAGTGGTAGCTGCTCTCCAGCACGGAAGTATAATGATCCTAATCAAAATAATTAGCTCTTTTCAGAGTGTAGATAATGCTGGCGATCCAGGCCACTGGAGGAAGTGCTGTTGGCTTGAATGAGTGAGATTATTGTCATGTTTGGCTGACAGCGAAGAGCTTTCCGTTTGTCGGGTTCTTCCGGTCCGGGTTTTGGAAGTTGATTAAATTTTACAGCTCAACGAATAATGTTTAATGTCCCAGCCGCGACTAATGAAAGATTTTATTGTTTGTAATCGTTTGAAGCGTTTGATGCACTTGGGTTTGCTCCTCAAAAACAAACATCAGATAACAATTTACTCACAACCTTTTTATCGGATGATCGTAGAATATCGTTGGCTGTGTTTGTATCTGTATGTCTCTAAATCGCCCACCTGTGCAGGAAAAGCAGTTTGCGCATTTTCCCATGCAAGCATCGATTTCTGGTTACATGTACCTTCCGCCAGCATTCGGGTGTTCGGATGATATTCGCTCAACAGGGCGCTCAAGCATCAGGGCCCATCCGAAATCAACCCTGGAGTGTAAAATGGGCAGCGAAGCGTGGGGTAAAATGGTTGCGCTCGCTCCCGCCGCGAAGCACGGCACGGCACGATGCTGACCGATGAGCGGAGCTTTTCCTGCTCGTTACTGTAATAGGGCACGGCCAGGGCTAATATCTTCATCACTTTGCTAATTGACCGTACAAAAATTTATTGCCCCATAACGATGCGCCTTCGGCGGGCGTTTCTAGTTTTGGATAGAACCGGAGAAAATAGATCGAGACGGATGTGATTAAATTCACGGCCGACGATTCCACCCTGCGCTGGAGCAGCTTAGTGGCTGTGGTAACAATTAATGCAAGTTTTGGGACTATTGCTTAGTTGGTAACAAAAAGGAATTACTTAAGTTAAACTCATAACATCTTTACCGGTTGAAGAGTTTTAGAAGCAATAACTAGAAAGGCTAATATTAACTACTCACAGTAAAGCGGCACGCAGTATCTTCTTCCATTTGTTAGACACTTAAAAGCTGTTTGCTGCGCCGGGAGGTTAACCCACTGGTCGATACTGTTTTAGGGATAGGTATGCAAATTAAACAGCAATAAAATGCCTATAAAGAACTGCGGAAGGGTGGAACCTTCCCTGCTACTCCCACAGCCGAACCAACAGTTACATCAACGGTATCCGCAGCATTCGGAAACTAGTTCTCGGTGACGAATAAATTTGATCCATTTCAATTGGAGTGCTTGTCAGTCGGATGCGACGGCCACCCGACCCGTACAGGACACTGGGGCAGCTAAATTTGCATTAATCAAATCATGACGACGTGATAGATGAAACATAAATCTTTATTTCCCGCGGGACAATGACGGCTAATGGTGTCCGAAGCACGAACACTCGAACAGTGCACCACGGCCAACTCGTGCTCCCACTGGGAGTGTCGGTTTTCCGGGCCACTCCAGAAACCGGACCAAATGCCCAAATGCCAAAACGGGAATACCGTGCCACATTACATCCGCACCGTACGCGCGGTCCTAATGGGGAACGCACGGCATCAGTTTCGTGGTGCATTTGATGTACGGTGGGAGTGTTTGTGTCTGTGTGTTTGCATATCCTTTCGCCGTGCCTTCGTGGTGTTGGCCGTTGCTTCCACCGTTGCGGGTTGCGCCAGTGCATTTGCAACAAAGTGCGGGGTATCGTTTCGGATGCGGATTGAAATTGATTTAGGAGCACATGACCCCTTATCCGTAGCTGGTAGCGAAAACTGGCCGGTGTGTCAATTTACAGTTCGCTGCAGCAAAATGGTCATCATTAGGGCTTGTGGAGAGGCTACGCACGCACATTTGCACCGTTCGGCTTTCGGCAACAGTGGCCGTTTTGCTGAAGAAACAGATTTTACGTGCTTGGCTGTCGGTGGTGGTGGTGGTGGTCGCATTATGTTTGTTTGATTTTGATCGGTTTTTGCATGATGGAAGTGTACAGGAAGGGCGACAGTTTTGTGGGTAGGATTAAAATTTGACAACCGTGATGTTGGGCAATCGGTACCATTAACGGTAATCGAGGGTTTCGTGTTTACTGCGCTGTGTGTTGTAACATGCGCGGTGTGTGGCATTTGGTAAATTCTGGAACGTTTGACCCAGTAAGAATTATTTTGCTAATTTCGTTGCGGTATTGGAACAGGCCAATAAACGAGCTAGTAGATGCGTTTACATTTGATGACACGGTATAGTTTAGAGCAGTTTGGTGATTCCAATAATTATAAATCAATGTAATTACCATATTTACAGGCTTCCAAATTTGCCCTAGCGTGTAATTCCATTCATTATGGTACAATTTTGACTATCCTGTTTGGGACTACAATTGTGGTTGATTCATCGTAGCTCTAGCTAGTTTTTTGGTAGCACATTCAATGGAAAATTCATGCTCAACATGGATAGGCTGTGTTGCACCGTGTGGGATGAAACGAGCCTTCGAATAGTTATTTTAATTACTTTTTGATATTATTGTCTTTTTGAGGATTTAATATCAAATATGGCTACAAAGGTATTCCGTCTTTTCAATTGGAGTCTTACTACTACTTTAAATAAATGACAAACGTCTCTGACAATTAAAAATAAATGTTGATTAAAGCAGTGAGTAAAAATAAATAAATTATTGAAATATTAGCTGCTGAAGTACGATTATATAGTTCTTAGCCCTCCTATTTTCGGTTTTACGATTTTCGTTTGTTCGCTAGTTTAAATTCAAATTTAATAATTGGAGTATAATATTTCAATCTGAATTTTTCTGTTGAAGGATGACGTATGCTAACGAGAAACGAACGAAAAAAACAACAAATGGTTTTGTTCTTTGAGTTTGCGTTTTGGTGTAATATACGTTAAATATTCCAATAAAAGTATATTTGCTCATAATATTTAATTTATTTTCGTTTCATAAAATAATCCAACAGGATTGTTAAAGATAAACCTTATTATATGAATGATAAGCTTGCCTTTTTTTACTTACGTTAGCACGAATGGGTTGATCATCTTATCTGATGGATGATACACTATTTATTAATGAATGAATTAAAGAAACACTTAAAAAATAAATAAATAAAAGGACTTAAGTATCATTAGTGTTTGATTAAAAAAATCCATTTAGTATTACATTCAGTGAGTTTACTATTTGCTACGTATTTGCTAATCCTCTTGAAGCCATTCCATTAGATGATTAAAAAAGTAGTACACAAAATGAAACAAAATGATAAATAAAATTTTAGTTTTTCTCCCTTTGACTACTGTTAGCAACATTCCAACCATGAGCAACTTGTTGCAAACGTAAAACTGCTAACAAAATGCTACGCAGCTTTAAATAAACGTTTCAACATTGGGTCAAAAGTGACAGCGTTTTTCGTTATCTATTTCACCCCCCAGCAATTCGAACGGGTTGTTTCATTTTGTTGCACACGGCGGCAAAACGCTTTTTATACCATTGCAATGGATCCATTCGATGCGTGAACCAACGTTAAACGGTATCCGCAAAACGTATGCAATTGATCAACGGACGGTTGTGAGTCCAGTGTCATGATCGAATAATATTTATCCACACACACGCCATGCTTGCAGGCCACGCCACGCCACGGCCTGTCGATGCATCATCACACATTTGGATGAAAATCAATGTTAACATTATTATTCCATTATTCTGGTTCGATAGATTTCCATAAAAGCGTCGATAGAGCCTGTCCCGCGCGTTCGTACTGTTCCGGCTTCCGATGGTGTGCAGTGCGGACGCCGTGTGCAGAGGTTAGCCAGTCGGAATATCGATGCATTGGTTTCCATGGGCGTGTATGCAACATGCAAGCGTTGCATGGGGATAGATTATTTCTTCCACAAGGATGTTATGATTTCAGCGTGTCCCTCTACTAAGCGGCACAAAGTGAGTGTTATTGAACGATGAAAAGTTGTTGTTTTGTTATGGTACCTGCAATCGAAAAAACAAGCACATGTAAATGAACGATCCGATCTCCAAAAATATGCTTTGGATATTTTGCAAAACGGTACAGCAGAGTTAAAATAGCAACAGAAAAAAACCTTCTTTCCGAGAACATTCCATAGGACAACCGTTTTTAGAAGGCAAAACCCCGACACGAACATATTTCTATGTCAACCGTGGTGATGCAGTGTGCAAGGATCAATAAATTCGGAAGACCGGTCGTTGCATTCCGGGGATGCCCGAACTTCGATCGAGAGTGACCTGATTTTACGGGCCCAAATTCAACATCGGTCCACCCTTCCACTGGGAGGGTTTTCCTAATTTAGTGTAGATGTTATCGCAATTATAATAGATTGACAGCTTAATCTACCTGCGCCGCCTGCCCGGAACCGGGTGGCTGGGAGTGCAAATAATGGGGACACTACCACGGCACGGCACGGCACGGCAAAGGCAATACTTGTGCATTGCCGGACTTTCGAGATCGATGATTCGCTTACGGTTTCGATAGTTTGTCGGCTATACGATAATTATCTGTTTGTACAAATGAGTCGAAAATGATTGAATGGTGAGCGGAGTGTCTAATTGGTGTCCCTCTGGTGTCCTATGCCGGGCGCATTGTGACGGGTAAACGATTATATTGATTAGCCGTGGCACCGGTACGGACATTTCGTTTGCTATTGGACAGCCGAGCAGTGTATCAACGGTACAATTAATGTTGAGTTATGGTGCCGTTTCACAAATCAGTGATATGCCCTGGCATGGTGTCATATGGGAACGCGCGCAGGGTGTATGGAAGACGAATGCTTTGAATTCCGTGGAGAATATTGTGCATCTGGCCTATTAAATTTTACACTGACGTTTGTGACGTTTTGAATGTGGAAAACAAACTGTGTTATTCGTTCGGGACGGAATGCATACTTCTTTACAATAAATCTTACATCTCATAGGTAGTGATAATGAGATTTAAGAAAATATTATTAAAAATAAACAAATAATCCATGAGTAATAAGTGATTTTAAAAATGTTGGTCTTACATTGAACGTCTGATAAGAGTAAATTTAGTTAATAATAATGATTTATACCGAATATAATGTAAGCTTTTCTTACATAATTTTATGAAATTACAGATACATATTTTAGTAATACGGCCAATCATTTTCGACAAATGATCAAACAATTGCGAAATTCATTCTAAGACTTGTATTAATACGCATATCAGGATAGTTAGTTCTGCTTAAAGGGAACGTCCCGAATGGGTTTAGATACCTGTCCATTCTTATGAAAGACCGTCGATCCATTAAACTACATCACCAGGCCTGCTATTAAAGGCCACATTATTATTTACATAAAAACTTACATGGAAATAAGGCTTATATCTATTCATGTCAATTGTGAACTCTTCAGTAAATTATTGAATGGTTTAATAACTCATAATATATTCAATTTGGGATCAATTCTAAGCTTATTTATTTGTTCAATATAAAACAATTGCACAATAATGCAATTCAATAAATTCGTGCAGCGGGTTTTGCAGTATATTTAAACTAATGTTACCTAACTAATATAGAAAGGAAGGAAAAATCCCGTGAAAAAAGGGAGGAAAATGTAAAAATGGACTACATTAAATGAAATGGAAAATCAGTATTGCATTTTTGTTTGTTTATAATCGATCAATGCTTTCCTTTAACCCACGTCTTTCACGAAGGATGTATAGATTTGTTTTAAATTAGGCTTAATTTGTTTATATCTAATTTTAATTGTGATACATAACTTGCAATAATCAGCCCTACCAGAAGAAGCGCTAAATTGACCTGTACGGGGGAAAAAAATTAAAAAATTCCCATCAAGCTTTTTCGCACTCAAATCCCACCCCGGAGCAAAAGTGGTAAAAAACTGAAGTCTGCCAATCAAACCATGAATGGAAATCAGTACCTTCCGCTAACAAGCACTTCCGCGGTCAATACGCTTGCTGCTCGCGCAACAATCGCAAATGGGACGATAAATGTCTACAATTCATTACCGGGGGGGTTAACGGGACTTAAACAGTGACTGGCCTGCTCCTGATCTACGAGTTTCGGGTCGTTTCGATTTGCGCAGCTTCCCCTTAGTACCGATTTTCGGTGTCGTGGGGCCTAGATCAAGCCGAACCCATCAGCCGCCGCCGTACTCGGTGAAGTGAATAGCATCAGCACACAAAAAAGCTCGAAGAAATAAATAAAACCAAAAATACAAACGATGAAAATAGCCCGGGATGATCGGGAACCGAATAAGTAGGTCAAAATGTTTATTCAACAATAATTTGATGCTAATGATTTCTCGGCTGACTCTCGTGTGTAAGTGTGTAAGTGCACATGAAGTAGGGAAGAGAACGCGATTGCACAACAATTCGCTAACTGTGAATTTTCCCTCCGCTAGTTTGGCCCTCCGTCACACACACACACACACCAAGGGTTCTACGGTTTGCCGTTGCATTGCATGCTTTTGGCTCGATTTTTTCTTATTCATCTCTTTCTCCACACCATTGCCAGCTCGTTGCGAAAATAAAAGCGTTTCCGTCGGCCATCCACGGGACCGTAAACCTTCGCATTCTTCGCCATCTTTCGCTAGCGTTGATTCCTTTTGCAATGTGACGATGCTTGGAACCACCTCCAACCGGAGCTCTTTAAACATGCCCAATACTAACGGGAGCCGCTGTACAACGGGATTGATACCAAAAATATAGAACATTGCATAAGCTTCAAACCGATCTTACGGCACAACCAAAAACATAGCATTTAATTTTTAATCTTATTACCGGCACCTTTCCCGATGGTGATGGGCATTGCTTAATTTTTTCCCCTAATCGTCCCAACAAAAATGCCCGCCCGTCGAACGAACCATCCCAGTGAAGGTGGTCGTCCGGCGTGGAAAGTGACCACAAAATTGAGCGTGAATCAGAAATTGGATCGCATTATTATTATGAACGCTTTTGTATACGGCTCAGAGGTGGGTGCTAATTTGCCCGTGACTCGAATAGCCCGTGATGGTGCCCCATTGCATTACGGTTTCGGGTGGGCGCTTTCTTCATGAGAAAGAACAAAAAAAACAACATTTGCCGCGCAGGGTCAACATCAAGGCTTCGGCGGCAACATCAAGCACAATCGTTCGTGTTGACCGCTTTATGGACAGTTATCGAAATTATAATTAGACAACCGAATCTTCCGAAGGAGTAACTTTATTATGCGCCCAACAAACGGAACCGATGCGGGGGAAAGAATACAGAAAAAGAAACGATCCGGTAAGTTTCAAAACACTTATACATCGGTAGGAAAATAATTGGTTCTTTGTGGGCCAAAATGCGTGTGGAGTGGATGTGGGTGTAAGTTTTCCCTTATGGTCCGTTTCCCCCGTTCGGGACGGCTGATAAACACATTTCTATTTAATTTCATTGACAATTGTCTGATAATGACGTTAATCGATTGTAGCGCGCGATGAATGCTATCGGAAAGTTATTCGATAAACGGGCGGCATGAATAAATGGTTAAAAGAACTTACCGTTCTTTTTCTTCTTCCTTTTGAGTAATAGTTTAATGACGTATTACGGACAAAAAAAAAATCTTGTTCGTGCATCTTTTTCTCCCAACCTTTTTACCTTTCCCCCTCACTTCCCCCTGATAAAAGGTGTTGGTGCTTCTTTTGTTTGTCTCAGTCTGAGTCATTAATCAAAGGGAAAATTGTCACCATTGCCCATTGTCAAACACCGAGGGACCGGGCGCAACATAGTTAAACCTCATCGTTCACGGTTGATTGTATTGTCTTTCGCTCGACATTTGTCGCTAATGTTCATTGTCTGGCGTAACATAAATATTCGTGTGAACTCATAATGGAAAAAGGGTCTCGCGGCGGAAAAACCTGGCCCTCATCTCGTGGCAGCGTGCCACGCTGCGGTTACGCTCTAATTTTTATTCCTTCCCATAAAACCCTTGTAGCATTGTAGCTTTTGAGCTTCGCGGGACCTTTTTTTCCCTCCACCGTACTGAATTGTTTCTTCATACTATCCATTGCGCTTCCGCACGCCCGAAGTTCCAGCGCTTTTTTTTTTTACCGCTACGCCCGTGCGTCAAGAGAGCAATATTAAAATGCGTTTGAAATAGGTCGGCACTTCGAGGTGCTTTGCACCTGTGCAACCTTTCGCGTCCCTCATTACCATAACGGGCAACGGGTTTCGTGGCCATTCGTAGAGCGAATAGAGAGACAGAGAGAAAAAAAAAATTAAAAAGGTCTCGTCAGCTCACCATCTCACTGGGTACGGCATCATCTCCCCCCGTTGCGGAAAAAGGCGCACTCAGGGGTAGCAATCGTTTTGATTCCTTTCCGCAAATTTCCCGGTCTCATTAGCATCGATAAAAAGATGAAACATCCCGTGCATCAAGGTGCCCGTAGTTGCGCAAGGGGTCAATTCCCGGGGTCCCGGGTGAGTTTTCCACCGATGGGTCAGGCATGAAAAAGGCTACTCCTCACCGGCCGCCGTACCCTTGTGCCAGCAGAGAAAACAATGTTTTTAGCGGTTCTGTGTATTTTTTTCTGTTTACGATGAAATAATTATCCACAAGAACAACGAATTAGATGGGTCCCACCGTACATTTAGATGGCATGGACGGCAAAAAGATTTGTTCTGCGGCAGGGGGGTTTGTTGCCGCTAAAGGATGAGTTTTCACATCTCTCCGGGTCCATTTATGGTCGTGTTGATGGAATTATGGAAATGAAGAACGATTGCCATTTGTTCGTCGTTCGTTAACAGTCGCTCTAATCATATGCTTCCATAGGCATGGTTGTGATTTTGAATCGTTACGGTATAATTTTCAAATTAGTTTTTTTCTTCTTTACATTCAACACACGCAGTTGAGGAATGTTTATGTCAATGCAGTATATTTTTAAGGCAGATGGCTTTTTATTGCACAAACTATTTACAATGTCTATAATTTAAGAAAATTAAAGAATCCAAACGATGTTCACTGAGATTTTCTACTCTCTCTTCATTGAGCAGTTCAGTTGTGTGATTCAGTTTTTCATTTCCACAATTGTTTTCCATAGCTGTAAACAGTAGTGCTATATCGCTTCACTGTAACTTAATTGGTGACCACCATTTCCGAAGGCTGGTGGCAAATTTTTGAAGATCCTCCCAATCAGTACCGCTTGGCCAGTTTCGCTTCCATTTGCTTGGCTAAACACGGCGGCTCAACGTAAATGTGCGTTGCTATTCTTTGCCGTAGATTTACCAACGCATTCCCACCGCCTAGTAGACGGGACGGAGAGAAAATGAATTCTGACAGATAGAAATTAATGCTACTTTAGGGCCCCCCACTTTACCGCTAACTTTTAATCTATAAATAAGCCCACCACCCGGGACCGCCTCCCCCCCTCCTCTCAGCAAACGGTTATGAATCCGATTCCGTACTCGCCAATCTTTTGCGAGTGTCCAAGCTGGACGGTAAAATTTACGGAAGCGAACCGGCGCGTCGGTTCTGCCGGCCGTGGATACACTGACGGGTGGTAGCAGAAAAATTCAATTAAACTTTTGTAAGAATTTATACTGTCGGAAAGCTAGTGGGCTACGGTTCGGTTGCCTTATCTCGTTACCGCTGGTGATAACGGTGGTCAAGACCGTGCAGAAGGTTTCTACCGTGTGGTTGGGGTGCGCAACATGTTGGGAATTGAAAATTAGTGCTCTTTTCCGTTTGCTTCCGCTGCATCGGAAAGCGAAGTGAGTCTCGTTTGGAAACTGTGGTAAAAGAATATTCTAAAATTTAGTTCGTTGGTGGTACTGCTAAAGGTATGCATGTTTATTAAATGATGAGTGCTATTCATTTATTGAATTGCGTGCCTTTCTTAAGATGATTCTTGGTTTAATTCAGAGAATAAATTTGTAGGTAACTATTTGATCGGTAATCAAACACATACCAAATTTGAGGAAAAATCCCTATTTCAATTACACTTCTTCTCTTATATGGTGTTTTTTTATTGCCAGTTGAGTAGGAAACCACAGATAAACAACAATAAGGCAGACAAACATCAACATTCAACAACTATAACATGTTTGTTATAGTTCTACAATATCCTGAGTTTTAGGTCTGCTGATTTTAAGTTGATTCAAGGACAGGATTTTGATATAGGTCCTGTTGTCTGATAAAGTAGCTTCGCTACCACTTAGGAAACATCTTTTTATCGGGTAACGCTTAAATATAGGTCTCTGGAATCCTTCCAGTTCCTGTTGTTACCAAATGTAACGCTTCCAGCACCCCTTCTTATAGTAAATTTAAATAAAATGAAACAATAAGTATTTACATGCGCATTTATGGGGGCGGTCCGATGGCCGAGGAGATAAGCGGCGCCGGTCTCATACGGCAGGACCGGGGTTCAAATCCCATCTGGACCGTTCCCCCGTAGTGAGGACTGACTATCCAACTATGTGGTATCAATAAGTCTAGTAAGCCAGAAATGTCAGGCATGACCGAGTAGGTCGTTAGGCCAAAGAAGATGCGCATTTATGGGCATATCCACGGTGACTTTGAATAACCGGTGATGCTGATAATTTGAATTCTTTCGTCTTTTGCATTAAAATCCTTAATATCATTCCCAAAGCCTTCTTTGTTATATTTGAGCAACTCGATGTAGAGCGGGAAGTACGTATAAAATGTCGCAATTAATTTCCAATTTTCACAACTACTACTACCATCAACCGGTCAAAGCTGCAAATTTTGTCAGTGTAAAAAAGAAGTTGGTATGGAACTTGTGATAAATATTTCAAAACGCAATTTATATTCCATAACATAAGATAGAAATGTCTTGTGTCAAGATCATCCTTTTATATGTTTCGTTACAAAATGTTGAACTCCCCTAAATTACAAATCGCATCGGAAGAAGGGAGTTCCTTTGGGGAACTGCCATTGGGCAGGCCATCTTCTCCTTATAAAAACCTGAACTAAGTCGCATACAATTGACAATATTTCAATATCCGCTTCTATTTAAGAATATATTTTGAACTCCTGTTCTCTGCTATATCTCCTAGCTCCTATAAGTTTCTAGCCTTCACATTTTTGAATAATTTTAAGGTTTATTAGCCTTCACACTGCTGGTAAAAGCTCGGGAAAAGAAAAGGTAGCGAGAACTGACTATCCTACAACGTGGTGTCAATAAGTCTAGAAAGCCAGAAATGGCAGGGATTACCTAGTAGGCCATTGTACCAAAGAAGAGAGACTGCTGGGAAAATCCCTTTTTCTTCAAAATTACATCTGCTGCTTTCTACCGTCGGCGTAGCTAGGCATTGTGACTGGCCCTACGTTCAAACACTAAGTATGTGTGGAGGGTCTCGTCATAAATCAAATTTGAATATATTGTGTTGGAAACGAAACAAGAGTTGAGTAGGACAGCCTATGCCTCAATTCAGCTCATTTGCTATAATCAATTTTTTATTCATTTGTAGTTAAATATATATGTTCTGCTTCGTTCGTTGTCAGTTATCCTTTTCTTAATTAGGCTATTACTATTACATAAAGTTTACCAATAGTTTTCTCTCAATTTAACACGTTTTACATCATATTTGAGGGATGCGTTATATTCCGGTCCTTTATATCACTCACCAAATGAAGCTCATGAAACATACACGTATAAAAAAGCAATCTATTATGCGTAGAGCTTTCGCTCCATTTTATTTATATTCGTGTGTTTTTTTTTTACTGTACCACTTATCCAAAAAGCTAATAAGTTAATATTGTTGCAGTAAACGTGCAACAAAAAAACACACACACATTGCATCAATATAAAGGGAAATACGTAAATCCAGCGATGGATCGCCATGAAGAATGTATCGCGTATTATTCCCTAGCGCATAGAGCTGTTCCGTGTGTCGTGTTTATCAGGTTCTATTTGCAAAAACGCTCAGTCTGTGGCTGGTGGCCGGGGAACGCGAAGTGACAAAAACGTACCAGAAACTTTCAACAGTAAAAAGTAAAACGAACCATTATCCAATGTACCATCGGTGGCCCCGGTGTACGACGGGACGCCTGGTACGGTCTTTTACGGTTCACGCACGGTACACAGAAATCACCCGCAATCGAAACGTTTCCATAATGATGTCGTACCGTTGGCCAATTGCCAGAGCGAAATCGTGTCCACGAATTCCGGGCACTGGTCAATATTTCACTACCACCCTGGCCACTGTACGCCGGTGTCTGGCACAGACCACCGGTACCGCGGCGGTTATCCGGTACGTGTGCCTGTTTTTGGTCGAGCGCATTACGGCTTATGTAGGGGGGTGGCGATTTTTTTTTGTTTGTTTCGTTTGTTGCTGGTTCGTTTTTTGTTCTCCCTATCCGGGAAGCCGGGGCACCACTGTCTGCTGCGAAGGTTCATCCTCGGCGAAACATCGAACGCTTCTCAAATTGTTGGCTCTTGGCCGTACATCTCGTCGCCACACAACAAGCCAAACTCTTCGGGGAGCTATTTTCGTATTCGAGTCATGCGCGACGAATGATTGCAGCATTATATTCAATAAAGCATTTTACTGTTGAATTTTTTAATCGTTCTCGAGGGTGATTTTTCCTTTTATTTTATTGAAATAAAAGGAATAAAATATGGCGTTCCATTGGCAAGATACCGGTGACGTAGCACTGGAGCAAAATTGAGGCCCAATAAAACAAACAACCGAACGGTTGGGGTAAATGTTTTTGCGCCACACTTACAGGTCGGTTCGAACGGTTTGCATAAGAAAATATAATATTAATGTTTACTTTTAAACATAATCTTTTTAACAATTTTTAGAATTGTTGGTACAGAAATCGTTGAGGTATAATTTATTTGGAATGGCTAATAATTAGCTAAAACTATGAAGTTGATGATTGATTTAAAAAAATATTTCATGTTTCAGTGAATGCAACGTGGGCAATGTGCTTTACGTTTGGGATTAAGTGTAATCCATCGTGCACATGCATCAGTTTGGGACTCCAACCGCATTTGTGCAGAAGTGTGTTCGACACTCGATGCTGCGTATGATGAAAAACGAACATCCTGATAGGAGGGAAAACAACAACTGACTGCACCTCCCAGTGGATGAAGAGATTGAGTGAGGTACCGGGCTGGATACTACAGCATACACGCTGGCGAGGTGGAGAAATATGCACATTCGCACGTATTTATCTTCGATCGAACAATGCCGACCGGCCAGCCAAACAAGTGTGCATCATTGGGCGAGCGTATAAGGGCCCGGTTTAGCTGGTGAACCTGCTGGTGAACAACTGGTGCGACAGTTCTGCTATGGTTGGGGACAAAAATGACCCCTGCTAAGGGATGGCATGAAAGGTTATCACCTGGTGGCCCGTGGCAATGGCGTGTGAAGGAAAAACCTGCGCGGATCTCTTTATTGATTTAGGCAGATTGGCGAAGGCTGCGGATGTGGCAGACGTTTGAAATCATTCTTCAATTCGTGCGAATGGATCTGATTTTTTTAAACCAAACTATACCTGTCCTGTTGGGGAAATGTTAGAACTAAACCTTTTTTCAAATTAGTAGAGTGTATTTGATAACACCGAGCTATCGTTGCAAATGGGTTATCTTGCTCTAACGCGTTGGATCGGTTTACTGTTTTGGTTACGACTCGAATGGAAACCGTTTGGACAAGGGCGAGTTTTGACACCTTCGATAGACTATTGCCATACAACCGAACGAAACGAGGACGGCTCTCGGCCTGCGGTTGGATGCTCCATTTGTACGATTGCATTATCAGACGACTAATGTGTTTACTGCAACTAATGTCCCCGGGGCCAATTTCACTCGATGCGCTCGATACTGACTGTGTGCCTGGGGCGTACAAGCGCACCGTGTTTCGACATCGGTGCTGTGAAGCTTCGCAAATGCTAGAAGCGATTGTGCTGGTATGCAAAAAGTGTATTGTACACAAAATTTGTTTATTTGAGTGCGTTTGATAATGGTTAAAATGCATTTGTTTTAAAGTAGTGCATCACGGTAGGAGCGTGACATGTATGCTGGGACGTAACATACTTCGATTCGTTTAAATTTTTTGTAAACAAGTTTATCAATATAAACTCTTAAAGTAATTTAGAAACAAATAAAAACTTGATAATGATTCATTTTACTTGCAAAAGTTAGTAAATAAATGAAAAAATTAAAAATTAAAATTAACTAATTTGAAAACACATTATGCAAGATAAAACAACGCTTTTGAACATAAAATGTTGAAAAGACAAGGCTCAACGCATAAGTTACAATAAAAAACAACCGTACGGGACTGTGAAAGACGGTTAGTGTTATAACTAATTGTTATTGAATAAATTAATTAATTCAAAATTGAAACGAATGAAGTAGATCTTTTATAGTTGAATGGGATTTGTAAGAAGTTATTATAATTTACATATGATGCCAAGATAGATAAAAACACATCATAAATACAAGAAATATCGTATCGAATCCTTTATAAGTGTTGGAGAGCGATAAGACGTTGAAAATATGGTCAAAAATATATTCACTCTATTCAGCACGTTAAACTTTAACTTGTATGTTTGAGCGTATTCAAAAGAATCTTTTAAAAACCCTATAAATGCCCTTAAAGTCATTTGATATAGAATGGTTTTGAACCCAGCTTAAGTGTTCTTGAAAATATTTGTGAAAATATACAACATTAAAATATGCCTTTTAACAAAAAGCCATTTAGCCATGTTGAATTCAATTTAGAACTAAAGGAATTGAATTTTGAAACTTCAAAAAAATATGTATGTAGATGTAAATTTACAAACCGTCTCCAATCTAGTACATAAGCTCATTCCAACGTAAAACATGTTCTAAGGATAAAACAGGGCAGAGTATCAGGTTCTCACCTTTGTCATTTTTGTGCTTTTCCTTGCCGTTCCCTTCACCAGCAACGTGCTTTTCATATCATTCTACGCCAAACCATTGCATACCATGCCGCAGGGGTTCGATTCGATCTGCGCGTAGGAAAATAGATTGCATTTGCACTTTTGCTCCGCTCTTACTGCCAGCGTTCCGGTCGCGTTGCCATAATTTGGGTTAGACGATTTGATTCGTTGTCGCCCGCCGGCTAGAAGATGTTGTCCATTTTTTGTTTGCTGTTGCGGCTGCTGCCCGAATCCAGTCGCTGTCGATATCCCTTTATCGATCCCCGGGCCGGTTGGGTACTTCATCAATCTAATAGAAAAGCTATTGCCTAAATTGCAGCCACCAGTGGTAGTATCATGGCGCAACCACCTCATTCAAAAATACATCGCCCACTTCCCGAGTGAACGACTTTTTCACCCGGTTCGTGATGGACATTTCTCATGTGGCCGGGTGGCGTACTGCAAACGGGTGTCTGTCTTTGGCGAATGTTTGGTATAGAATTTCAATCATGGCCATTTGCCCGGCTCGACACGGCTAGGCTACAAACACACCGGTGACTGGCGATACTGCGCCGTGGATGGCATGTTATGGAAATGCATGCACATTCTTCTGGTCGCATCTTCTGCCCGTGCGTCCCTTGATTGAACGCTTCCGAAGTGTTCGCTGTCAGCCCTGAAGGAAAATCACACGCGAACGAGGCGATGCCATTCCAACCACTGGCTTCGTTTGGCATTTGGGTGAGCTTTTTTTTTGTTCAGTTTGCTCCTTGCTCCTCCATCTTTCCATCTTTCTTCCCTACCAGACCCTTGCGCAATCGTCCAATGCGAGCAGGGAACAAATAAACCACCGATCGGTATTTATGGTGCCAAGGCGGCTGCACATCCTACGAAATAGAAAAACATCACTTACATAAAACACACTCCACACATACGCCACACATACTGTGCGCAAACACTTCGATCGTTCAGTCGAACATTTACCGAATAGCATCCATTTTCGCATGTGCTTGGTGAATGTTCATTCCGTGTTGCGTTTTTTTTCTTCATCATTTAGTACCTACTACCGAATGGAAGAGTGTGCTGGAAATAAAATGGAGGGAGGCAGGAAAAAAAAGCACGGCACGTTTGCTAACGGTGGCCTGGTGGTTGGCGAGGTAAACCGCAATGCTCTCGTAATTGATGGGATTTATTTGATCCCTCAACGGATTACCCAACGTCGGTATTCTTCGATTTCCTGTCGGCTGATGATCCGGTGAGCAGAACACGAAACGCAACACGGAAACGGGAGCACAACTATTCCTTCCCCGATTGGAAGTTGGTTTTTGATTTGTGCTGTGTTTTTTTTTGTTTGCTCGCGCTTTGTACTGCGTCGGTGTCGGTTGTCGGTAGTGTTAATGTGTACAAGTGTTAAGCGTATCATTGTAGCTTGTCTTATGCTGATCGTTTATGAGCTCATCGTACTGCTCTCGGTGGGTGTTCACTGCCACGGTGGGTGTGTGAAGTGAAACATAAAATACCCGACGGAAGAATGGATATCGTTTCATAATTGGTTCAAATCATAGAAAATACTGCATGAATTGCTTTTGCAATGTTAGGTTATAAACCACTGCTATTTGGTTTGATCCTTCTGAGTGGATTACCGGACCGAAGCAAAATGTTCCATACAATCTGTTGGTTATAACGAACTTAACGTTGTTTTAGTGTCTTTTTCAGGGATGGCATAGCATTCATAAGCAAACATTAATTCGTTGCGTTTTAAATTTGAATTCTTAGGAATAATTGATTATTCATATTTATTTAATCGATATGTTTTCTTTTTTCTTGAGTATTTTTTCGAGATTCGATGTTTATCCTTTTTCTTTCGTTGAATCACGATTTTATTTCATGCAACTTGTACCGGAACAGATGAAGTTTTAAAATGTTCTATTTTTTACTGGTGACCGAGCATTACTGTATAATAGGTTTCATGTTCATAATAGATAATAGATCAAGCCTCAGCCTCTTTCTCTGCCAAAAACAAATATTCGGCATTGGTGGCGGTGGAGAGGTAGAGTCGAATTATTTTCTCTCGTTAGTGCACAAAAAGTCATCCATAATCTCATCTTCCGGGTCATTTCCACACCTATTTAAAAGATAAAATTCGTTGGCTGAGTTGCTCCAATCATCTTAGAGTATGCTCGTTGTTTTTGTGCAGGATCTTGTTCTAGCATCGTCGTCAAATGTTCATCAATCGTTGGTTTCTCCTTTTTACTAACACAATGAAACAAAATCCCCACGCAACACAGTAGTTAGTATAAAATATGCTATTTTCGGATCTCATAGGAACTATTTTTAGCCACTAGATCTGATATCAATATACCATAAACTAATTTATCACCCACTTTATTAGTACAACTTCTCAATATTCGAAACGTTCTTTTGATATCACTGCCATACCGTTTTGTTGACTTTGATTAACATTATATTATCCATTAGTAGGAATTATTAAGATGAATCATGATGATCTCATACATTTTTTTTTTGTTTTGTTTTCAGGCAAATGAGTATGCATCCTATCAGAACACGCTTGGACGGCGATCGACGCTGGTGGGACCGTACACGCACATGAGCAAATACTCCTACCCAACAGATGTCAGCCTCAGCAGTCATTATGGATACACCTCTTGGGGTTTGTGGCGGGATAGTCGCAACCTGTCGTCCTCCCTGTACGCGAAGAAGCAGAAAAATATCAAATCGTTCTCCATATTATTAATGTCCGCTGCGTTTATTGTTGTGCTGGCCGTACTTTGTGTGGCTGGTTTAGCATTCTACTTCAGCACGTTCAAGGCGGATTTAAGTGAAAGTAAGTAGTACTCGCAGTTGTGAAGGAATTTTGTGGAAATATTTCATTAGCTGTAGCATAAAGAATGCATTTCAAAATGTGTTAAAAAAGGTATTTTTTATTGAAGGTATTATATTTGATCCATCACAGAAACTCCAGGTTGCCACGGAGCATGTAAACGCTGTGGTTAATTGTCACTGTTTGCTATTTACTAACATCGTATGGATTTTTTAAGCGCTGAGGCCAGATTTTTAACGCTGTGACCGCACAAAAATGCACTGAAATAATGGATGACATTAGCCTCGTACGTTGACAGGCAAACCGTGAAACACCTGGCGTCTCCATCGTGTCCTCTTGACATGATTCCCGGGCTTGTTCCATACACCTTCGACGGTACGATACTTGAACTGAAGCAACGTACGCAACCAAGCGCATACCCCGGCATGCATGTATGCACACGGTGCGCTCTATACGGTTGGAAAAGTTGCAAAACAACTCACGGCATTCATTATGTCATTCTGGACTGGATGCATCAACTGATTTAATACCACTCCTTTCCGGCAGCGAAAAGATAGCCAACCCATCCATGAACACGAGTATGGAACTTCGGCAACGGAACTGTACCAAGTAGAGATACGGGGGCGAGTATGTGTGTGAGTGCTTTTTTGCTGAGTTTATCTATGCTTGTCTAGCATCATCATCATCAGCATCACGGCTATGAAGCTCATATCCTTCCTCTCATCCCAAAAAGGACTCTTTGTTGTGGATTTAATGATAGTCCTGTTGTGAACAAATGGTCAACCTCCCTTCTTTTTTTTTTGTTGATCCAACACCCAGCCCCGAAAGACAGCCACTCTATCGAGTGACCATCGGAATGACTTTTTTTACGTACTATGTACCGTGCCGGGGCGTACCGTTCGCTCGCTACGACCATAATTCAACAGTTTTCCACCGACCGCGTTGGTTCGGGTCACCAAAAACAAACTTTGCACTGGAGCTTAATTAAAGTCAGCTGATCAATAGATGAGCCGTTTTTCTGTCGCGTTTTGTGCCGCTGTTGCTCATCTTCCACGGGTGTCAAAGGTTAGCACTGGTTGGCCGGCTGACCGGCTGGCTATCCGGATGATGTGCGGAACTATCGTATAAAGCTCATCAATCTTCAATCAAAAAACCACAACGAATAGTGATTAAAAAAGAGGAGTGCCGCTGTGTTTTGAAATGTTTGCACACAACATAGGACAAGCGGGCGTTCCGTGGTGGTTCGCCACGCTGCATGGTTGTTTGAAGTGAGCTTATGTTATGGTTTGCGATTCTTTTCGCTCTTGGTGGTCAGATTTATTATTCAAAACTGACTGTAGCAGAATTATCATCAGGCAACATGTAACTGCTATAAACTACTCAAATAACACTAATTAGTAGCGAATGGGCGAAGGCGAAATATGTTATAAAAAAATCCGAGATACGTGTGCTGTTTTTTCCTGGAAGTTTAAACTAAATGGGGTTTTGTGTGTGTTTTTGGCTATTCTAGCAATTTTGGCATTCGATTGTACGTTTCGAGTTGCTCGAGGAGATATCT
Source organism: Anopheles minimus (assembly GCA_000349025.1). Classification (NCBI taxonomy): domain Eukaryota; kingdom Metazoa; phylum Arthropoda; class Insecta; order Diptera; family Culicidae; genus Anopheles; species Anopheles minimus. Next base: position 5,386,500 of record KB663644.1, on the reverse strand, counting down.
ACACGACAGGACTGCGAACAAACAGTACACCGGTGTACCGGCAAAAGACGACATTCTATGAAAAGCTGGTTGAAACTTCGCTCGAACGTAGCGGTCTCACCGTTTCCCGAACGGAAATCATGAACTTTGGTGATGGCCCAACAATAGCGCTCAACTTCCGAGTGTTTCTGGATATGCGGAAAATTAAAATGTGAGTATTTTTTCTTAAAAATCGGGTTTTCTACGCTAGACAACAACTAACATTACTTAAACAAAACACATATTAACTTACCACACCTCAATTAAACTTTGTAACGTATATGTATAACTTATCGCACATGTACCTCTTTTTCTCTTACCATTGTTTCCACAAAATGCGTTTATGTGTGTTAACGGGGAAAACAAATCGTCATCATCCACTACATTGCACACCGTCAGCACTATCAATAATGTGGAGGAGCACATCAGGACCGCCTTTCTGAGCGAGGTGCTCAACCCAAACTCGGCATTCAAGAACATACGCATCGATCCAGACAGTATCGAGATTAAGCGGCTACTCGACCAGGAGGTCCTGAAGACGGCACTTCTAACCCGGAATGAGGTAAGCACTTTGGCGCCGGATGTTGTTCGGTGTTGCCGCTACGCAAAACTGGATTAGATAACACTGATGATGATTTGTTTTTCCTTTCGTCCATGCCCTGATTCCATCCATCGCCTCGGACCATATCCACCCCGGTCCGGTTTTGATCCGGTACATCGACTCGTACGCGATGTTGAACGAACGTTCACCATGCACCGGTACGCTTTCGTGCACTATCACTCATGCCCGATGACTTGCCTTTATCCTTGATGGCCGGTAGCCATTTCCGTCAGTGGTCAAACCGTCCGGCAGCGGTGGAGGTTTGGAGCAGGAGCAACGTCACGTCACGAAGAAGACCGGAGTAATCGAAAAAACTATCCACAAGTTTACACCGCGTGTCACACCGGCTCCACCGTCCGGTTCCAGAGTGCCGACCGACGGGAGCAAAGGCATCGTCGAGGCGGAATCTGACATTGACATGGATAATTTACCGGTTATACAAGGATCATTTGAGATAACGAAAACAGATGCCGACATCACGCAGAAGCGAACGGGCGGCAGCAGTACGGATCCGGCCGGCAGAGTACCGGTAGTAGCCTCGACGCTCAAACCGTTTGCCGTCAGCCCGGCCCAGATAACAGTCCGGGGCAGCGAGAAGACGAAAGTGACCGAAAGCATTAAGGCGATGGTAGCGGGGACGGATGAAAAACCATCAACTGGTGGACACGGTCCGGCCGGACGGTTCGGTCAGAATACCGGCGGGAAGTCAAAATATGAAACGGCAACAGCGAAGATTGAAAAAATGGATAAGCACGGTGCTACGACGAAGAAAATTAAAACAACTTCACTCAAACCTTCTACCACGGGTGGTAGCGGTGCGGGACGGAGGTCGACAACAGCGAACGGGATGGTGGGTCGTACCACAACCACAACAAGGTCGTCTACCACAACGACAACATCCACCACAACGACGACGACGTCGAGTACGACAATGGCACCAACTTTGCCCATCCGTAGCACGTCTACCGTAAGCAGTAAAACACCTACACCGGTCACCAGTACAACAAGCCGGTTGACAACACTTCGGTATCAGGTATTGGCATCGCAGGGCTCGTCGAACGAACCATCATCAATGTCGGGGTCAGCCGGATCGTTCGGTGGGTGGGATGAGGAAGATGAGTCGGACGAGGACTCACTGCCAGAGGAGTCGTTTGCTGAGGACCATCTGCCGGTGGTGGTCGATGTGATTGGGCTGCCGTCGGAGACTGATGGGGATATAAAAAACGATACACTTTTGGAGACCATTTTTCAGGCCATCATTAACGATAGCATCCCGGAGGAATTTGCAGCGGATCGGCGAAGAATCGGGGGCCTCGAACCCGACAGCATACCGAAGTTGGACGTCAATCTGTTCACCAGCGCCCCAATACTCGATAAGCAACCTTGGCATCCAATCAATCCCAATCAGCAACAGCAGGTGAAAGCCGACCAGCGGACGGGCCTACCGGCCCGGAAGAAAGCTTCGCTTGCCGAGGAAATTCTCTACCGGAACCGTCCATCGGACATTGAGAGCGTGCTGGCCTACACGGAAAATCCCAACGGGCAAATTTATTACCAGAGCTACACCAACCCGAGCTTCGGTTCGTCCACGCTCGGCATCGAGCCGCTCGGTGTTGCGGACGTCCGGCCGTATCCGTTGCCGGTGGACAAAATCCATGAAGAGGTGATACCGGATTTCAAATACCTTACGCCGACGGCCGTCGATGCGAGCGAGCAGCTGCTGAACCTGACGCTGGACGAGCAGAAATTCGAGCATCTCGGGGATGGCGTGATTGCCAAAAAGCCGGAACAGTACACCTCACCAGACGGCGAACTGATAACGACGACGGAAAAGTCCGACCCCGTCACTCTCCAGACACCGATGAGTGGCTCTTCCGGTGAGAGTCAATCGCCCGATGAAACCTCCACAGAGGTGTACAGCTACCTACCGACGGAGGACGGAATCGATTCCGTGCTTTCGGGGGGAATGAACGGCACGCATGACGACGAGCTCGTTGACGTTGCGATGGACCTGGAGTCTCGCCACAGTCCGGATGACTCAGAACAGACGTCGACCACCCCTGGTCCGGCAATCACCACCGTAACGGGAGTATCCGAGCTGGCCGAAGATGGAGCGGACCAGATCTCAACAACGATGCAATCCACTACGCTTAGTTCGAGCGAAGAGATTCAACGAGAAGCGGAGGACTTATTGATGGCGAGCACTACCACCGAAACGATGTCATCGAGTTCGGAAGAAATGACCACCGGCTCAGTAGAAGTAACATTCACTCCGGTTCCGGTACCGAGTACCAGTCAATCGAAGCGACCGACCGCGACTTACGTAGAAGTAGAAACCCTGAAGTACACACCGTCGACCGTACCTCCACCAACAACCAACACGTTGCCGGAGCTGTTTCCCATCACGAAATGGGAATTTGTAAACGGAACTCGTCGCACAACGGCCGAAAAACCGCCCACGAAGAAGGTTTTCAATGAAACGCTTCAGGCGCTGGTGGTGGTAAATGTGCAACCGGATGGGACGACCGCACTGCCAAGGACGCCCCTAACGAACATCGAGGACCTGAAGAGCAATCGGCCCAATGCGACCAATCTGCAAAACCTGTCCGACATTTTCGATACGCTAGCGTCCAAGCTGGGCATTCAGCCGGAGGTGTCTAGCAAGATGCCACCATTTTCGTCACTCTCCAAGATTAAGAACCAATATCGGAACGCTGCCAACAGGACGGGCGGGGCGGGTGTGACGAGACCCCGCAATCCCACAACCACCGTTCGACCGAAGCGTAAAAAGACCCGACCAACTGTTACGAGAAACCCTTCCACGTCCACGTCCGCTGGATACGCGCCAAGTGCCGCTAGTGAGCAGCGTGTGCGGCTGAGCAGTACGACCGAGCTGTATCCGGAAACGACGCCGATGGCACGGGTCATTCCGACCGTCATTAACGATGAAATTGACGATGTCGTCCCGGTCATGCTGGAGACTTCGTCCGAGCTATCCTCCGAGCTGGCCGTCGTTGGTCAGGCGGAAGTCGAAGTAATCGATCCGAACCGCTACGAAGAGATGCTAAACTCGATGGCATTAGCACACGGGAAGATATCGGCCACGACCACCTCGTCACCACCCTCCACCCTCGTCACGCTGCTTCCGGTAAAGTCTAACTCGGGTATTCGCAACTTCCGCCCGAAAACCAAGCGACCTCCGCCCTACGGGGCAACCACTGGAGCGCCCGCGGCTCATAATCATGGTGATAAAAATGAAAGCAGAAAAATGAACGAGGCGGGCTTAAAATTAATGAATGCAAATAAAACCGACGACGATGACAGGCCAGCGGCCAGCACAGCCCAGCATCAGCAGCAGGGCCAACCGTCGGTGGAACGGGTGGAGCCGTTGGTGGCGACGCAACAGGGAAGTAATAAAAATAACACAATGGTTGAAACGGTGGTAAGGGCCAGCATGCGCTTCGAGTCGTAAAGCTAACCACCATCATCGCTCCGCCGAGTATGGCAGGATGCACACGGGGGCAGGGGGAGTGCTTCGTCACGGTGGGCTTCCGGTGGGGTACGGTCACGGGGGAACAGTTCCGGAAAGCGTCCGATCTGTGTGCGAGAGCGTGGAAGCGTGAGAGCGAGTGAGGAAGATAAAGGTGATAATTGAGTGACGGCAAACGGTGGCCACAATGAGCGTGGTCACAACCAGCGTGGTGACTTCCATCTTCCGTTCCTGACAACAACGGGCCTCTGGGTGGTTCGTGCCACGGTTCGTGATCCTATGCACAATCGCTCCCTGGAGTGGGTTTCCCAGTGGCGTGCCACAGGCGTTAAAGATAGGTCGGATCGGACAGCGACTCTTCAATGATCCTACCGAAGGAGAACTCCATGTGGGATACAAAAATTGAGATTTGGTTTTAAGCACTCCAACAGGTTTGTCAGGTATAGAATTTGTTTACTCTTAAGACTGATTCTGTGCGCAATAATGATGGGTGATTGCGTGGGTTACATCTCACCTTTCATTTTCTTTAACGTACACCGAAACACAAAAACAAGCTCGTTTTCTTATAGCGGGCGCAGTAAAAGATAAGTAAATCTATAAGTAAGTTACCTACGAACAGCTACGATCTAGTGGTGCTCGTATTGAAGATAATTTATTTCTATCGACAATCGTACTATTAAGCAACTGCATGATCGAGAGATGCACCAACTGGTGTAATCTTTCTCTAGCAGCAGCATCAGCAGGAACAGCAGCACACTAATGGCCGTTCTTTTTTTTTCGAAGTAAACACTTGTACAGGAGTAGCACACAGGCAAGGTATAGTTGATAGGTGATCTAATTTATTTGCTGTATCATTTAACGCACATCTCGCAAGGGGAAAGCTTACACGTGCTGCTGCAACAAGCGGTTGAGTTGATAATGAGGGTGGTTTTTATTTTAGGCAAGCGTGTGACGAATACAACGATATTGGAATTGATTTTAACATGTACGCGGTCGGTGCTGTATTTCATTAATAAAATGTGACATGACTTGAAAGTAAATTCATGGATTTGAACCTTATTTTTAATTATTATTATTTAATGTAATTTTTTTCATTTATACACATGCCTGCATATACATATCCATACATGCATACAGTTGTGACAACGAAGAGTGAAAGGCAGTGAAGGATTCGCTTGTAGGATTTACGGGTTTATGAAGAAATCTTGTTGGCACCACTTGTAGGAGGAAGAAGAGATGTGATCCGATGAAGAAGCGATTGGAGTGAAGGAACGGCATAATTCTCAAGATTGAAATCCAAGACCTTCCACTACCAATATATCGAAGAAATGCAGCAAATGCAGAAATTTTTCATTGTAATGGACCAAAGAGCGGAATTTTATTCTTGGAACAGTTTGGTCAGAGATCTTCGTATGTCTATTTTTTACCAGCGGTCTGTGAAGTCGACTAACATGCGTTTAAGTATCTCGCTAGATTTGGAGTCAGTATGCTTCTAGAACAAGAATTTGTGAGGCAGCCATTCATCATAAAGAACTTAGTTATGTTTGAGGAACGTGGAAGAGAAAAGGAGTTTCATCATTTATTGGTACAATGGTAAAATAGGTTATCGAGGATGTTTTGGAACAAGCAGTAATCAGAGGAAATGGAAAAAAAAGGCAAATAACTCAAAAAGGTCATCTGGAAGGAAGAACTAAAAAACGCCACTGGCAAATAAGTCGAACAAAAACGAACTGATGACACTCACTTGCAATATCCTGTTTGAAGGCGAGAACGGATTGGTGCTACGGGATGCATACATCGGGAACGACGAATTTTTGGAGAAAAATAACCAACACATCGAGTTCTGATGATTAGTATTTTTGTCAGACGGTGGAAGGCAGTAAGTCATGGCTTGGCAGTAAGTATATTCTCAATCTCTGTAAGAGCTGAAATCGACTATTGAGCAGAGTAATTGAAAAAATCATCAGAAAGAAGGTAAAACTAATGATAATGATTACATTCCCCGATAAGGAAGGTGATTACATGTGCTAGCTAATTTACATTTATTTCCTTTAATTAGTAGAATGTAACTGATGGATGGCATATGGTCTGATCTTTTGTTTTGATGCATATAGCTTTTTCAAAATAACCCACTAGAAATTTTATAAATGCCATCGGAATCTTTAGCACCTTTAAGCAAACTTTTGCGTTCTCAATAAAGTTGAGTTGGTGCTTTCGCTTGTTAGAATTTGGATCTTGTTTTAAAGTAGCATTAATAACGCCAGGATAAGCATAAATGTGAATTTTCAACAAAAGGAAGAAAAACAAAACACCAGAAAAAACCCATCCATTAGCGAAGGCAAACCCACGCATTCGTCCAATTAACCTCCCATCAATTTGCTGAACTTTCTATTTGCAGCAAGGGACCCGATTGTACCCTTGCGCCGTGAACCGCACGGAAAGCCCATTTTTAGTGCTAAAGTATTTGCATGCCAAGTAGGATGAGGGTTTCGGGAACCGGAACCACCCACCGGATGGTTTTGAATGCATAAATATCCGCCATGCTGTGCCATGGCATGTCCTACCGGGCCACCCTCTCGAACACAATGTTGAATGAACTGAATGTTGAATGAAATGGCTGGATGAGCAGCAAAATATCTAACTTCTCTACACTACCAACCGACATGGGGCACGCATCGTACGCTCTCGGTGCAGGGTGGCAGTCACTGTCATCATCCCGGACGGACGCTTCCATTCGTACGCTGGCCGATAAGAAGAATTGAATCGTAACAACGCAAAGAAACGTTGTACCAAAAAAGGGCACTCTCGTCGAACGGACGGCCGACCCGGGATGGCCGCCGGAGATGCTATCAATAATTTAACACATTTCTTCGCTTTCGTCGGGTGTCAACGATGAAGCTTGGATAAAAGCTGACAAAAGTCAACGCAGTAAAGTAACGTTTCTTTACGAAGCTCGTACGCTGCCCGGGTGCCCGGGTGGGACGATTCTGGGAGGCTGTAATTACTGTCTGATAGCACAGTGCACATGGCACTCGCCGGGAGTCGTCTGCTCATAACCTGCCTCTTTGTGCCGACATGCCACAGGGTCAACCGGTGTTTTATCTTGATGAATCTCGCAATATTTCCTGCAGATTGCTTTTCCCTTTCATTTTTCCGTTCTCACCCATCACGCTCCGGAAAGGTTTGCGGTAGGGTTGTCCACATGCAAACGGGATCCATCCCGACAGTCTTTTATTTGCTTTGGGTGCGTATGTGTCCATTAATGAGTGGAAGAACCCGGTTGATGTAGCTACTGAAGAGTTATTTTATGTCACAGATAGTTTTGCCTGCCTGTAACCATCACATCGGTCAATATTAAATGGCCGGTTTGATCTTCCTACGCTGTTGAATGTGATGAGTAGAGCGTTTGTTTACACGGATACATTCATATCTCACAATCGCTTCACAGTTTAGGAGGGGTTGAAAATTGTGTGTGCGTTGTAAAGTAAACGTTCATCGGAAAAATCATAGCAAGGGTTTGAATGACTAGAACAATATGGATAGCACTGTTTTCTAAAATGTCTATAAAAAATATAAAGTCAATGAAAAAAGCACATGAAATTTTAAGTACATACACTGCAAAACTAAAACGAAGAGTAGGTGATTATAATGTTGTAAAAAAGAACGTAATTGTTTTTATCGATCGTAATGCTTTTAACAAATTCGGAAGATTGTGACCTTTCCCTTGCCAAACAGTTTGCTCGTAGCAATACTTTCAAAATCTCGTGGCGCAGCTTTTCTCCACCGCTGGTGTCCTTTGAAAGCGAAACCTATCCGTGTAGCACAATATGGGAACGCTCCTCGCAAAAGCATGCACGTTCCTTAATCTTCAAAACCCGTGTGGGGACTGTGGCGGTGTGTTTTTCGGCCTGTCTGCACAGATATGAATATTGTAGTTTACATTATTTAGTAGGATCGGCTACATTAAATTTCATATTCATGACAAAGTGATATTATTAAAGTTAATTACAGCGAATGAGCTTTTTAGTGCGTGCTCCACGGGGATCGCCGGCAGCGACAATGCCAGCCAAGAAACATTTAGGCACCACTGACGGTGGACACCCGATCGTTTTGCCTTTTGCTGACGCTGTGTGTGTGTGTGTGTGTGTGTGTGTGTGTTCGTGTGGATGGGTTTATGCATGCAGCGAAGGCACCAGCTGGTGTACCGGTTGCGATGCGGATGAATTATTAGGACGAAACCTACCCCTGGCTTTTAATGTCGCTTTCTACACGGTTTTGCATATTGTACGTAAGAAAAGGGCTTATTATAACCCATTCTTGGTTGTAACGTTTCTCGTAAATTTGAAGATTCTATCCCTTCGAAGAAGCGAGCGAAAGAGGTCATGATCCAATGGGTGGAAAATTTAAGAAACTGGTTCAGCTACGGGGTTTGGATATTAAGATGACTGCTAGTTTTAATCCAACGTTCTCAACATCTGGTTGAACATAATCTTTCGGTTAAGCCGAGTGATGAACGACGCATTTGACCATGGGTATAATGTTGCCGCACTTTAATTCAATTTAATTCAAGAAAAGTGTGTTTAAATTTAAATTCGATGCAATTTAGCAAACAAATCTGAAGCATTTTGCAATATATCCTTTTCATTTATTTTTATAAATGTATAAGATGTGCATAAACATATAAAGTATAAAATAGAAAAATGTTTTTACTCCTACTTTTGGACTTTTAGATTTAGTTCCTGTCGGAAACTAATTGAAATATTCCACACTAATTTGTTCTCCTCCGTAGCGCTTCAAAGCAATTCGTTTCGAACAAAAGCATCTTCACTTGCAAAGTGCATATATTTCATTTCTCGAAACGCTTTTAACGTTTTATTGTTTCAATTAGGGCATGAGTGACGTTGTTTTTGTGCCACCGCTGCATAAGGCCATTCAGAAAGCTATCCATTTTGTTTGGAAGGAATTGAATAAAGACGAGAGTGGGACATGAAAAATGACCAAATGAGTTATTGTGCGCGAAACTCATCGTTGTCGCTTTTTGGGGGTAACCTAAAATCTGGTTAGACATCTAACAAAGAATGAACTCCGCAAGGCCCATTCCTGGGTAGAGAAGCAATTTTTTTATGGGTGTTCATCAAATGTTGTCGCTTGCAGTCATTTTCTGTGTCCGTTAAGTCATTCCTTCATTAAATTGTTTTAAGGATGGGGAAAAACATACGAAAGGACACAAAAAATGTTCGTATCGTATGAGTTGTACGGATTGGCAGGATTCCAAACCAAACTTTGTGATGTCCATTCATCTCTTCTGGGGAACGGTTTTCTAGGGCACTTTTATCAAGTTTGATACGCTGTTGTGAGGTTGGTCAATTCTTTTTGAGGTTGAAGTTTTATGGAAACCCTAAGCTGGAAGGTGGTTTTATAGAAATTAAAAAAAATCATAAAAAATATGTGCAACGCGCATACTATACCTCATCCAAATTTGTTATAACATAAAATCGGTTCTAACTCCATAACAAACACTATATTGTGAATAGACGAATGATTTACGGCTCTTGATACTGTTTATAAACTCCAAATAAAACGTTATAATTTACAAAGGATTCATTATTCATAATAGAATTTTGAACACAATATCAACGCTTTATGATGTTGGATTAATTAGATTAGATTGATTGTGTTTTCTATATTGTATTGTCTTGAAATGCATATTTGGGACATTTTGTTTTATGATAATGAATTCAAACCTGACAAAAACATTCGATATACTACACTACACTTAGCATAGTTGCTCATGTTTTGTATCTGCTCATTCCATATTTCCAATCCCATGTGAATGAACACAGTCGATTGAAATAACGTGTACGTATCATTAACTGTGCGTAAAGTATTGCCACATTGCTTTTTCTTTTACGCCCCTCCTCGATGGGCAATTTTACGACTGAAAAGTAGCATTAAAATTCAATTGAAATTTGCATATCAAATTATGATGAAATTGCAAAACATATTTCCAATTTTTATCCCATTAATAATGAAAAATACTAAAATGGCTGCATCGAAGCGGAAAGCCGTACGCATTTGTGGCATCCAGGTGGAGCAAAACATTGGCGGCGATCGGTGAAAAATGAAACACAGTTCGTTCGGTTGATTATTTACTCAACACCCTTGGCATGAATGGCGTTGACGTGTCGTTTCGAACCAAAAGGGAATACACAGGGTTACAAATAGTGAGCAGTGACCAGTGCGAAATTGAACTAAAATTTTCCTTTCCTGGGTGGTATTGTTTAGAGTGAAATGCACTATAGCGCGGAAAATGTTTGGTTGGTTGGTGCCCATTTTCGAGCTTTAGACACGATCGTTTGTTAGTGTGTTGTGTGCTTTGTGACCACACCGCCGACACCATTCGTTGTTTTGGTGCCCATTTTTTCTGTATCCTTTCCATTCGATTACAATCATTTTTCACGTCACTTCATTCGGAGTTCATGAAATGGCCATCCGAGCTCGAGTTGTCGGGAGGGATAAGGGGTTTTGCTGTGCGCATGATTAGGCACGCGGTATGCGGCCGTATCGGGCGCCGAGCACAATAGATTGCAATTGGCTTAATAGTAAAAAATAACACTGACAGGGAAACCGGCAATAGTCATAATTATTATTGCAGCTGTTGACTTTCGCTCCGTTTGTACCGCAGATTGCAGCGATCGTGGCGCAAAAGGTAGGGAACCATTGGATGCCTGTTTAATTTGACTCTTTTTACGTCGGGTGTGTTTGTGGGCCTTGGTGGTATGACAGGACACGAAAAGTGGCACACCGCGGTGGAAACGACGGGAATGCTGTAGCTAAAGGTTTCGCATTAGCAGTACCGTGCAAACCATTGCCGTAATCAATGATGCGTTGCAAATAATCAAATTTATGCATGAAAAATTTGTTATTTAGATTGAGCTCGATTCGTTCGGTCTGAATTAGCTCGGGTCCATTCCGAATCGGAGTGTCCCCGGCGACCCGGCTTTTAACCCAAGGGGGAATAACATCCGGGTCGGTGCAATAGCTTATTGGGGTGCGACACTCAAGCACTCGGGAAGGCATTTCGGGATTCTCGGCACGCCTGACTGACCCGACTTGATGCCGGAGGGGTTTATACGATCGATCGTGCACCGTGTACTGTGGTGCATTTAATTTTCCGAGTGTGTTTTTTTTTGAAAGCTTTTCTTTCATTGCAGTTTCACCTCTTTGCAGCCCAAAACATTGCTAGCCCCGGTGTATGATGAATTCCAAAATCAGCAGAATCAATCCTCCCAATTGGTGGCCGATATGGGATTGGGCGGTTCGGTTCGGGCTCGCAGGGGTTTTATAAATTTTCCACCTAATTAGATTACGCTTCATTTAAATTTGCAATCCGCCTACCATTGATGCCATGGCGTGTGGCAAACGCAAAAAAACCGGGACGAAATTAAACAGGATTTCAATGGCATTGCATACAAATTATCGAAGTCATCGAATTCGGGCCAGTGGGGGCCAGTTCGTGGGTTGAAGTGGTTTTTTGAAAAGTTGATTTGTACGAATTGTTTGCTGAATTGCGTGATGTCTGAAACCATTGGTGAAACAGCTCGATGGAAAACTTCAGCGCGCAATAGTTGGAAAACTTCCGGGGTTTTAGAGAAAAAGTTCCAATGTTTGTGATCATAACTTTTTGTATATTTGTTTTTTTTTGTCTGTTTCATTTTTCAGTCATTCGATACAACAACTAACAACAACTTGATGCAAATATCGACAAACGCTCACCGTCACGCTTCTCCCAAAACTGCACCCTCCATAGTAAGAATACATTCCCAGTCCTTTTAGATGCATCTGTTCTGGCCGGATGCCATCAGGCTGAGAAGAGGTTTTTTTTATCGCAACCGCGCGTAACGTTTGTGCATCCGATCATTTCAAGATTTTTCTCGTTGAACGCGTTCCCTGTATGACGCATTAGGTTTTTTTTCTAACGCACGGCTATACTATATCGGCAGCCGTGTCCTTATCTTAACAGTAAAGCACATAAACGAGTGGGGAGTAACGAAGGACTCTTTCGACATCTGTGGGACGTTAGCCGGGAGACCCAACGATCTCGCTGTAACCGTTGCAAAGCGTCACGAGGCAAATATTTACTTAAGGGTTAAGAACATTATCACATCTTCCGGATCGTCAGACTGGCAGTTGATCTCCCATCGGCGATTCCAATAGCAACGCGAGGCACTCAGGAACGTTTAGTGCGATTCGTAATGCTGCTGGTGATGGTTTTGCTCCTGCTGCTGGTACTGCTGCTGCTGGTGAGCGTTGTAGATCTGCTGCTGATGCTGCTGGTACTGGTGATACTGTTGCTCCTGCTGTTGGTGATACTGCTGCTGGAGCTGCTGCTGTTGGTGCTGATGCTGCTGCTGCTGCTGCTGCTGGTGATGATGCTGCAGCTCCTGCTGGTAAGCGGCATGGGCAGCCTCCTGATGGTAGGCCTGCGGTTCCTGATGGTATGGTAGCGCCTGAGGCTGTTCGTGGTAGAAATGCTCCTGCTGCTGTTCGTACTGGACGTGCTGTTGCTGTTCGTGCTCCTGGTGTTGCTCCTGGTGGTACTCAGTTTCCGGCTTCTTTTCGCTTACTGGCACTGGCACGATCAGTTTCTCCTTCACCGGCACCGGCACTTCCTTCTGGACAGCGAACTTCACCTCCTTGTAGACGGGCACCGGGCGATCGATGTGCACCTTCACCTCGTATGGCACTGCCTTCTCCACCGTGTACGGGAACTTCTTCTCGACGGTGTACGGCACCGGGACGGGCACCTTGACGGCAACCTTGACCGGGCGCGGTACCTCCACCTCGTACGGCTTGTCAACCGGAACCTTCACCTCGTACGGGACCTTCTTCTCGACGACGACCGGGTACGGCTTCAGGACCTCCACCTTCACCGGCTTCAGCACATCGACCTTGTACGGCTTGTCAACCGGTACCTTCACCTCGTACGGCACCTTCTTGTACACGGTGTACGGCTTCGGTACGGCCACCTCATACTTCACCTCGTACGGGACCTTCTTCTCGACGGTGACCGGCACCGGAACCGGAACCTTCACCTCGTACGGGACCTTCTTCTCGACAATGTACGGCTTCGGCACATGCACCTTCACCTCGTACGGTTTGTCAACCGGGACCTTCACCTCGTACGGGATCTTCTTGTAGACGGTGTAGGGTTCTGGGACGTGCACGGCATATTTGACATACTCCTTGATGTGCACCGGAACCTTCTTCTCCACCAGGTACGGCTTCGGGATCGGTACCTTCACCTCGTACGGTACCTTCTTCTCGACGGTGTACGGGAAATGCTTGTGCACGGTGTACGGGACCGGGATCTTCTTTTCGATCGTGATCGTCTTGATCGGTTCCTCGTACTTCACGTGGTGGTGCTGGTGCTGGGGCTGATGATGCAGGAACTGCGCCTGGGGCTGATACTGCTGGTAGCTATGCTGGTCAGCGTAACCGTGGGAAAGATGGCTCCATTCGTCCAGCGATGCTCCTCGTTTCTCAAGTCGTTGAGAATCCTTTGGCTCAGCTTCTGCGCTTCTCTTTTCGGCGGCCGCCTGCTGTCCCGATGCAGCATCTCCCTCAGCAGTGGCCAATGCCACCAGCAGGGCCAGGCAGCAAGGGATAATAAACTAGAGACGCAAGAAAAGGAAGGCGGTGAGCATGGTTGCAAAATGTATTTCCCGTGCCAGATTCATCTTATGCAAGCGCAATGCAAATATGAGCCTATTTTTTTGTGCTATTGATAAATTGTGATAATTATTGGAGGAAAAAAAAACAAATTGTTACATGATCGAAGCGCCTGATATCCAACCATACAGCTTTCGTTCGAAAACTTCAATGTTATAATCATTCGGAAGAGTTCGTAATCGCATCGAAAACGAATTTGCAACGAAGTAATAAATGATGAAGCGAAAAACATAACCAAAAACACACGCATACCAACACTTAACCACCAATTAACCATCGGAATGCACAATATTTCATAATGCATAATTGCAATATGGAGTGATGCACACCGGAAGCATTCCTCATCCATATGCGTGGAAAAACGAACGTAAGAGCGTTCGCTCTTCATGATTTTGTTTAGGTTGGTGTGCGATTTAAATTGTTTCCACTTAGCCAAACTAATGTGGGGCACTTTCCATCAAATTTTCTACCGAGCCGAAATGGTTCCCCGAACACACACAAATGGTGTTGGAGTATCTTTTCCTCCGCCCTTACGGGAGCTCAATCATGCGAAAGGTTCGCCAGAGCGAGAGTATTTTCATCGATCATTTGATCGATTGATCGGTGCACTGATCAATAGGTTCATTTGGAGAATTACACGGTTATGAAAGTGATGTGTGGCAGAAAGGTTCGACACGGCGAAACGACGGGGTCGGTTGGATACGGGGTCTGTACGAAATGTTCAATACGATTCATCGTTCTTTTTTTTTTCATCGTTTGTTGCGTGCGTTTCACTTTTTCCTTTATCGATTGGTCCAATCACTTCATCATTCTCGAAAGAGATCACCGTATCCGATCGAGCGATGGAGGCGATGGAAAGTGAATCGTTCGTTTGAACAGCGGCCCGAGACCCGTTAAGTTTTCACTGGTTCTTCAATTATCTTATCAGATGCCCAGAAGCACGATGTTTGCCATTGTTCATTCCAACGTAGAACCATCGGACGCTGTTGGATTACCAGCACAACTTTCACGCAACATAAATTAAACCAACAACACACTGGGCTGTGTACCAAACGCACGGAATGTACCCACAATAGCACCGAAACTTTTAGTTCAATTTACAGGAAGATGGGCAAAAAAAACCGAACGTACCATACGCATTGTGCACTGTCGATTGACCAATCGCGCTGATTTTGCGTACACTTTTCTTCGCACCTACACTAGTACCAGAGATAGCGAGACCAGAGAAAGAACTGACTTTTGAAGACCGCGACAGGAGCTTATATACCTCCGAAAAATTCGGCAGTCCGCACGACGAGCCACAGGCCAGCGACCCACCGAGATGGTCGCGGTTCAGTTCGGCAGCTTGTTGTTGCCACTTTTGCACGGAAGTGAAGCGTGAATCTTCCGAGATGGACACCTTGGCAGCTGCCCTCCCTACCGGTTCCACCCGGTGGTTCGATCAGCGGTAGTGGTGGCAGCATGTAGCATCAAAAAATATTTCAACAAAGCCCGTTATGAAGTTCACCCGAATTAGAGTCGACGTTTTTTTTTTGTTGCTGTGGTGGTGTTTACTGTTGTTGTTGCTGTTGATGTGTGGGCCGTTTAATGACGCAAAATCACTGACGGATATCACACAGGTAAGACCCCGAAAACGCTGTTAAGAAATTGGTATACCGGGCCCGGCCAAGAGCCATGTGCATCCCGAGTGCAAATAAAAGTTACAACTTTAATCAACTTTTCGATGGAATTGGTAATTTTTCTGGGAGGAGAGTGGGTAGGGGTTTCTCTCACCCGCAAAGTGACTGCTCTATTTGGAAAGGCTCGGAAGGGTTAGTGCCAGCTTTTGACCGTGTGTGCTGGAAGGTGAGAGAAAAGTTTACAATCCCCTCGTGTGTGCGAGTCTCGTAACGTAAGAGAAACTTTCCACCGCTTTTAGTGTTGCTTTTCAGCAAACGTAGACCGCATGCTGCTTTCCGACCGGGCCGGTTTAAACTGGGTGAATTAATATAAGGAGTGGTAGGAAAATGGTAGTGACATCTTTTCTGGAAGTTTTCAATACTTGATGCTTTTGGTTTGTCTAATATCGGTCAACAAGCTTTACGTCGAGTATAGTGCGTTTCATTCGGTATTGTTGTTTGGAGAAGGCTCATAAAAAACAACAGGTCAACAACACCAGCCCATCGAACGGTGCCATTTCGCAACGGTTCAAGGGGTACACTGAGTAATTAATACATGGGTGATGTTTTCGAAATGTTTTTCGATTGGCCGACAGTGTTGCAAGTGAAAACTAACCGAGCCTCGTGGTTTTGTGATACAGTCGATCAAAACGACGAATCTGTGCCGTGGATGAATCTTCAGGTGGATGGACCCCCTAAAACCGACAGCCTTTGGCCTTCCAGCTGTGATAAGACTTTTGACCGGAATGAAAGGTTTATGATTGCGGGCACCAGTCACGGTAAATGCACACGTTACGCAATAAAATCGACGTATTCATTAGCAGCGTTTTAGAGAGAAAAAAATTTAAATTTCGTAGTGTTTGGAATTATTATCATTATAGTACTAATAGTCATGAATAATTATCACTGAGCTAGAAAGCGAAAGAGTTACGAACCCTTCACTGCTGCTGGCAAACATGCGCATCGGCTATCATGTAACTATTACATTTGTACCTTTAAATAAAACAACGGAAGCAAAGAAGCTAAAGATGAGGAAGAGAATTTGTTATCTGTGAAACATAAAGATTAAAATGCAATGTTAAAGATTACCGGCATGTGCAGGACATGTATGGTAAGATAGTGTTACTGAAGCAAACAACTGCACTCCATCCCCACTAGGGTTGTGATGCGTACCGTGCAAGGCGCTGTAGCAATTTATCCAAACAAACTTTGGAGCTCATTTTAATCAACCTCTGTGGGGTTAGCTACATTTCCCTGCCTGCATATCTGGCCGTGCAGGGTGGTGCTGGCGACTTATTTACTGCCATAAATATTCATTGTCATATTTGGCATTTAGATTGATGCTAATGTAAAATGTTTGCAAACTAACCTCGAGATGCTGGGGAAATTGTGTAGCAGTCTATGCGCTGCACCGCTTCCATCACGTCCCAGCTGACGTGGACGTGGTCTGTAGGTCCGTAAATCCCACTTCCGCCTGCAGCTACGTGGAACGTTTCATTAAATCATAGAAGTTGATCATCGTGCGGTGCTATCACAGTTCATGTAAAAGGTGAGTAAATGAAATATATACTTGACGACACGGGTACATGTCGATTGGCTTTGTAGTTCGTCTGTAAAGATACAGGCAACAACGCTTCGGCCGGTGCTGCAGTCGAACGGTTGAGAGGCAGTTGTGTTTGCGCGGATC
The DNA here is from genome assembly GCA_000349025.1 of Anopheles minimus. Lineage (NCBI taxonomy): Eukaryota > Metazoa > Arthropoda > Insecta > Diptera > Culicidae > Anopheles > Anopheles minimus. The sequence goes on along the minus strand of KB663644.1, from coordinate 5,369,314 downwards.
CTTATCACAGTTGCAAACCAACAAGTCATCGTGATCACTCGGTGTGAACGTATACGTCTTCTAATTGTGTGGCTGGCAGCGTTCATAAATTAACAAACAAATCCGTGAAGAAGCCGGGAGACGCGGCCAGCGAGCTGGAAGTGTATTGACGTTGCATTGGTCTCGTTGTACGGTATTCTAGTACACTCGCCGGTACGTATTCGCCGTGGCACTTTATGTGCATATGCACATAATAATCAGCACCATATCCTGTGCTACTGTGCCGTACTTTGGCGAGAAGATGCGATTCGGTGAATCGTCTATCGAGCGGCATACATACACGAGTGCCGTTCCGCCGAGCCTACGCGATGGACAAGTGTTGGCTTTCAATATTTAATTAAGGGTTTGCCGATGATCCGTACTGCGCGTATCGGAACGTTTTGATACGATGCATTAAAGGACGCTTACAGATGATATCTCGAGCTCCACGGCCAAACGGGGCAGATAAACCTGGGAAGATTATACTAGAAGCCTTGCAAGCGTACGGGCAGTGCGATATCAAAGAAACAGTCACGAGTCTCGTTACCGTCAATGGGTTATACGCTTATGGTCGGGTGCTATCTTTATGTAAATAATGTATGATTTACCATCTATTATTTAAAAAGCTTCAATATGACACATGCTTTGGTGCTAAGTAGTGGTCTTCATCATGCTGAATCTCGTCGCAACGCGATGTGATGATTTATAGAATCAAGATCAATTAAACATCAAAAAATGAGTACACCATCCATCGATACAATCATCCGCTAGTAAGTCAATGTATCAATTTCAACACAGCGATCTAGACATTGATTTGCGCTGTTCCATTATATCTTCCAAATCACCCGTCGAAACACATGTCGGTGTGGATGTGAAACAAAAACAAAAAAACAAAACATTTCCAAAATGGTTACTTGTTTGCAAGATGCACTGATAAATCGAATTGTACACGCTCGGAAAAACCCGTCATTCGATCGTGTACACGGGTGTAACCAAATCCACCGACTCGGTAAGTTCCGATTTCAAAGCACGCTTTCGCACGTGGGCCGAACCCAACTAAAGCTGACGGCAGAACAGGGGGATGGAGCCGGGGAGAGGGAGGGGGGACGAAAATCAAAACAAGAGATTTATGTGCCTCCCTAATCACATGTAATCAACCATGGAGCGACGGATAACGAATAGATAAATTTCGAACCGAGCCGACGAGCAGTGCGGCAAAATCGGAAGGCCACCCTATTCTAGGTCTGCTACGGTATCTTTCCCAATTGATTGGCTGTTCCGTGTCAGTAGGTATGTTTCCGTGTGCGAATGTTTTGTTTGTACTAACTGCAGCGGTTCGGTGCCTGGGCTGTGGGAGGGGCTTGTGACTGTATATAATAAATTCTTCCAGCTTAGGTATCCTTTCGAGTTTCCCCAGACATACTCGCTACTGATTTGTATCATGGAATGAAACTGTCAATATGTGAGATTTCCTAAGATCCTTCCGATGTTAGCCCGTTCCCGTCCTGCTTCACCGTTTCCTCCCGTCGAGATGTCAGTTTAAATTTAAGGATAATAATTTTTCTTTCTTCTCCATTTCTCACAAATTTGCTATCGCTATCCATTCGATCTGTCGGCACTGAGCAGCACCGACAAGGAAGAAAAATGTTTCCCGAAACTTGATAAGATATCAACAAGGCTGAATGTGTGTTCTCCATTTGCCTCAATCTTTCACTCATTTCACCCGATCCCGGATACGTTGTTTCGGTAGGCTTTCCTTTCCCCCCTAACCCGACCAGCGTAAGCTGCTTGCCGGTTGAATCGGATGGAAAGACATTCAACTAAGCATACTGATAGCAGCCAGGATCAACGTCATCGCTTGACGGAAGCATGTAATCCGACAGAAAGGTTCGAACCGGTAAAATTGAACTTTAGCTGGAACTTACTGTTTCCAGCTCTGCTCGGTCCTCACAGCAACCATCCAACCCGACCAGATTTTTCAGCGGGAAATGTAAAGTTTGTTGAAATTTGCAAGGAAGCGTAGAAAATAAATTAAGCTCTATTCCACATGTGCCAGCAGTTTAGAATGTTGAATGATAAATGGGGTAGTTTTGAGATTGGCTGGCAGGATGGCAAGTAATCAAATGGAAAGGAAACGCAAACGGTTGTTGTACTGGCTGGCTGGCTACGAATCGAAATGCGGTGTGTCAGACGAAAAGTTTGAGCTTCTAAAAATAGTTGGTGTGTTGAAATCGATTTTCCAACCAAATCGCATATGAATATGAATAGTTTTATTTATGGAGAGTGTTAATGTTTAATAATCCAGATGACTTATCGATACAAAGAACCAAAAACATTGTATTATTAGCTTTGCAAAATATTCTAGCAATATAAAGCGTTATTTGTCAACGAATTTAGTTAGTTGTCTAAAGATACTTGGGGTTTGATAGCTTTATGAAAACAATAATTACTTTCTCCGCCGTCGCTTCATCTGCCTCTTATTATCATCCTGCCCCGCACATATAGTACAAGTTTTTGTAATTCAATAAGAGTAAAAATATATCAAAATGAAAAACAAAACATACGCTACAGGCAACGGACACCACACTGCGAATGCTTATGCAACATAAGCTTCACGTTCACCCTCTCGTGGGGTTTGCATGGTAATACAGAATTAAAGTTAACTTGGCAAAACCGCAGTGCTGTCATCGGTTCATCTTCAAACGGCTTATGAGGGGAACAAAACAGTGCAAATTTTCTAACCATCGTTACGCTTGACCCAGGAGATTTGCGAATGACCAGCAGTTCGGGCGGGGTTTTCCCCGTTTTCACACGGATGAAGGTTGCAGGATGGCAAATAGAACCGCCCGGGCAAACCAGCAGCGGGTTATGCGGGCTTAATGTCACTGGAAAGTTCAAACTACCACCAAAACGAACTATGGTGTGTTCTAAAACCACACATTCGTACTGTAGCTAAATGTGGCGCAAAAGTAGTTAGTGCTGTAGTTTTGTGTGTCAATAACTGGAACTAAACATAGCACAACTGCTTTGAGCGTCCATCTCGGCAGGGCCAGCGAAAATAGATGCAAACTTTATCACGTTAATGTTTTTAATAGTGGTATTATGTTTGAAATAAATATTCATTTATAAATATTATATGTTTTGATGCAATAAAGTCATTAGTAAACAAACTATAGTTTGCCATTCCATATTGAACGTATTTGTGTTCTCACACTGTACGGAGAATAGCTTATTCAATGAGTTTACTTACTAAGTTTACAATCTTTAGGTTAGTGTAGAATTCGTCCGTAGAAACTCATGTTTGGACATGTGGGAGTAATTTTTGAAGTTTTGGAAAAGAAAAGAGATATTTGTTTCTATTTAATCTGTTATTACCGAAAATTACGATCCAAAATTACCGGATGGACCTATTCAATTCAAACCCTATTGAGCCACCTTTAATTGTTTATTTTTTTGGGAGTATGTATAGTATCCAACACATGAGAGACTAGGTGCCCTTATATCGGTTATATCATGTCGGAAGTTCAATATCTTAAATTGCAGATTTTTGGATATCCTCTTATTTTATTTTAAGCGTAAGAATAGTGAGAAAACTTCTAACTTGGTCGGTTATCCTTAAGACCTTAGCACTTGGTTTAGTTGGTTCAGTGATATTGAAAGATTCGTTCAAAAACAGTCAGAGGACTGATGGTCTCACTCAAGTTCTCATAGGGTTCGATTGCTAGAGAATTAAAAAGAATCCCAAAAACCTCAAAAGCCTCAATCACAACACGACAGCTATTATGCAATGTACTTTAATAACCTCGTATAGTCAATTATTGACTAATCAATTAAAAAAGCGAAAAATTCCTTAAAAATTAAATGGTTTGGGTCATTGTTAGTAAAAAAGAATAGTATTTTCGGGAAATTAAGAATGAACTTGGATAGATGATTTTCTCTGTGTAGAATGTGAAAATTAAAAGTGCAAAAATATTCTAATGACTGGCCGTCATAGAGCAGAAAAAATATCGCCGTCATAGAGTAGAAAATTTAGTCTAACACTTAGCTTAAAATCATGCAAATATAAAATATTTATTACTAACCCTACACTACACTGATCTTCCTGTAGCACGTAACAAACACAGGATATAATAAAAATATTTGTTATTTGCTTTATTTAATTGCTTTTGTCATGCAACAAAGAACAAAAACATTTAATTGCTATTAATGGTAGTTGACAGCATCCGGAGCACCACTTTTGATATTGATCTTCTACCATGGTGACCCCATCGCTCAGCAGCTTAAAGGGCACTCACATCGAAGTGCACTCTCATTCGAGCTGTAAATTCGAATTGTTGGAAAGTTCGTGACACTCGGTTTTGGCCGGCCTCGATGGATACGACTTTATCAATTTGCCGTTCGTGTGGTTTAACTACGTACCGTACATGGAAAACCACACACATGCACAGTTTGGCAACACCGCAATCCCGATCATTGACCCGATCTTGACGAGCCGTTTCCGGTGCCCAACCGGTAGCCTGGTTGCAGTTGCATTCCTTCCCGTCAACATTTCGGAAAAAAGGTGAAATGGAGATGTTTTTGAATGGGTGTATTTATGTCGTCCCTCTTTGCTGGGTGATTCCATTCGGGTTTGTCCCACGCCCGTAGATCCATCCCGGTGTGACAATGCATGCAACGTCATTGTCGTGTGCATTGCATCTGTCAGTGCTTCGGTTGGGTGGCCGGATCTTCTGCTTGCAGCCACCCTGAGAAGAGCACTTTGTCGTGCGCTGAGCAGTTGGAACTGTGCAATTAAATTGCAGGCTTGATGCATGCTCATGAGCTCCCGGGGGGGAATCGGTACAGTGTGGGCGGTTACTATGGTTGTAACATTTTTAATTTACGACATTCCTTGCTCCGAACCGGCAGATGAAGAAGTTTCCTGACAAGAATTTCCTTACCAGCAGCGCGCATGAACTCGTACCGGTAGCAGCTGGGTAATTGAAATATTTGTGGTTGCCTCTGTCCAGCAAGTTTTCGGGACAGCCGAGATGCACCGGTTGCAATTTAGAAAATGCGAATGACACACACATACAGGCACACAAACCGCTGCCAAATGGGCAGCATCGGGCGGAGGAATAATGATCTATGACAGGTTCATTAGAAATGATTTACGGTAAGTGGAGTTTCTCGACGCAAGTTACTTCTTAGGCTTGATCTAAACGGTTTCTTGGGAGAAGCTGCATGGACGGTCGTGCCGTTTCACACGTTGGCCCACGCAATGAACGTTTCGTGCAGACAATGTAAAGCAGTGACTGAAATCATGTACTTCCCACACAACTTATTCCATGAAAGAGTTCCGTTTGCTTGCTGAAGTGTTATGATATAGTTGGCATTAATATGCAACGAACATGACATATTCTTGTCAATTATTAGCCTTCGAGAGAATGTTGTTTAGTGAAGTTCTTCATTTGTTTTAAAACATCTGTTTTATCAGTGAATTGTTGGGGACGAATTTGGGAAAATCGATGGAAAAGCATTTAGGAAATAAAATAAATATAGTTTTAAGCACTTACATAGGTATTTCTTCATTACTGACAATCTTTAAATTGTTTTGATTCAACAACGACGGCCATATTGTTAATTACAATATTTAAATAAAACCAGCAAAATTTAAATGTTTTAGAAAAATTAATATTCTGAAGCTATAGAACGAATAACACTTTCGGATCTGATTTCCACGGTACCCCAGTATAAACTAACATTGATTATTTTATTTTATCAAGGATTTATTATCTGCATCAGATTTGTTTTTTACAAAGGAAATTTTTAAAATTTCCCCTAGTACATTACACGCGGACCTACGTCGTGACGACCTTAAAAGATGTCTCAGTGGTACTTGTGCTTAAAAACGATTGTTAGGACTTTCTCACACAAGAAACACGGTTGCTTTCGAAACGATACAATTCGTTGACTTCTTGTACATCGCTTATCATTCGTCATCGTACAAGTTCTTACGTGAACTTATCTTCCTTTTTTTTGCTTTCTTCATCAATAATTTGATGATGAAGTTTCGATTTTGCTGCTTTGCTGCACCAAATTTACCAGTTAGGAGATGATATCTCATTTCTGCCTGCTTCTGGTGCTACCATTGCTCGTTCAGTGAATTGGTACTGTAAAAATTCAATTATGTGCAAGTTATGCTACCGTTCGATCGGTTTTGCTAGGTAAAGTTTTATCATTTGTTCCGCCGATTTTAGGAGCACGATCGAATTGTCGTGCGCTACGGATGTCTTGCGTTGTCTAGTGGTACTAAAAAAGTAAAACCAATAAAACTTACTGACCTAAAACGTCCTACATGTGCTGGTATGTGTATGTTTGGGAGGGCAGGGAGCAAAGTTTATCAGGGAATCGGGATGGTGATTTCTTAGCTTACACTGGTGACATTGTTCTAGTTTGCAGACAAGCATTATCCACGATGGTGCAATTCCATCATGCTGAGTGTGCTTCGAGCGCCGAACGTTGATTGCTCTGCTACAAATTGTTGCTTTTTTTATCTCAACCCTAATTGATCGTTTTCTTTTTGTGTATTTCTATAAAAATGAAGATTTTCTATGCTACAGTCACTAGGTGTGTGTTGCATTGCTGTGATGGATAAGCGCTGAAACGTACCAGCATTGTTTGAATGCCATTGTCTCTTTGTTTTAGTTTTGCTTAGCAGTGACTTTTATTACTAAAACAATTAAGTTGTTTTTTCTTTGCTTCATTATTTCTCATTATCTAAAATCATGTTTTCGCATTATCTAGTGCAACAAATTTTACGCTACTATTACAACAGATACATCAAAATACAAAACAGCTCAGCACTCATAAATTTCTCTCATTTTTTGCATCATTCCGGATAGAATTCCGTTACTCAACATGTGAAATATGTATTCTGCATAAAACAAATTTCCTAGAAAATCAAATTGATTCAAATATGTCAACCAAAAATACTCAATTAATTTCTGATGAATCCAAATTCATTCATGCAGCGAATTCAGTTCATTAATTCACATACTGAAAAACGTTCGATACACATTTGTATTTTTTTTGTGGCTAAGGCTAAGGCCTTCAAAATTCTGAATTTTCCAATCCTATTTCAATATTTAACAAATATTAGCATACCGATCATGCAGGTAAGCAAAAGTAAAATATAACAAAAACGAAAGTTTATTAAACTCGTTTTGGATTTGCTTCATTTGCCCCAAAAATGTGAACAATTCTTACAAATTGGCTACTTCATTTGTTCATCAATTTACTCGGATTTTCGTATAAAAATATATCACAATTCATTCGTGTATGCAGTGTGTATCCTTAACATGTAATGTACGTCCTTTACCTTTGCGAAAATCTTCTTGTCATTAATTTTTAAACTTAATTCCATTTATTCGTCGTTCATACTGGTTCGGGGTTAAGCTCAGGGACACGATACTTTTGCTGCGGTGTAAATAAATAAAAAAATATTCGAAAAGAACACTGATATAAGAAAAAACGGAGTAGATAAAAGGTAACAAGACAAACAATCGTTATGAATCAATTTAAAACGCATCAGCAATAAAATATCAAATTCCTTTCAGATTGTTATGAATTCTTCCGTTATCAGTTGAAAGGCGTGTCAAGATAATTAGCTCTTGTCGTGGAGCATCGATGAAGTTGCAAGTTGCAAACCCATCAGGTTCGGTGTTCTCCACGGAACATGTCCCCTGCCGATAGCTTTTTCCATCGAAATTACCAACGTTGACTGTGGGGACGTCATTTTCCAGGGTTCCACACACTACAACCCCGTTTTATGCCTGCCGCATGGCATGGGGCGCTCGCAGACTATGTAGTACCGCCGGGTTTACTACACAATATTAACCCACCATGGAATGAAATAACGCTCGTGTGTGACAACGGTGTAAGGGGTGAGCGGATACGGGTGGCATGGCTGAATCATGCCATGAATATCTCTTCCTTGTGATGGTTCATTGAAGCGTGACGCACCTATCCGTCTGGCACGGGTTGGCATTGAAATGAGCCGGTAAGGTCAAACAACAGCTCCACCCAGAGCGGCAGGGTTAGGTTTTGTGCTTTTTGACAATGAATCCGGAGTCAAGTGACGGTGGCGCATAGTCCCTAGCCGAAGCACGCCCTTCCACACATGCGAGGATTACTCTGCCGTAATGAGTTCGAGCTTGCCGTGTCTGCCTACATGGCTTTAATATTTAATAAGGGTGTATATTCACATTTTTAATGCGATGTTTAGGGCGCAAGCCTTGCGGATAGTTTACACCGTGCGGCGTAAAGCTGATGCGATGTCGGAATGCCATGGCTGGGCATTCATTCTCTGCTGCTGCCAGGCTTTTGTACGGTGTCAGTTTGACGCAGGGAAATCAACTGAGTTTAAAACCACCGGGCGGAATTTCCATTTCCGGTCGATAATTTGTTGAAAAGTTGTTTGTTGCTCAACGGGAACTTTTTCTGCTGGCGTTTAACATGGACCTTATGTGAGTGCCTTAGAACTGCCGGTAGGATACTAGGGTTTAGTTTCCGATTCATGTTATGATGCATTTATTCAGTAAATTAGTTGTGTAACTTCTTTTGCTTCACAGTCGGTTGAATGAACAATGATAATTTATAAAGAATATAATCGTTATAATGAATGACGTTTTTCGTAATTATCAGCAAAAGTTTATAATTTTTTCAGTAAACTACTACAAACCATGTCTTTTGACTAACATAAGTTGATAATTGTTCAACAGTAGGGTTCTCAAAGAATGAGTTAAAAATCTCACTTAGTACCCACTTCAAAAGCAGTACCCTTTATCGTGGGAAATCACATCTATTCAGAAAAGACGGAAAGACATGGCAAGGAACAAAGCGAATACTAGCACGCACAGCACGAAACCACATCGAAGAACCGGTTTCCTTCGTACCACCTCAAGGATATAGAGGACCGGCACACACATATACAAAAACACGAACACGTATACAACACAACCGCAATGGATTTTCCTGACCTCCCTTCCGATGAATCGGTGTGCCCTGGTTTCGTGACTGAATGATTGGCAGGAACCGTTTTTCTCCACTACAATGGATATGGCAAAAGAGCATAATTTAGTTCTCCTTTCACTGACACGTACCACCATCACCGCATACACCACCAACACCAACACGTGTGCTCGTTCAGAATGATTCGATTAGCCTGGCCTGGGGAGGCTTTCACCTCCTGTGGCAGGGAAGATGATGGATGGAGTGGGTGGCTTAAACATCCAAAGATTAAAATTCGCTTCGGTCTTTACGCGACACTTTCTATGGGTGACTTATGAACGGGCCATCTCACACATACAGCGGAACCATATGTAGATGTCGGTTCTGCGATCGATCGATCGTTTGGCGCGACGTGTCTGTCAAGGTGCGGTCGCACTGCGAGCAAAATGATTCATTGATGCACGAATCCAGCATTACCCGTTGTGCCTGAAACGAAAAAGGCTAACGAAGTCTAGACCAACGTTGTGGTTGGAGGTTTTTTTTTACATTTTCCCCCTGTCGAAGCGACCGGTTCACATAAGAGATTTCCATTTTTTTGTTCCCATTCCTCCAGCACCAGCGAACCCATCACCTGTCATTGTCACATCACAGTTCTTCACGCACATATAAACCGCATATAAGACGGCACCTACAGAAACCGTGCTCGCCGTACACCGGCGGGACGGCGCGATGGCGTGATATTGCGGCTGACGAAAACGTGAAGTTTATCAATTGAGAAATTTGTCGGTGATTTGTATTAATCAGAAATGTGACGCCATACACGGTTGACGGCAAAGAACGTATCGAAAGAAAGCGCACGTGAGGGAAAAAAAAGCACGGAAAACACTGTCAACAGCAACGTGGAGAAAACTGATGGAGAAAATGAAAGTAAACCCCATCCGCGGTACGTGCCACCGCGCGGCTTCACAGCAGGTTGTTGAAAAATGATGATGGTTCACGATTTTAGGCTTTGCATGTTTTCTCACCCGAAGTCTTCATCCGCCCCGTTTGACATCCGGGAAACCACGGCCATCGGCCTGTGGTGAACGGCACAGGAAGTTCATATCGACGGTATGTGTGTCTCACGCATGATCGAATCCTTAAAGAACACGTGCCGTTGTACCGTAGTTGCGCGGTACGTTTGGCTTGATTGATGGATGGAAAACTGTTTTTCTTTGCCATTTGGAACAACCACATGGAGCTCGAAGGCGGGCGCTGAAGGCATTATTCATTCATTATAAAACAATTCCCGTTTCCAAGGCGCGCGTAATCAAGGCAGCATCAGAAGTGGCGAGGAAGAGTTCTGCGGGAGAGTTGGTTAATTTTTTATTTAGCCGACATTTTGGTCGTATCAAGAGAGGGTGAAAACTCAAGTGAAACTAATCCAGTAACGGCAAAGCACGCAAGCATGCTTTAATAGATGAAAAATCCATTGGCAAAATTTAATTATGCCTCCTTGTATGCAGGCACACACACGTTTCATGTAAAGAGCGATAAGGTGTGGTTCGGCAATTAGAAGTCACACATTGTCGATGAGCTATGATGACAGAACGATACGCAAAAGCATGGAAGGGATAAAAGTTTGGGTGACGAATTGAATAAACATCGGAATGGTTGCAAAAATTGGAGGAATATACGATTGGAAAATAGGAGGATCATATTTAATAATGAAGGATATTAAACTACACGATTTGGAAAAAATAAGAAACTTATTCCTTTGTTTACTTATGATCCTGCAATTCAGATAAGAGTCCTGCCATGGCTCGCTTTCCTTGAATTAATTTGCCTAGGACGGGATAGTCAGATCTTTTATAAAAATAAATACAAAGTGAATGAGTACTCTGAAGTTGTGTAAATTTAATTATACTATATTAAAGGGCATTTCTTCCGCAAATGCAATTAAAATTGAAATTGTAATGAGTTTAGCACAGTGCATCGAAACAAATACTAAGAAATACATATTCAACTCTGTTCTTGGAAAAGATGGTGCAATGAATTTGGTTTTTTCATGTTGAATTTGGTTCAAACATTTCGTACACTGAGTTGGTTGACGTTAATTTTTAATAATGGAACGTTTTCGTCGGTACCGTAACTTACAGTGCATTTTACAATTATATGATCACCGATCATCAGTGAATAAAGTAATTGTATTGACATTTTCGCCGAAGGATTACTGATCGCTAATGAATGAAAAAAGAAAATTAAAATCGTACTTAAAATTCGTCAAACGACTTTTACTAATAAAGCTTTGCTGCTTGTTCCTAACAAGTTGTAGAATCTTTTAGAGCATACATTTCTTGATACTGAAATATAGAAAATCCAATCAAACAACATACAACCCTTGGTTTATAATAAAAATATGAAGAATGCAATATACTAGAGGTGTAAATCATAAGATATACCATACAGCAAAGGTAATGGCATAAGTTTTGTTTTATTTTTATTCATGAATGACAACCAGGCCGTATTGCTGTAATAGCATAAGTATTAGTATATAACTTTTTCGATCAATGTAGTGAACTTAAAAAAATATATCACGTTCTATAAGCTCCTATAAATCCATAAATAATTTCAATTATTGTAGAGCGATTCAATTATTGTAACATTGAAATGTACACTCTGCGATCCTGTAACTTTGAAAATCACTGTATTTTAAATCAGTTATTTTTTCAAAGTTCTTTACAAAGCAGGTTGATTTGAATAAATTTAACGCAAAATTCTATGATCATTTTATTACTTATGATAAACACTCATATGAAGGGTTATAAAGCTGGACACATAATTGGTTGATTTTCAAAAGATGGAAGATTTGTAAAATTAGATCAACTAGCCACGCAACACAAGTTCCAGTCGAAACGCGTACGACAGCAAAATGAACGTACGATCGGAAACGATGGCAAATTAATTAACATCTCAGCCCCACGGTGCAAGATAAACCTTGTGTGTGGTTGTGGCCCGGCATTATTATAATCGCACACACGGTGATAATAATTGTGTGATCATTATGAATATCAATCAACGGAATCCTTCCATTTGCCATTTCTCGAACGCGTGCATGTGAAAACGGCAAAACTGGGTCCGACCCGGGCCCGCTTCCTGGGTACGGGATTTGTTCAGTTTGTGTGTTTTCGTAATTGGACTGAAAATTGCATAATTATGTCGTTTCGCTGTGATCCGACACACACAAACACACATTACCTTACTTGTGCACGCCGCAGGGCAAGCAAATGCGGTAAAAAAGGCACAGTGGTTGCCCGGTGCAATTCTTATGGTCAGCATTGGGTGAGCGTCATTGCGCCATCATTGTTATCTGATTGACGGGACAGAAACGTGTTGGCTTATCAAATTCATTTGAGGGAGTTGTTATTTGGGTTTCTTTTTTTTTCGTTGCAGAGTTTTTACATTTCATTTCACCTGTTTTTGAAGTGCAATGAATGCATTTTCCTTTCAATGACATCATGCGCTGCAATGAGCATATAGAAAAACTGTTTATACTCCTCCACACATGGATTTAGCGCGGTGTAAGGTGGAAGACAGTCTGTCAGGCAAAACTTGTTAACGTTTGCACAACGAGAAAAAAAGAACTAATTGAATGTAACCAAACAAAACTGATATGCTAAACAAAATGGAATATGGACGACACAAAAAAAAACTAAACGATTGTGTCGAAGCACAGTTTACCGTGTCCCTTCGCTTCGTTTTAGCTTGTTCGTGTGTTATGCAACTTGTTACTATAATGTGTTGATGTCAGTGGAATGGAACCGTATTCCTTTTTTATTTTATTATTTTCACTCGAGTGCAAAGTGGTGCCCGAAAACTTAATTTTCCTATTCTAAAGCTCTTACTATCGTGATGGAATGTTGTTGTTGATTGGATGGGTTTTATTAATATCTTACTCGGAATTCACCACACGGCTGAGATTCGACATCCCTTCCATGTGTCGCGTTTACTTTCATTTACACATTATACACGTTGCGATATTCGTACACTACTATGCAGTTCATTTTCAGTGCGAGTTGCTAGGACATTGTTTTGTCTGTGTTACATACCTCAAACAAGTTTTCGTGCCTTAACAGGTTCTGCTTTAGTTCAGACCGCTTCCGTTTGAATTTGTTTCGGGTTTTGGCTTTATATCGAGACGTTTTGAATCGTACTTCGTACAAAATGGGTGTTTGTTTGTTTACTATAATGTACAATTCTACTACTATGTACAGTCGTGTACCACTGCGGGACAATACGGATGCTTCCATGTGTGAACGATGATTGCTGTGGTAACATCCCCTTTCTTCCACACTCCTTGTCAATCAACATTTGGCCGATGGGCAGCCCCCGACAGTTCGTAACCGATGCTTACCTGGCGCGTTGGCACTATGGACATGAGGCCGGGAAGATTCAAATGCGTATGGGTTATCGTGCTGCCGGGAGTTGAATGTCCTGTTGCGAGATGAAGCGTCAACTGTTGCTGTCGGCAGGTGCAAGGACACGGCACTGTTTTCAAATTACAGTACCAGATTACGCGACTTGTGCAGCACTATTAGCAGCATATTGAGACAAATTAACATAAACCGGAAGCGTAGCTTCAACGCTAAACTACTCAGGGCACTGGCGTGGCAAAGGAGATCCTCGGGGAAGATCTCAAGGAACGGTAATCGCTTGCCGGTCAACGGATCCGTGCAGGTACTCCTTTTTGCACGCTGTAATCAAATTGTATGAAGAAGAATAGTTCAATGAACGAATTTATATTTATTTTACAATTGTACGATAGCTAGGTCGCTAATTTATAAATATTTTACACGTAAATAAGTAAATAGATAGTTAATAAAGCAACAAAATTGAAAAGAAGGAATGCTTTCAAACTTGAATTTATTTTGAATAATTGATCATACTTGGAGAAATCTTTCGTTTTACTGTGAACATAAACTAGCTTTAAACTTCATGGCTGTTATCCCAAAATAAGGCAAATAAAACTAATTTTTTGTTTCCCTAGGTTAAAAGTCAATGAAAGTTTAACATCAAAATACTTGTTTCCTTTACACTTCCTTTACTCCTTCTTGTCCATCCACCTTCCATCAGTGGAAAACCAACATCAACCCTTATCCTTGCTCGCCGAAGAAACCAGAATGAATTCCATTCCCGGCATACACACTTCCGCACAAACTCCCCTTGGTTCGTGAACTTTCCTCCCAGAAACAAGAGCAAACAAACATTCACCTGCAAAACAGTGCCGAAAGAAGCAGACCGTTTCGGATGACGATGTTGTCGTCATATTGTGAGCTTGAAAAACTTTTCGATGACATTCACATGCTCGTCCCGTGTGCACCTGCTCTGCCTAATGTGTCCGCAAACACTGTGCTCTGCTGCTGGACGATGGAAAACGAGATGCATGGTTGTGAATTGGTGGAATTGGTGGACAGGTAAAACTTGTCGTCTAAGCATCGCCAGCTCTTAGCCATCTTTCGCCGAAGAGTTTCTCCAATGCTGGAAAAGAGCAACCAAACCCACTCGCTACCGGCGGGAAAGTGTCTTCGGGCGTTAGGGGAGTGTATTTAAACGAAAGTGCACGAAAGAATCATATGAGCTGACCCAAGATGTGACTAATTTTACCAGCAGCACGTGTTCGGCTATAGACTCCCGGCTTCGAAGCATAAGTGGGGCTAGTTTCGATGTCAAGCAAGCTTCCGAAAAGTTCTCACGAAACATTGCACCGTGTAGGTGGGGATGTTTGGGTACGGCCTGGGAAGTTATCGTGTAAAACAAATACGCTAACAGCGCTGTGAATGATAACATCGAGGGTTACAATGTATCCGAGACATATTGGTTTTTCGGAAAAGGTACTTTTGGAGACGTGTTCTTTGTTTTGAAGTATGTTTTGTTACAAGAAAAATAGAAAGTCAGTTCAACAATAAATTGACATTTTTCAATTATTTTGAAAATTGAAGATCACATCAATCCAACCAATTAAAGCGAGCCAATTCGAGGAGCGAGGATGTGTGTTTTTACTGCTTTAAAAATATTTCGAACGCGATTTAAAATAAACAAAAAGCAGGATACGAAGATGCTAATGATAAATCGAGTCACATTTTAATTGCATCAGCAAGCACATTGAATCAACTCTTTATCGTTCTGGTTTTCCTCGCCCAAGAAAAACCCGCCGCGCCATTATAATTCACCCAGTATCTTTCGTCACGTCGAGTGAATTACATTATTCGTCAAGCAGTTTATTATCGCCTTCATTAATAAAACACTTGCAACAAACACCGAGCCGGGAAGCGCTACAACCACAATCAGCACCACCACAACTAGCTCATGGGCTAGCAACTTTCCAAAAAAAATGATATCGCGCGCAAAAAAATGGCAAAAGCGAATAAAATGGCACAAGCGAAAAACCATCATTATACGCGACCGAGAAGCATAAATTATGGATGTCGTTTCGTATTAATCAACTCCAGAATAAAAGAGTACCAACACTGTGGGGTTACGCCAACAAGGGCGGGAAGCTGTGTAGCTGTGTGGCGCCAGATTAGCTTTACATTTTGCAAGTGTTTCTCCGTTTGCATCGTGTTGTGTTGTGATGAACGGCATAATTACGACAAAATACAAAGATGGTTGCTAGCGTAAAATGCAAGTCGTTAGAGTTTTTCTTTTTATGCGAGCTAACGTACCACACGGGCTAACAGTAAGCCAACGAGGAAGCAGCACGTCATATCGATTTGCTGTATCGAGAACCGCAGTACTGCAGATGATTGAAGAACCAGCGACGGTGTAATTAATCATGTCTTGTTGCAAGTCTGCTGGCAAACATTTCCATCAAGAACACTGGTTTTCTTCGGCTCCGTGAAAAAGGAGGTAAAGTTTCTGTTCTGGAGGTGTGGCTGCGTTTCGTTGCCTTTTCAAAGGCGCGTTGCTAATGATAGTAAGATGCCCGGTCAGTTAACAACAATAATCTCTATCTCATTTACAGTGCCGGTTGGATTGATCAACGAAAACTTATCTTAAGTAATTTTCTTTTTTTTGCAATCATTTGTAAACAAAACTGTGTAATTTACAACAAACAACAAAAAACAATTATTTAAACTCTAAATAAAGAAAATAAACATTTCTCGATACAGTCGTTTACACATATATAATCGAAGAGGAAAAAAATAAAAAATCGTATACTTACACGAATCATCTGCTTCATTTCGTCTTTAGGAATCAAATTGACCTGCGCCGTCTCCCGTAGCCAGCGCCGGAGCCAATGGCCCAGCCAAACCAGCCCACACTCGCACTGCAACGGATTGTTGGACACATCCAGCCCACCGATTACGCTGCGTGTCCCCACCGCATCCCACGAGCTGGCGTTCGGATAAAAGCTGTCCGGTGCCAGCGCAGCGAGCAGATTGTCCGACAAATCTATGCTCAACCGTGGGATGTACTTGAGTGCGTAGAACACACCCGGCGGCAGATCGTTCACCATCGTGTTGTGTATTCGTAGCTTCAGATCGTGATTCCGGGCCAACCCTTGGAAGGCATTGCTGGAGATGGACACCAAACGGCGGCCAGTGATTTCCACCACGTTGAGCTTCGTGTTTGAATGCATCCGCGACGTAAACAGCCCATCGCCCAGGTGTTCGTCGTAGATGGTCACGTACAGCTCCTGTAAGCCTCTTAGCTTCGACACCAACTCGCTGAAGTTATGCTGGGCGCTAATGCGCAGCTTTTTCAGGTTGTGCAGCTTAATGAAAATGTCCGGATTTGTGATTTTGATGTCTTCGATCAGTAACTCTTCCAACCGCCGGGAGAGTGAGAAATCATGAAAGGAAATCTTTCGGATTGGATTCCTCGAGATGTCGAGTACGCGTAACGCTGGTGGGAGATTTCGCAACAGGTTCGAGATGTTGTTGATCTTGTTCTCCTGGATGTGCAGTTCGCGCAGATAGAACAGCTCCTCTTGCGATTCGATCTCTTGCAGATTATTGCTGCTAACGTCGAGAGCAGCCAGCTGCGGTAATGCTAGGGACGGAAGACGATATATACCGGTGGAACTCAGGTTCAGGACACGTAGCCGGGGCACATTGATGAACAGTTCGCGAAAATTTATCGGCATCAGCTGATTGTAGCTCAAATCCAGAACTGTAAGATTGTTCAAGTTTGCGAACGAATTGTCCGGGATGAGTTTAATCAAGTTTCCGGCTAGGTTTAATTCGAGCAGGAACTGCGTGCTGGTAAACATGTATGGATCTAGAAACTCCAACAGATTGTTGTCGAACTGTATCGATCGTAACGTGAAGCCAATGTCAGCAAAAGCCGTTGCCTGCCAGGCTACGAACTGGTTGTGGGAGAGGTCTAAAAATTCGATACGCGTGTTAAGGAATGTATCGCGCGGAATGGTGCGCAGCCGATTGTTGTTTAACCGAAGGAGTCGTAATTTTTTCAACGGTGAAAACTGTTCTATCTGCAAGCTTTCTATTCGATTGTGGCTCAGATCAAACTCTTGTAGGTTCATCAACCCGGCAAAGCTGCGGCGTCGCAGTGAGCTTATGTTGTTGTGTGCCAGATTCAGTATTTCCAATATCTGCAAGTCCCCAAACGCATGGTTGCCGAGTGACGTGAAGTTGTTCCAGTTCAGGTAGAGAATGCGGAGGGAAAACGCAAGCGCTCTAAATGAGGTTGTGTCCTGCAGCTGGTTGTGGCTGGCATCAAGCGAATACACGTACAGCAGGGAGTTTACATCTCCATCCAGAAACTCGATTGCATTATTACTGATGTTCAACCGCATCGGAGTGGTGGCATTCGATACCTGTCGGAACACCTTCAACGACAGTGTAATCAGCTCATTGTGCATCAGATCCACGCTGAGTAAGCTGGGCAGAAAGCTAAACGCTCCCTCGCTGATATTTTGGAGCCCATTGTACGATAGATCGACGTAGGTGAGATAGGGCAGATCATGTAATGCGTTCTTCTGAATGCTGCGCAGCTTGTTAGACGATAAATTGATAATTTGTATCAACTCTAAGCTGTCGAATGTGGCGCTTGGTAAGTCCTCGAGCTGGTTGAAGGATAAGTCTATCTCTACCAAGTTCCGATGAACGTCCGATCGGAACAGCCATCGAGGAATAGCAACGATTCGGTTGAACGCCAGATTTACGTACGTCAGTTGCCCGAGTGTCGACAGTGCTCTATCGGGTAGTGTTTTGAGATTGTTATTGTCCAGCCCCAACCACATTAGTTCAGTCAACACGGCCAGAGCCTCCCCCGGGTACTCTTCCCGGTAAATTCCGAACGAAAGCTCCAATATTTTTAGCGATGCGGACACATTTTCGAACACGCTCGGATGCACGTAGTGTATGTCGTTGAAGCTGAGACTGATTTCCTTGATCGTATCGAGCCCGTTAAATGCACCGTAATTTAGGCTAGTAATCTTATTGTTGCGTAGCAGCAATGTCTGTAAATTGGAGCCCCATCCCATAAATGCGTTCTCCTCAATGTCGGCAATCTTGTTGTAGCCCATGTTCAGATATGACAGCTCGGTACAGTTGGACAGGCCATCTACCGGAATGGCGGTGAAATTGTTACCACTCAGGGATAGTACCTTGAGTGTGGTGGGTAGTAACGCTTCCGGCAGATCGGGGATGCTGGTCAGCTCGTTCGATGTCAAGTACAGATAGCGCAGCCGATTCAATCGACCGATAGCGTTCGGTACCACCGTCAGCCGATTTCGTTCGAGATCCAAATACTCTAAGCTGTTCTCGAGCGTTGCAAATGCACCATCGTCGATTGATTCGATGAAATTAAATGCCAACACCATGTGCACAACGTTCAGCCCCTGGAACGTGTCCGCCTCCAGATGGCGGATGAAGTTTTTATCGAAATTAATTGCCTTTATTCGCACGCTACCATTAAACAGCATTGTGGGTATTTCTTCGATGAGGTTTAGGCTGAGATCGAGCTTTTCGAGCCGGATCCGTGCCGCGCCGATGAATTCGGGGCTACCGTCCAGCTTCACTATCAGGTTGTCCTTCAGCGAGAGCACGCGTAGATCGTGCAGATGCTCGAGAAACGCGGTCGGAAACTGGGAAAGAATGTTCTTGGAAAGATCGATCGTTACCAGCGATTTGGGGAACGTGTTTGGGCTAATGTGTGCGATACGGTTGGAGCTGATGTCGAGCCAGACGAGCTTTTTCAGCTTGGCGAATGGTTTAACGCCCTGCTGCTGAAAACCGGCGTTGGCCGCCGCTTGCTGCCCCACCACCGTCCCCGCCGGATACTGCGAAAATTGTTTCGCGTTTATTATGGATGCCTGCGAGTTGGGTGCCGTGTGGTTCTGACGCTTTTCATCGTGCGTGTAGAATGATACCTCGGATATGGAGTTGCCGGAAATGTGCAGGCTGCGCAGCGAATCCACCAAACCGCCCCAGTTCCCATCCAGGTGGTGTATGTTGTTCCTGTTTGGGTTATAATTCGATGGAAATAAACATGCATTAAATGAAGTAAGGAGGCGTGATTATATCCACTCTAATGAATTAATTTAGCAATTCGAAGAATTTCATTCATAATCGATAGCATTGATTCATTACAAACAAGCTATTTTTGGATTTCGGTTTTCCTGTTGTAACGTTGAAACCATGCCGACTTGCCAAAAAACCTGTGTGGGCGATCCGAGTTTATGAAGCATCAAAACAAATTTGCTTTCGATGAATGACTCCAACCATTCACAACGGTTTTAGTTACACCTGTTTTGCTATATCATTTATGGAAAATAGGCATAATAGAATTCAGGTGTTGAAAATTTAAACATTAAGCATCATGTACAGGGAAAACCTATGATTCTATACAGAAGATCACACTTCAAGCTTTTGATATTCCATTACTTGCCTATGCCGCGCTATTGTTAAATATGAAACCTTTTAACAAAAGCTTCAAAAAGGTGCTTTCATTGCGATTTGAAATTGATTGACTCCTAAGAGCTCCGCATTGAGTGCCCCTCGGTGTGTGCGTGTTTGCGCAGCAACAGCAACCGAAGGGCATTCCAAAAGCATCTGTTTGTTTAACAAACAAAATCGTTCGGATGGAAAAGACCTTTTTTAGACAGAGTAATTTACCACCGTGTAAGATTTACTTCCCATCTGTTTGAAAATTCGAACGATTTCTTTTGGCGCACAGTTTCCGGAGCTGCTCATTGTTGGCTCCAGGAGGCAGATAAAAAAAGCATCACGTCTCTGCTGCGGCTTAGCCAGACTTTGAAGCTGAGATAAACCTCCTATTTCTGAGTGAGAGGTTGGTTTGTTTTTTCGCTTCTGAATGTATCAGAAATATCTTCCTTTACTTACCTCTGGGCTACTAATCGGCTTAGCGTGTGCACATTTTTTAGCGAATCCAGTGGTAGTCCCTGTAACTGATTGTCGGACAGATCCAGCGACACTAGCGAATGCTGCATAAAGCTGCGAAAGAAAAGAGAAAAGATTTAGATTGGTTGCATGGTTTGGTCCGAAAATTGGATCTCTCTCCCCTCCTTTAGCTATCTGTACACGTCCCCGGAATGAAGGACCAGTTCGAGAAAAGGAGCATCACCGGATGGAAGGACGGAACGTCGACTAACATGCGGAACACGCTAGCAATAAACTCATCGGAAAGTATTTGCATTGGTGCCTGCGGGACAAAATCGATCGAAACAGATGCAAGCGTCCGCGCCTGTCAACGTAAAATTTTTGCATTTGTCCTCGACCCAACGGTACGACGTCTGACCCAGTCTTGGAACGTTCCATTTCCGAGCGATCCGGTTTTTTTTCCCCGCGCCAGCAGATAGTGAAGCTAAATTGGAAATTGTTTTTCCTACCGGAGAAAATCAAATTTCCCAATCCATTTGTTTGGCTGCATACATCCCCGGCTAGTGGGGGATGTGGTTGCCGGGCGCACGAAGCCCGGACAAGGCAGACAGTTTAGCCGTAAGCAGTTATCTTCGTGTCGATCTCCCGCCGCAGCGTACCTTGACCATTTACTGATGGGAATCCGGTCCGCTTCATTCGGACATGTTGATGTTTGGCTCACGATAAGAAGATGGAGCTAATTCAATCGTTTGCATTGACCGTATTAGTCGTTGCGCTATCCCCTGCGGCGCTCGGGGGCAATTTTACGGAAATAGACATGGACCGGAACATAATTGTACGGGACGAGACTTGACGTAAACGTTTGATTTTTAAAAAATGTCTCGATCAGTTAGAAGTTTTGCAAAATTATCCTTGTGTAAGAAAGTAACATATGACGCTACATATGATTGCTGTAATTCGATTCATTGATTTTTGAAGAATATTATACTTTGTTTTGATTGTAGGAGCTAATTGATAAGCGCTCTGTGTGTACAGCATATAACCGAAATCATAAAAACTTGGGGTAGGGATTGTTGCATATTTGTTGCATATTTTGAAAATTGTTAACTTTTGTGGTCTTGGCCTGCAGCAGAAACACTTCATAAACAACAAATTTAGGAAATATTTTAGGAAATAGCCCTTGTGCAAGAGATACTATCTTTTAAAAAAGTTTTAAGTAAAACAAATAAATGGTGGCAAAATTCAGCATAAAGCACGAACGATACCATGCCGATGTTTGCACACAAAAGCATTTACACAACAAAAGGTATCTCACCGACATGCACGGGTCGGTTTCGAATGAAACCAGACGAGATTGGCTGTAGTTCCAATTCGGTCCAATGCATTTTTTTTATCCTCCCGTTGTGTTAGCATGCCCTTCCTTCAGTACAAATGAAATAACAACTATTCTCACCGGAGAACACCAAACACAGCCATCGAGGCATCGAGCAATAGGGATATGAGCCACCATCGCGTACGAACCACAGAACTTCTGACGTGCTAATAACACATCTGCCCGGGTTTGTGTACACTCGCTTTATCACACTCACTGTAAATTTTTTCCCACCCATTTGCTCATCTGGTTTTCGCTTTTGCAGCAGAATTGAATTTCCCTGTTTTGGGGTCGACTTGTTCATCGACGGATGGAGGACGACGACGACGGATAAATGCACCGGCCCAATTCTCCGATGCCGTCGAGGTGAATTATTAATATTTTACATCGCTTTCGGAAAATTTTGCAGCCTCCGGACGGTGACATCTTGGCTAGGGTTGTCGGTAGCATTAGAATGGAACTGGCAATAAATTTTCCATTTTACAAACACAAACACTAGTCTCAGCCGTATCTCTGCAATGGTTTGAAGTAAGGGAAGGATACATTTTTCAGTAGTACATGTCGCTTTAATGGTAACGCTTGGATTTGTTAGATACTTTATTTTAGGAGAAGCTTTGAATGTGGACAATTTTCCTTTTAAGTTTGTATGGGTTTATTCAGACTTTAATTTTTATCGATCAAGGTTTTTGCTTTGAATTAATTAAAAAATCTCAATAGAAGTTGATAATAAGGCTTAAGCCGCCATACTTAAGAATAAAGAAATAAATAAAATAGTATAAGGTTGTATTGAAATGATATTTATTGAATTTTGCAATCAAATCTTTTTCTTCCCTTAAATTCAAATCACTAAAAGGTGACGTGAAAAGCAGCGACACAAGTATCCGTACCATTCTACGCGTCGATACTGCTTGTGGCATGGGTCATTAAAAGCACTGGTGACATCACTGCACGGGCACGTATTTCCATCAATCGACCCAGTACGTCCGTATGTGGAAGGTTTTGTCTAATTTATCAACTTACCACAATCGGTCTACCGTACGTTCGCTCCAGTAAATCAGTTTTAATTCTTCCTGATTCCTTCTGCGCACGGTGCAATCTGGGCTGTGTGCAAAGTGACACCCGACAATCAAACTGACGTTCGTTAAGCTGCCGAATCGTACGGATCCGAAACCAAACGGCGAAACGATGCGTCATTTTCGATTGTACGAGCTTACCATTTGCCCGTAGCACATCGCATACGCTCTTCACGGACGCTTCGCCAATCACCCAACCCCAACACGCCGCTGCCCGGCACGGCCCGGTTTCGGATTGCGCTATTTCGAGATTTCCGTTCGATCTCTGTACCATTGCATTTGGCCTCTTTTCCCAGCACGGGACCAGGCTTAAACGTTAGGTGGCAAAGTGCGAATATCCACTGGAAATGGGTTTGGCTTTATCCCGCCCGTCGTCTTCGGTGTGTCTCCGGAGAGTCCTCATACCGTACGCTTGTCGGTGTCGTCGACATCGTCATCGTTGTCATTGTCGTTTGTCATAGTGCACTTTGCGTTGGAATTTTCATCGGCTTGCATTCATGTAATGGAAATGCAGCGCTGCCAGAGTGCAGACGCCCGGTCCCCCACGCTGCGCTCCGGCTCATGAGTCATGCAGATTTGGCGCTAAAGACGTGTGGCCTTTTCCGCAAGGAGCATCCTGTCAGTATGTTCCGGGTCGTTGCAGGATCATTGTCATGTTAAAAAATGTTTTGTTACCAGTTTCGCAAAACCCTTCCGGTGATGGTTCTCCCGTATTGGTGCAACATCAGCAGCAGAGAAACCCCCGGTCAAGCCTAGCCGGAATTGTCGTGCAAGCTAGCGGAAAACTGCAAGTATCCCATCGATGTCCTTTTGCGCAAGGAATATTTTCCGCATGAAAAGTATCGGTGCCCGGCGGGATGGGCGCATTCTACGAACGGCGCATACCGCAAAAGGAGCTCAGAATTGTGTGTCATATTCCATGGTTCTGGTGTGCCACGTTCTTCGGACGTGTGCCATGTGTACATTCTGCTACTACTACTTCGCCGTCTTCTTCTTCTAGAGCGCATCGAGAAGGCAGAAAGCGTATGGGAGAAAAAGAAACCGAAAGCATCGCATAATATATGCCATCATATCTATTCATGGTTTTTATGCAAATTTAAATTGTATTTTAAATCTCCTTTATTTGATATCCTGCTCGGGAAGGCTGGCCGATGTGCGGCTAGCCAAATTGGCCAGCCCGCAACGGTGCTCCGGTCCGAAGATCAACTATGTTTGATATTATGGGTTTTTTTTTCGCTCACCGTGCACCCCAGCACCTTACCTCGATTGTTGCAAAAACCAACCATCGCAGTTTAAGACGTGGCGGCGTGTGTCGAGCCTCAACATTCCAGCCGGATGAACGATGTGAACAAAACAGTCCGAATGAAGGCCAACAGGCGAACGATTTGTACGTCGATCCGTCTGTATAGCAGGCGGTAGTGGTGGTAGAAACAAGCGCAAAAAATCCCACTTTATCCCTAGAGCGTGAACGGATTTCCGAGGGCTTTCTATGGCTCCTAGGTTCGCGTACCTTAAGCATCGTGATGGAACGATTTTCTGTCTCGCGAATGGCAAATTGAGGGCTTGTGTGCATGGTGGTGGTGATTTGGGGGAGTTGCCGTTCCATGCTGATATTTCACCAGCGCAGCATAAACGAGCTAAAAGCGGTTGTAAATTGACAATCGACGAATGTCAAATTGAAATGGACCAAAACTCCGGTCTTTCGGGGAATCAAGAGATTCGGGAGATAAAGATTTTTTTCTTCTGAGAAACAATATTTGAATGTAGGGTAAAAATTTTGTTTTGATAAATTTCATCAATTCCAACAGTACGGTAATTCGTTTGAAATAAAAAAGATGATTCTGGTTTATGAACAATTAATTGTAATGCAATTACTGGTGATAGCTCCAATGCATTACAAAAACAGTTCGATGGTCGTTTTTAACTTAAAAAATACATTTTTATGGAAATAGTAGCTTTTGCCGTTTGTATAATGTGCCCAAAAAAAAGTCTTTATTCTAAATTCAAATTGAGTAAGGAGCATCTTGCGAATGTTCCTACATGTTTTTTCACTTCCGTCTGACAGGTGGTTAAGATCTAATCGCGACTTCATAAGGTACTAACAGGTGTGTGAAGACAGCTAGTTCACTAAATTTTTTGTAGTGGAGCTCACCATGATCTTATATGTCCTGTTTGTCAAAAGCATAGGATGATCACACTTCTTGAAGGTCTCTAGTGCTCTTCTAGCTAATCCTGGATATGAAAGTCGAGGCTACCCCTCCAATGGACAGGTTGTCCAGACACATAGATCACGCCATTTCTGACGATGGTGCGATGGTCAACGATCATCAGGTTACCTAAATTAATAATCTAATAATTATTAATAAGACAAAATTGGAACTAAAGTTCGGGAGGGACTAACACAACTTTTCGAGGTTCCTCAAAAGACGGACTCTTGTCTCGGACCAAGGCCATTTGGTAATAACATGTTCGTAATTCCACCAGTTCAAGCGTAATCGAATGTTCAAAACCATGAAAGACTATTGTTTGGCTGCCTTTTCGTTCTGTTAGTTAAAGCAATTTAAAGGAAAAATAATTAACCAAAACGCGTCCTTAGTAGGGTGCTTTTATTTGACAGACGCTCCTTACCCCAGATATTTCTTAGGTATTTTTGAAGATCATACGTTCATTCGAATGATGTTTAGACTTAAGGCTAATCATTTCGCATTTGGCACAGATATTCAAGGTATGTGGCTGCAATATGTGGTGCCGAAAATTCCACGATTTGCGTCAACTTCTATCGTCCTGCAAGGCTGCAAGACCCTCCTCGTTTAACGATTCTTAAAATATAGGAAAAGCCCCTAATATCCCGATTAGCTATCAACTGAGTCCCCGATATAGTCTGCCTACAGGGGAATTTTTAAATTCTCATGGTGACTGATTAAAAAGTCATACAATAAATGATAACATGCATAATGACTCAGCCGTAGAATAAAATAATGGAAACAGAGAAATTCATGTTTGAATGTATAATATAATTTCATTAGTGTTGTTTCATTAATTATCATACATTTAACCTCAAACCCATTTACTCAGATTAGAACGAGGTTCACATAGTTGAGTTCGTTGATTTGACAACCTGTTCAAATAATTAATTTCAACCCTCAAACAGTAGAATTTCCATCACTTCTGCCTTCTGTAGCTGAACCTGTTTTTTTGCACACTTGGAGTTGAACGCTTCATGATGAAAGTTAAATAAAAGAAGTACCTAGTCCAAATGCAAATATTGCTCGGTTTATACCTGCACTGGATTTAATCTCTCGAGTGTCTTTCCACTTTAGGGCAAACAGTGCATTACTAATCACTGAGTGCTACAGATGAATTGTCTGCCGCCCCTGCCCCTAGCGGCAAACATTGCACCCACCAGTGGTATCCCCGTATGCCCGATGCGTACCCGATAGAATATTACAAATCTTATTCAATCTCCTTCAACCATGAAAACTATTGACCGTATCATTTGTGGGAAGTTTAAGTCGAAACTCTATTACGATTGCACTTGTACGACAGCCCAGGATAATGGGTGGTTGGACGTTTGTTCCAGAGTGCAGCATTAGACCTTTAAACCTTTAAAACATCCCTCCCATCACAAAAAAACAGCACCAGAGGTGGTGTAGGAGTAGGGTCATCGAAAAAGTTCGTTGCAGGGCTATGCATGGTGTTCGGTTAGAGCGTACTCTCGGAACATCAACAACTTCGTCACACAAAGGCCTTGCACTTTGGAGATGCTATCAGGAACTTTTTGACCACCACGATGTGCTGCAGGGGGAGTTTTTTTTCCTTCCTTCTAGTTTCTAGCCATTTCTCTTTTCCTCTCGTTTTCAACCGGCTGTGTCGAGTGTTCCTTGATTTACTTTTTCCGTTATTTGTGTTCCTAGAGGTATGCTGTTCTGCCGTTTCACTTGCTTGCCTTCGTTTTTTTTCCCATTTCCATTCCCTTGTCAGAGTTGGTACAATTTTGTTTCGATTCACTTGAGTGAAGCTAACTGCGTCAGACCATTCGAATGAAAAGATGAAAAATATGCGAAGAAGCCAAAGGGATCGTGTAGGAGAAAATGCATTCTTTTCCACAACTCCCCCCCCCCCTCCCCTTCGGGTGCACCCGGGTGTGTTGCAAAATTGGTTGTTTTTTTATATTTCAATTGAAGCCCTGTTCTAGAACTGCTCTGGATTCCGACCATTTTCCGAAACGGCAGAAAATAAAAGCGCCCCTGTAAAACGACCGGCCCATAACAACGGAAAAAGTTCATCATCTCCCCGCCAGGTCCGGACCCGCTCCTACACGCCACGGTCGACGTCTAACGGCCTGGGAGTGCCGGTAGCTTCGAATTCGATTCGTGCCACCGAGGCGAACTGCAGCAGGAATCAGAGATTGTACATCTTTATTGCTTTACAATTGAAAAGAAACTTCGATTGCCTCGCGGAGATAAGATTTATACGAGGGGTTTTTCCTTCTTGTCGTGCCCTTTTTGGCCTGGATGGGGTGCGCTTTTGTGCGGATTGCTGCTAGCCGCGCTCGTGCCACACTCACGTTTACATGTTGTGCCGTCCCGATCACTATAGACGTGATTCGTATTAATGCCAACCAAAATAGAAATGGTAAGACAGAACAGGCAGGGAAATGATGTTCCCTGGAGCAATTGCATCGTGAGTCCCTGGCAGCAATCGGCAACGAAAATCCATTTTTCGGTACCTCTCTTTCCGCCGAACTATGCCAGGAGTATGCATGTACGTATGTCTTAACTGGCATAACGCTTTTCGCCAATGCAAAGCACATTTGCTCCTAACGCAGCATCATTGTTTCCCGTTTCTTGGGCATTTGTGAAAAGAATTAGATCTTTGGTTCCAGAACTTTGAGGTGTTTTGCCCTTTCAGTAAGGCACACATCCTTCCGTTGGGAAATGTTTGTCAATTAATTGAAAGACTTTATGTTTTTGCTTTGCTTACACAAAATAACACTGGAAAAATATGGTTGTAAAAGACACCTTTAAGTAATTTATTTTCTCCGGAAGGTATAATTTGTTTTTCAATTTAATTTTTGAAACGTTTTTTTTAATAATTTCGTCTTACTACTTCCCTCTAAATAAGTGTTATTCAAACTACATTTTCAATCACTTTTACGTAAGAGTAAAACTATAATACGGTACTGACTCGTCGCTTGCCGGTTCCAATGCCAACCGAGCCAAAGTATACGGTCCCCGTTTCTCGCTTCTTTGTGCTGCAAAGGTTGAACTTTTCTTTTATTCCATTGAAAACCTTCTTACGACCGGTGTCTTGCGCTGCAACTTCTCTGTGCGCGAAGTATTTTCGCTAGTGCGAGCTTCATTTATGGTTTACGATGCATTTACTTTGATTTTTCCGGAACCCCGTTGTGCGAAAGGAAAGCGAACCGCTAGCCCAAAGCAACGTGTGGTTTGCCACTCGGCAATAATGTGTGGCCAGGCAGCCCGCAACGGAACGGAAGTAGCGCGCCGTTCATGAGACCGGAAGTGTTTGTGTTTCTGGTGTATGACGTTCGCGGCGTGTACGCTGTTCCCTCGTTACCGCGCCGGTACCGGTTTTGCA
>KB663644.1:5274983-5325716 GCA_000349025.1 Anopheles minimus | reverse complement strand
TGGATGCAAAATTTTTAACTGAAATAATTTTTACTTTGAATTTGTGTTAATAAAAAAACCAATAAATTTATTTTTACTATATTTTTATAATGCTTGAGCATTACTGTGAAGTACCGGGCGCTTCCATATATAAATTATAGCAATCATTGAAACTCCTAGTACAGTATTATTGTATGCACTGTACAAATCATTTCTAAATAAAAATTTAGAATATACGTGATTCTTTGAAATAATTTTGATTAAACCCTGAACCTTCTTAATATGCTGCAAACATGAAGTACTGGGCGCCTCCATAGAATGTAAGTTGTAGCACAAATTCTTCTCGTATGGTATGACCATCTCTCAAGAGATTCTTGCTTAAAGATTTTAGCTCATTAGACTCATTTTTACCACGAAATCGAATCCTGTCATGTGAAAGACCGAAGTCGTTATCATTATTCCGTCACGTATTATTAAAAATACAATAGAAATAATATGGGACAATCATGTGGTGTCCCCATGACATCATGTGTCCATCATGGGATGTTGAGTGGAATGTGTTTGAATTAAAGTCTGAATTTCCTTAAGTATGTAACATTATTTTTTAAATATACCTTTATATTCACTTCACCGTAGAGCAAATATTAAATATCGAAACATTCCTATAACGCAATTTGTAATATTAATTATTCCCCAATAAGCTGATAATAATAATATCGAAAACTGCAACCAGTAAGGTAAATGCAAAAACGTCAGTGGATATATAATAGATAATTAAACTTTTCAATGAACAAGTTAAATCGTGCACGTTGTTTATGAAATATTTCAATTAGTTATGAAATTTGCTAATGAATGCAGTTCATTGAACTTAACCGCAATTAATGGATGTTGGAATCTTACTTAAATTGTAAGTTTTATTGTTTATTTGATGGAGGCCACTTCGAAATATTATTACCAATTACTTACTAGTTAACATTCATCACCTTTAATGCAATAGTTGAAAAACCTTTCGAAATAATATGTAATGAATCGAGTTGTAATATTATATAATGAATTCTTAGTAAAATTTGTTTTTTAATTTACACAACAAAAGTACTTTGAAAATTACTTTATCAAGTGTACCACGACTGGCAACAGTCATGAACCTGGCTTTGAAGATTATATGAACGGCGTGCAGTACAAGGGAACAAATCTAGAAGTATGTATCAGTACTTAAATGATGCACGTATAACTCCGAATACAAATCAAGGTGTTATGGAGTGTAATTGAGTTTAAATTAATCGAGCATACTGCTTTCACTAATAAAATGGAACGATCAACTTTTTTAATACATTACGAACTGGTTTTACATATCATAAGCAAATTTGACTATTCCTTTAGCTGATTGAACTCTTCTGTATAATACCTGGTTCCAATCTCTTGATGTGAAGCAATTCCAAGTTTTTTAGCAATATTCAATCAATATTAATATTTATAATAATAAATACCTACTATCCAGGTTTGAAAATGTGAAGTACTGGGCGGCTCCATAGAATGCAATATATGGCAACAACCCTTCCCTAGTAACTTGGCTATATGAAAGCGAAAGCTAGTTTCAGTTATTTCGTACAGCACACATTTTCTTCAATACAAAACTTCCCAACCAACTCTCATTGATTCATTTTCACGCTGAAGGTGCCACCGCGGGGTAAAGTGAGATACACCACGCAAACGGAACAGCAATGTTACCTTCAGTTGACTCAGGTGGGTCGAAAACCTCGACCTCGTACCTCTGACAACTCGCACGTGCTCGAATATTCAGCACTAAGTTGCATGTTTAATTCACTGCTATTTGCCACGCAACCCACTCACACCTGGCAAAGTTTTCAGTGCGCTGCATTCACTCTTCCGTGACGCTGCATACCGTAGCGGTAGGAATGTTCGTACTGTCACCTAGCGAAAAGTGTCCTTTTTCCTTTCGCCAGGTGTCATTTCATGCTCACTGCGTTCTGAAATCAATTTGCCTAGAAAATGAATTCCTCCGAATAGCCCTTCTTGTTGCCTGCCGGAACGCGAAGTGGTCGGTACGCTTTTTCCGAAAATTTGTCACCGTCCGCATGCGACGAGAACAGCCATAACAAGCGGCGTGATTTAAAGTTCTCATCGGAATATTTCTAATCCGCCCCGTGCTTAATTATCGTGCCATGATGCAATTATACAATCATGCAAATATGGTTCCTCGTGCTGTGGTGTTTGCAGCTTTGCAAGGGTTGTGCCCGAGGTCCATTGTCGGGTGTTTTCAGGCTGCCCTTGTTAAGTCCTGTGCTTAGGCAAGTAATGAGATATTTGCTTTGAATTAGTTATTATCTCAATTTAGGTTTTGAGACTATGTGCGGTAGATATATAATCATCGGAGTGTAGATTGTTAGCAAAAAGTGGAAAGTTTTCACACGAAGCATACTATTCAAACACGGAAGAAATTATTTGAAAGATAAACTTCATGGTTATATTTATGCACTATTTTATACAACCCTCTACCTGATCGTGAATTATGCATAAAAATAAAACAATTTATAAAACTTTGGAATTAAAATTGCATTAAAATGATTCGTTGAAATTTTTAATTGTAGTAATTTAAAACTTTGTAGCTTTTGTAGTTGAAGCATCATATTGTAATTTAACATCATATTCATTTGTTGCACTTATTTGTCGCTTTGTAGGTGTACAATAATCCTTCATTCAAACAACTCCAATGCAGCGTCATTCACATAAACTAAATTTGTTTGCTGTTGCAACAAAACGTGAAAGTAATCTGTTTAATCACTGTTAGTCTACTATTTTCAAAACAAAATCGCTTAATGCCCTAGTTGCATTCAATGGTTGGTGTTTGTTTTGTTGAGCATATTTACTTTAGCTCGCTTATCGCTTTTTATATGATTCGCAGATTTGTATTTCGAACACTTGATGCGTGATGGTAACGACAACATGACTATTATTATTTTGTTGTGTTTTCTTGTTTGCTTTTCCATGGAATGTAATTTATCCAGAAAGTGGTTTGATACGTGATAAAAATGAAGTGCAGGTTAAAAGTGACTGTCTATCTATTTCTGCTTCCAGAATACTGACACGCAATTGAGAAGAGCTATTTTGGTATGTTTAAGCCCATTTTTGATATGCTTTGATGTGCATGAAATCCAACATTTATTTATATCGAGACAAGCATCAGCGCCGCAGGCGAAAAAAAAAAGCTATTGTGTATAGTCGTTCGTTTAAGATTAAAATTAGAATTATTTATTTACAGTACACCTATAGCCAAGAATAAATAGCTAAGAATAAAAATATGTGTTTATTTTAGACCATTTGATGTTAAATTTGATCTTGAAGCAAACTTAGTAACACTATTATTCTAAATACTATCGACTATTTCTGTTTAGTAAGAAAAAGCTGAGTGTCCGTATGTTGGATGAACCCAACCACAAAACAATGCTTACACTTACGAAGTAATTCTACTCGGTGTTACATGAGACATACACACATCATAAAAATTTAGTCACTTGGCGCTTCCGGTGATATCAATAAAATTAGCATGCAACATGTGAACACGTGAGGTACCGTGGCATTGTGCTGATACTGTTTCCACCATGCCAGTCCCTCACTAGCACCAGTTCCACACCAACCAACCAACAAACGAACAAGTGCAACTGAGCCCGTCGGACTCATCAGGTTCTCGCCGAACCATCCGACGTTCTCGCGCATTTTCCATAGAGACGCCAAACCAAGCATCTAGCAAATGTTGCCATGTGTGCGTACAGGGCACGAATGTGGTCACAGTGCACAGTTAGCGCGGTACGAAGCTGATAGCGATCATCATTTCCAGACCAAGCCTCCCGGGAGCCATTCGAGGCGTTATTTATGCACTCCCGGGAAAGTGTGTCACGTTTCTTAGTTGCTTCCGGGCTCGGACCGTGGCAAAGCAAAGATCCCAAGATAATAGGCCATTGTTGTACCTTCCGTGACAGTTCTTTTTTTTTTTGTTTCGTTTTGCTGCCACCGTGTCATTGATGTGTATGTGGATTTTCGTGCGACGATTAGTGTGCATAGCTTCCGCCACAGTTGCTCGTCCGTTTGCGTTTGGGCGGCGGGGACACTTAACGGGATATACAAATTATAGGTGTTACTGTACAGTGGTCAGGCTGTCGGCTTTTACTTCAAACAGCCTGGTGTTAGATGAAGCTCAAACAGCCTAATCGTACACTTAGTGTGATTAAATATTTGCATACACGGTCTAACGTCCCAGGGGACGTTTGCGTTTGCATGTTCAAGTAGTCAGAAAGCTTCAATTGTTTTAAAGGTGCCTCGGTAAATCATCTTAATGGTTTGAAATTATCATTATAAACATGTATTAAAGTTTTGCAAATATTTTGTTATTCGGAGTGGTAATGCAATAATAATCTTAATTTTTTCTCCAAAAACATCTTTATAATAAGCCCAAAGGTATTTTAATTATCTCCAATATTCATTATTCAAGAACCTGATGTGAACAAACTTGATACTACATTTCCACCTTATGTGGTGACGATCATAGATAATTAATTTGTTCACCGTGAAACTCCCACAAAACCGTTAATACTCATCTTGTTAAAGCTAACTCACATCTTTCTGCATTAATTAAATTAATGTATTGTGAGCTTAATTCCAGAAACTAAACCTTGGCTTGCGTGATTATTAAATTCATCTTCAAACTATGGGGCTCTCGAAGAGCCTTCCTCGAGGTCCTTCCCAGAACTGAAATATGCTCAGAATGACTGGCAGGAACAAAACTTCCACCGACCCGGTTGGCTGGAACGCACGAAACCGTCTGAATCACCCGCAGGATACGTGCATCCTTTCATCCAGTGCATCGTTCCGTTTTGCAAACTTCAACCACGAGCGACGGGAGTTGCTTACGGTACGCCGTTCCCACCGAGAATCATCCGACTGAAGGAATGTTTGCCCCGAATGCTTCATCTACAGCGCTGCAAAGCATGCATGCGTCGTAGTCAAACATAAATACAGCAAACCCACTAGCGGCCATACCGTGGAGCCGTATACTCCTCATGGAAGCCGGTGCGTTCCGCACATCTCTAAACAGCGTCGGTAAAGAGTGGGAAATTAAAGAAAAATATTTTCCCAAATGAAGAAACACGGTGTGCACGTGAGTGTGGAAGATCTTAGAGCACATTCGGTCCCGGTCACAATCTCACAAAAGCGGTTGGTTCGGTTGTTTGTACAGCAAAGAGTGTATTTCGAAACACTAGCAGGTGTTTCTCATTGTAGATTCTATTAAGCGTTGCTGAGTGTCTTTGATTCGTACTAGTGGGGAATTTGCGAAAGCAAATACACTACGATCAATGCAATGAAATGATTTTAACCAATTACAAAAACGTTACCAAGCTGTATTTCAAGCAATAATAAGTAAAATATGGCGGCTTAACTACCTTTAAAATATTCGAATCCAATCGTTGATTCAGAATTCACTGTCATTGTACGTGTCTAAATTGTCACGTTATGTCATACGTTCAATCTGTTTGATCTCAACATCTTAATGTCGCAGAGTTTCAAAGGTCCCTCTTAACAAATCACTCGGCTTCAAATCTCAGGACAGTTCAGAGCCTGTCTGTAGTTGTTTAATTAATAATTAAATCGAGCATTGGCTCTACTTAGCTTCTTCAGTCTTTCTACGCTGATCTGTTCGAATTGTGGTTGGTATGTCTCTGTCCATTTCATGGAAGTGTTTGTCTCGTCTCGATATATTATAAGTAACTGCGTAAAAACTTACATTATATTTTTATTTGGTATGTATTAACGCGGCTTGAATTTGAATAAACTAAATGCAAACTGTTTCTGATGCAAAAATTTGAAATGTCTCATATTGCATTTTCTAGGAACACCGTTTCAATTGTTCTATTGTTTCAAGGCAATCGTAACAATTTCCAAACTAATCACTTGAAACGACTGCTGTAGGTGTGTTGTACTTACGTACCCAGTGGCAATGTATATATCGACTTAATGGCTTATTTTCTCTAGCAGAATCAAACATTGCTCTATAGCTACTATCGCGGATATTACCTTGTATCGTCGCCCAGTGATAGTCAATAATCGAACATCATTTTTACACTTATCTCTGTTAGGAGACACCAGTTCCCTCAACTGGTAAACGGTTGTTCATTTTTCCATCCAATTTTCCACGAACACTTTAGATTCCCACAAGGCTGATTCCATTTACACCGTGCGTGCTTCCGGTTTTGAACGCGCTTTTGTGCTTATGAATTCGTTATCATCGATTATGATAATATAATTCGCAAGTCCGTTGAATAAACATAATGAAAAGTTTTGATGCAGTGCGTATCTAGAGCATCGATGTAAAGAGCCAAGTTTGGTGCAATTTATGCTAATTTTATTTGCGTAATTTATGACGTTACATTTAACAGGATCACGGATTAGCATTGTTGAATGATCAGCAACGTTGATCTTGTTGCTTAAGATTATGCCAGAAGCTTTAGAAAATCAAAGTTGCGTTCTTTTAAATTCATCGTTTTTTTTCTACGTTTCACACAATCCTGACCTTTCTTTGTGTGTTCTACTAGTTGGAATGCCGAAACCTTTCGGAGGCGTACCAAACTAACGCGCATACAAAAGAAAACACTTACGCTTTGCATTTGCGTGAAGCAATCTCATGTTTTTGCTGCTGCTACTGCTACAGGAAAAAAAATGAGAAATTCTCAATGTCACTCAATCAACACTGATTGTAGATTGAATTTTGCAAACAACAATAAACAGAAATAGACTAGGGGTTTCCGGAGTGTGCTAAAGTAGAAAAACTGTAGAGACAAAACGTGCGACAGAGATAGCAAAAACAAAGCGAACGAGGAAAACGTCACGAGGAAATATGAAAGGCAGATACAGAAATGTCACTATTGCAAACTCCACACGAAGCCACGGAAAGCGTATAATCTTCTCAGCGACCGCAGCACCGAGCCACGCTCGTCGAATGGCAAATTGAACTGCCTTGATGCTTGGTCGGGAAAATTTCGCCCGGAGCAGATATGCTAAAGCGAAGCGAAAAACGGGTACCACCATGCGAGGTTAAGGCAAAGATAAATGAAGCCGGCACGCAATTGTTCCTTTCCACTTCCGGCTGACGGCTGGTACCGGGAGCAGCACGGCCAAGTCCTTGCCGAAGAAAATGTGCCGACCGATGGAAGACTCTCAAATTCGTTGCTCACTAGCCACGATACACAAACACAGCACCAGGGAACGTTTGGGCGGTATCGTTCTGGCAGGGCATTAAGCCACCAACCGGGAATCCAGTGCATAAGCGAAACTGCTCTGTGTACTGCTGTTGAAATATGACGGTAAAGGCGACACAGCAGCAACAACCGAGCAACCGAGGACACCGATACGATGGTGAAAATTGACCGAGTGCTTTTGAGCAAGGTTTTTTTTTTGTTTTGTATTTTGACTTTGAATCATGGGATATTGAAAACAAAACGATTTCCAATTCCCTACGCGAATGCATTACGCGTGCCTTTAAAGCAAATGATAAATGATCAAATCATTTAAGCTTAAACCGATCTTTAACGATCTTTAAGCCGAGCGGGCTCTTGAAATTTCGTCACAGGGTAACAAGCAAAAAAAAATGTTTCCAACACGTAAACGCCGGAATAAAAGCAAAGTTTCTAACCCTATCCCAAAAGAACCGTAAACTGGGTAACGGGCTCTTAAGCTACGCATTTTCTTTTTCTTCGTTTCTTTCTGCTTCCAAATCCCCTTTTAACGTACTTCGGGTCAACGTGTTTTTACAAATTCTCAAGCGGCTAAAAGGGGTGAAATTATGTGATTTGGGTCGAAGACGTCCGTTGTCATCAACTTTTCCCGCCCTTTAGTTTCTTCAGGATCTTTGGTTTATATTTTTTCATTTTTTCAAAGGCTGATTGCTTTCAGGGAGCAACCGCTCGTACTTATTACTACTTGTCTACTCTTTTCACCAATAGCTAGCTTGGTTACTAATGTACGCTAATGTTTAGGTGCTTTATATCAAAATAAGGACTGCAACAGCGTTCCCCCGTCGGACGGGACACCCGAATGTGGAGTCAGTGTTCATCTTAATAAAATTAATGACATTCTCCCAGGCGCCACTTGGAAGCCGGGCCGCTTCGGTGTGAATTAAGTAAATTTAATATTGACTTTGTCACTTGCCACCTCCCTTTTGCGAACCGTAACTGGCACGGACGGACAAATAGCTTAGCTTTCGTGGGTGGTTGATTTGCTGATGGAATTGTCAATGGAACAAAAACACAAGCCTCCTCGGAGACTCTTCAGAGCGTATTCTATTATACGGAGTATGGTTTCTAGATTGAGTTTGCTGCAAAAGCTCGGTGTGGACACGAGCAGCTAGATCTGCAACAAGATTTATTGTCTTGGCTAGCTCAAGAGAGCGGTATAATTGAATGAAATTTAAAAGAGCGTCTGTTTGGAGAGTTGGCAGTGCCGGGGATTAAGAGCGTTACGGAGAAAATGGCATGATTGTTAGTTGGAGTACTGAGAACCTAAACCAGTCTATAACTTATCGCTGTTGACACTTATTTAATGCCAATGTATATAAAGTGCATTTCATTAAAAAAAAAATTTACGATTAAATATCAAGACCACTAACTCTGCAGATAAAAATAATAAACACTAGTCCATTAGCTCCTGCAGAAAAAAGTAAAATAATATGAAACCGGCACCATCAATTTATAGTGAAAACAATGTAAAATGAATTAGTAGTCAGAAGAAAAAAAATATTTTAACCTCCACAAAAAGTATGATAAACGCCACCAACGAATGCCATTCCACCGTTTATAGTTAATCCCTGTGCGTCTGCTATTGTTGCGCTGTGGGCGCGTGATTAAATTTGCCACGAACCAAAACAACATGTTTCACAGCATAAAATTGCGTGAGCGCCGCTGTCTACCATCATATGTCTACATCTGCTACTTCACACACCACAATTCGACGTTTATATTGATCGATGGAATGGATAAATGGATGTGGTGGAGGACCGTATGATAAATGCCCTATTTTTTGCCCCTCTGTCGCAATGCAATTCTGTTCATAAAAGCACACAAAAAAAACATTTGTGAAGCAAAACAAAACAAAAACTATCACCAAGAGTGAGGAATATATCGCATTATCATCGTGCCTATTCCACGTGATCCGATGAAGCGCTCTGGAAATCGATGCAATATACGAGGACGGTATGGCAATCTAGGATATCATATCAACCATTTGCCATCTGGAGCAGTGACACTGATCGTTGTGGCTACAGAGAGAAAAAAACAAGCTTTTTGTAGAATGGATTAAAATTTCCCCACAGTGTACCACCTGCGGTGATCGGATGTTAGTTTAATATTTTAGAACTGATATTTGACCTCTTTTTTCGAGCAGCAATCGAAATGGTTCGCATTGCTGTAAAACCACATTTCCATTTACCCTTCAAATGTTTGTTTCTGTGTTGATAAATTGCATAAATCGAAAAATGTGCTTAAAGAACCTTCACACTAAATGGCATGCATTCACTTCAATAGCGAACGTCGTTGTGATAATGGCACTCAGCTTGGCATTTCCTGCACAGCCCTGTAGAAAACGGCATCGCACATCCTGCCGGTGCGTATGAAATGTTTTGTCGTATTAGCTTCTGCTTAAAGCTACCAGCAAACCATATCACATTGCACGCAAATCGTGGTCGGCTGATCCCATTGCCGCGGCCATTGATTATTTAAGCTACCGAAAACCATGTGAAAGCCTACGCATACAAAACGCTCCAGGTTGTGTCGACGCCGCCGCCGGCACCGGTCGGGCACCTCGCATCGACCGGTTCTAAATCTGGTAACGGAGCGCAAAAATATTCCAAAATGTCATGCAAATATTTTCACTGCTTTATACATATTTATAAATGTTCGCATTGTTTGTTTATTTATATTTTCATTCCACCCAAAGCCGCATGAACCTTGAATCCGCATACGTGTGCACATGAGCTTCCAGGCTCGTCACGATGGTCGCCAACGTTTACCAGGAAAAGCTCACGTGACGGACGCAAGCGACGGTTGCGGCGGCGGCGGCGGCGACGGCGCTTATGCCTGCGAATTGTGTTTATGTACACAGACGTTATGTGCGCCTTTTTTGTTGGTGCTTTTGTGGTCCATTTTGGGGACATGCTGATATACGTTTTATTCTTCTTTGTTCCTGTTGCTGTTGCGATGAGTGTAGTGTTTGTGTTGTGCCTGTCTGCAGTGCACTGGTTTGGTTAACTCTTTGCTAGGTCTACATCCATCCAAACGCATACATATGCAATCATAAACCAGCATTGAATGATGTTCAACAGCGCGGTGTTACGATACAGCGCAGCGTGAATGGTATGATGGTATAGCACATTATGACGGAACCGTGTCTGCTCCGAAATCGACATGCTCACATTATTAAGATTGTTTTGACTATTCATTATTTTGTAAGAAAAATGTTGAAGATGATGCACCATTTTTAGAAAGCCTCACACATGATCTTTCACCCATATACCATTAGTTATTATTTTCGAATAACTTAATAAATTTTTTTATTTGTTTACTTTTTTTCAAATATCTCGACCTAAACAAATAAGTTCAAGTCTCGACTAAAGAATATACCCGTTAGGAGTTCTGGAACTTATATCAATTTTTTCTGGAATTCCTGCATACTTAAGGAATTACATCGAAACTCAGAATACCAAGTAACGGTAAGCTAAATATGCGTTGAAACGTTGCTTCAACATTGCTCGCTCTAAACTCTCTTTACAAAGAGAATAACATCTTCAAATCGTAAAAAAACTAGATGCCCTAAAACTTGTGTTTTTTCCCCCTGAGTTAAGAACTGTCGTTTGTTCCTGCAGAAAAACCATCACCAAGGGTAGATGAATTATAAAACAACAAAGTAGCTACAGTTTGCCACCGAAGGAGAGCATGTTTGTCATGTATTGTTGTTTTTTGGGTACCAATGTATCTCATCGTCAGGTACTCTGTTAGCAAACATAGGGCTTCTTCACACCACAATGCATACTAACACTTCCCAACAAACTACACCTTCACCGTAAGCTTACAGTAAGTGCCCGAAGATTTGAAAGCGTTGTCGAAACAAAAACTCGTCCAGGCATTTCGGTCGCTTGTAGCATGCCCGTGTCTCGTAGGATCATGGCACCGTTTGGAACGCATCCCTCCACTTCAAAGAACCAACCCCGTTGATAAACACACGGGCAAGCTGTAAGAAAACTCCGGCGGCAGTGCAAAATACAACCGTTTTTTTCCCCCGACTCTCTGTTCTGGGTTCTTTGCCCGTTCCAGTTGATGACTGTATCTTCAGCTCGATGGCATTTTCCCATTTTGCTCTATTGGTGAAAATTTAAGGAAACGTGCAACCCGAAGAGCTGAAGATGAAGATGACAAAAACGGTTAGCTTTGTTTTACCCGGAACTGTAGGAACCAGAAACCATTTGCGCACCCGCCCCCCACCGGATGTGGAGGGTTAAGGTTGGTTGCCAGCTTCCCATTTTGTGCCTTTGTTTTATTTCTCGTTCTGTTTTGAAACCATTTCCAACAAGCGTTATTCGTTTGATGTTCCCGAGGATGAGAAAAGAACAACACAGATAAGCAGGTGGCACCCGGTTGGAAGAGTGGTGGCTGGGAGGAAGGAGGGTTGGGTCCCCCCTTTGCAAACGCCACGGTTGAATAGAAAAGGATCAAGTTTCGCCCTTTTCGTGACAATGTTTGAAAGAATTGGCAAAGCTGCTACCTGTGTCGTTGGGCAAATGGAGGAGAACAGATATCATTCGCTGGCGCTTGCTGCACATTACATAAATTTGCTTTTATTCCCATGTTGTTTTCCCATGATGTTGCTCCCATGCCGTCGATGCGAAATTTGCTGCACTCTTCCGGTGTACATTCGCCCCATTTGTAACCATGTAAGGCAATTTGGCCGAAGCGAAGCAACCACCCAAAATGGGTCGGATAAAAAGTGCAACGTCGCTTTTCCCATCACCGGATCGTCTACCGTTCGGCGAGGATTATGTTATATTGGGATATCGAAAAGCACCAAAAAATAAAAAAAAACATCGGCTAAGTGGCGCCGTGTTGTCTTGTCGTCGTATATTTCAACGCCCAGTTTGCCCACCTTTTATTTCGCAACCATCAACGGAAGGACCGTATTGTACGGTTTCGGTCGGGATTCTAGCATCTACACAGCCACTGTGCACTGATGATCGGAATCACCTTCTTTATGGTGCATTTCAATATTTCATTGGCCATATTTCACCCCATTCTTTTTACAGCAACTAATGTGAGGCACGCGGCAGTATCAGCGCTGATGCTACCCATCCCTGCAGCTATTGCATTCCGGCTGGACATTCGGACTGTACACCAATAATGTACGATAACGCGGATTTCGCCGTGTCGGTATGGGGTTGAATGTATTTTACGAGACAGTTTGATGGAGACGCTTGCTGATGGTTATTTACTAGCGTGCACATACGCCCAGCTTTTAACGTGTGATTATGTGATAATTTTTGTGCTGTTACAAATACACACACACCGTTTACTATGTAGAGTTTTATTAGCTTTGCAGCAATATTTAAACATATCTTTAGTTTTTGTGAGCCATAAAGCAAATTGGATGATTTATTCATAGACGTAACTAGGCTCGTTTTCCTGTTTCCGGAACTATTTTAGCTGTAAAGTGTGCATTTACGATTGGATTATATTTCCATTTTGTAAAAACCATAATTAACTAACGTCATTAGGTTTGTTTTAGTGTGCAGTAAATGAAGTATAATTGTTAATAAAACACAACGTACCAGGAACCGACGGAAGTGTAAGCCGAACTGATCATGAATGGAGCTGCTGCTCATCAACACGAAATTCATCAAATTATTACTATGTGAATAATTTGATAAGGGGTAGTCAATACATACCCTGCTATTGAAATTCTTGCTTCATATTTCCCACATAAAATTATGGAGATATTCCGTATTGTATAAACTACAGAAAAATTACGTTTTGAATACCGTCTATAAGGTATTCTCCATAATAAGATATAAAAATATATATTAAAATATCGACATTATACTCCCACTCCTAGAAAAGATAGTTGCAAACAATCAGAGAGGATTACGAAACGGAAATCGTCTTCTCATGAGATCTTCAACGTGCGGCAGATCTTAAAGAAATTGAAACGCATATATCAGTATAGCTAGGGTAAAATGATCTCCTTTGAGGTATCTGGTTGAGCATATCAAACATTTAAAAATCACAATTATCAACGTCGCCTCACCGTTCTTCAATACTACGAAGAGACTTGGCCAAGCGGAGCTAGTTTGTCTAACCTTTAACCTATTGTCAGCAAGAACCATCCGTGACTCAATGATCGACTCAGCGGACTATCTTTGATCTATATCAGGAGTAACTATCAGGAGTAACATTACAGATATGCAGATATATGAACTCTCTTAAGAAGTCGACATTTAAAAATATGAAAGTTGAGATGCTCCCTAGGATGCAAGCCGTCGTCTTATTGTACAGTCAAAGCCTGTTATGCGCTTTCAGCCCGTCCTCATGGACAGAGGTAATATGGTAGGCATAAAATGTGATGCACTGATAATGTGAATGCATTCGCCAAGAATGATGGAATAACTGATCGGCTGATCAGTGTTCGATTGTGAGTGGTTTAGCACTGACTAATAAATATACCTAGTTCCTAATGATGATGCTATTTTCCAATTTCCTATGCTAAAAACTACATGTGCCATTACACATAATGGCCTGGTCATGCATCATAATATTAAAAATAAATGTTGTACCTCCACCACAAGCAGAACCATGACGTAAACGGTACACAAATCAATAGTTCTTTTTGCTGCTCCCAAATGTCAATTTGGCAACATTTACTAGCTCAAAAACATGAATCCTTACATCTTCGCCACGTCGTAATTCCATTTTTAACTTCGACAAACAGAAAGTAGCGTAAGGACAGCAAATTTTCCTTGAATAGCTGCAATTCCACACACCAACCTCATTGAATGAAACGATTCGTATTCATGTGCTGCCACACATCGATCTATGTGGCCCGACGTGTGGGTTGGCCCTTGAACGTGTACCTTTTCATGGAAGAGCGAATAAATAGAGCGCGTTTTATTCGTTCCCTTAACACCGGTTCGGTACCGGGCTGGTTTTGGCAAGGGCCCGGGGAGTAAACAAATAGAGTCAACCCATTTCCCCCGGACGATTCGTATGTACACAGAAAATAACGAGTTGTCACCACTCGAAACACACAGTTTGGTTGCACAAATTGCGGTCTTCCATTTTGCCACTTCGACATATTGATCGTAATGATGCGCCATTTCGAAACACATTCTTCCGATCCGTGCGCTCGTGTCAGGTGGTCGGGGTGTGCCATCGTCCTCATCGCAAGGTGGCCAGATTTACTGACTTTTACCGAAGAATAATTTGATTTCTCAGCAAAACTACAGCATTTGAAGTGTCTTCTTTTTTGATGAGC
This sequence comes from Anopheles minimus, assembly GCA_000349025.1. Lineage (NCBI taxonomy): Eukaryota > Metazoa > Arthropoda > Insecta > Diptera > Culicidae > Anopheles > Anopheles minimus. Next base: position 5,311,160 of record KB663644.1, on the reverse strand, counting down.
TCTGTTAGAGAGAGAGAGATAGAGATAGAGAGCGAAAGTGGAACCACTTAAGATCCTTCAAACAACGACCTGACACTAACAAGACTCTCGATGGGATTCAACACTGTCCGTCCGGCGTAGGGTGCTTGGAAGGACGAAGTTGTTCGCGAAACTTGTGACGATACAAGACTTGTATGCCGCAAGTCAATCGAAAGGATAAGGCTAGTAACAGAAGAAGACTAGGCGAAATAAGAAAAAAATCGCAACATTACAAAATGTCAAAATAAACAATCCCAATCCTCTTATTTGCAATGTTACTGGAATGAAAGCAAACGAACACTTCGTCAGCAGGTAGGAGGGCATTCTTTTCTCGCCATTCAGCAAAGAAAGTGCGCGCACTGTAGGGGAGCGAGCAAAATAGTTGATTCAAGAACGGGAAGCGTCCAGCAGAAGAAGCAACGGCAAAGGAGCCGAACAAGCAGAACTTTGTGCTGTAAAGAACCCCATCCACCGAATGGGCCCGAAAGTGTGCTTGCCTGTGTGGATGTGTGGGAGAGTTCTGAAAAGCTGACTAGAATATACTTTTTCACAGTTACACAACGAACCATGAAGTTGATGTTCCGGCACCAGACGGTGGTCGCGGTGAAGTAAACCTTGTCTCAGCTTCCCTCTAAGCTACCTGGCCAGCAGTGCCGGGAAAAGGGCACTTTCGCTCCGGGGCAGATTGAAGTGCGACTAGCTTGTTAGTGATATTTGCTTACGGTGGTTCGGTGAGCTAGACCCGCTCGGTTCACCTGCTCTCATCGGCAACAACACACGCATACCTGGCCACAAACCCAAATTTACTAGCTCACGCGAACACCGTACCCTTGAATGCGCAACAAGAAAGCGAAAAAAGGTCCTTACGAGGTGGATTTGAGTAGAGAAAAGGAAACACACGGCAACCCATCCACCTTCCGCCCACTCGGACGAATGAAGCGTGTCGTTGGATGGCCCTTTAGAACGCCTAAACTCTCCCCGGGAGTACGGAACAGTAGTGCTGGCAGGTTCTGGCCGGCCCTGCCAGTTAGCAGTAGGCCTATCAGTGAAGGTGAACAGAATTTAAATTCACCGTGGCTACACCGTTCCGGTAGATTATCACCAGTTCCTGGGCAGTGGGGAAAAGGTTCTTACATCTACTTTCACTGGCTACCTGGACGTGGTGGCCTGCTGGCCGTTGTGGAGAAAGAAAAACAGCAAAGTACCACCCCGATCACTTCGGAGCCAGTGACAGCAAACTACGCTTGAAGGTCAATATTTATTCTTCAATAAAATTTCGATACGCACGATGTCAATGCCGGTGCGACGCTGGGACACAATCCTGCTGGGAAGTCTAACCAGTATCCGGATATCGGCAAATCTTCCAGCGTGTCCTGCAGAGTGCGATGAATAAACATTGGCTACAATAATTGAGAAGCTGTCTCGAGAGCAGTTGACTTTGCCACAAACTGTTGTTTGTTTGCATTTAAAATGTTATCTTAAACGGTTGTTTCTCCCATCCCACCAAACTTCCCCCTTTGCGGCTAAAATGGCACTCGGCGGCTTGGAATACGAACACTGCGTTTTATTTCGGATAAGCATTCGGTGCCCCGGGGCATGGTGGATCAGTAGGGAAAAGCCTTTTAACTTACCGGGAAATTTGTAAAGTGACACCTCGTTGCAGTTGATCTCGAGGAGTGCGGTTTCGTTGGGTAAACTCGCACACCGGCACATGGTGTTGATTGGACACTCGTACGAGATGTCCTGATTAGTGTACATGATGTTTCGATTATCCAGCTTCCAGCCCATCGTCCCCGTGTGTATCACAGTGAGCAGCAGTATGCTAACGATGTCCGCGCACGATCGAACCGTGCCCGTCCCCATGTTGCTGTGCTGCTGTAGCTAGGGTGTGAAGACGCCGTAACGCGGCTCTACAGTTTGTATCCTCCGGCACGAGAAAAACGGCCTGCAAAGGTAAGGAAACGAGAGCGATAAGCGACGGAGTGCAACTGAAAGTAGATTAGAATAAGCGAAACGGAATCGAATCGAAAAAAAGGGTTATCGAAATTGAATGGAGGGGGTTTGAAGAAAAAAAAACTTTTCTCTTACACTGTAATAAAACACGTTCGGGAAAACTTTTTGAAACACACAAATTTACTCGTTCCAGGTAATCTTTGCTGCCGGCATGCTACGGTACAGCAAATTTCTCTCCAAAGCACACACACAACAACAAAAAACACATCGCCCTGCTCAATAGTCTAGTTTCGAACAAACTCGATAGCTATCCTTGAGTCTACACGTATACACTACATGATAAATGTAACCCATTTATCATGTTTGCAAGGCACAAGCAGACGAGCAACGAAGGGGGAAAGAGAATGCGAATAAATTTTAACCTTCATTGAAGCGAAACTCATCGAAAGACGGGCAATCTCCGCCATTCGCAAGCAGGGCACACACACGTGCCCGGGGAGTGGGAAAATGAAAATAAAAAAAGCAAGCGCATGATGCCGAATGTTTGATGTAAGTCAAGAAGTTTCACAGAAAAACTGTGAACAACATTTTCGTCGTTAACAAAACAAGGACCGCAATGATGTATCGAATGCGTGTGTGTGGATGGTTCTTATTGGTGGAAGAAATACATGAAATGAAAGTTAAAAGTTCAAAGTACCATTTCTGGGTAGTTGCAATACACCGGCAATGATTGGAAAGCAATTTGGAAGGGTTCATTCTTTCATAAAAGTTTGGTAAAAAAATAATTATTTTTATAATAAATTTCTTTGCTTCGCTTTTGCTTAACTTTCTCATGAATATCGATATTTTATATTTGAGAAACAATGTTAAACTTATAAAAAATATAAAAATAAACATATTAATCATCTACAAAACAATACAAAATGTTGATGAAAGAATATAACAACTTAATTTAAAAAAATTTCATTTCAAATTTTAGTATTTTTTATCATTACATTGTTTCTACAAAAATTAAGGCTAGGTTAATATTTTTGATTTTAATTTATATCGACTCAGATAAATGATTCAGGTTAAAACATATGGTGTGTGAATATTATAAAACTATACCGTATACAGCTAAATTTGAATTCATGGTGTTACTTTGTGATAAATCAGTTTGCCCATATCTTTCTAATGAATTATATACGCCAATGAGTGTCACCCACCGAGAAACCGGTTTCATCAAGCAAACCCTAGAGTCTTCAGCAGTTTTGCCCACCCTGGGTCTTATTTCATGCACGTCCATTTGAAAATGATATTGGTTGTCCTTTTCCATGCATTTTCGTGTACCATAGAAAATGTTTTGAGTATCTAATAAAATCATTATGCTTAGGAAAACCTATTTTCCAACGCTTAGCTTTTTGAATTTTCTCAGCTTCGGAGAAATTAATGCAATCGATGCTTTTCCCGCCCTCGGTTCAAACCCAACCCGCCCAGTCCATTTTCCATTCATTGGTGGTGAAAGTGGTGGTAAACGGAAGAAAACCTCGACATGCGAGGTAATTAAAAAAGAATTTCCCGGGTGAAATACATAGAAATGGCACACGAACTATTCTGGAATGACCGGAAACTGCTCCATTTGCTGCAGTGCGCTGAAACCGATAGCGAAAAGGGGTTGGCGAAGCGGTGGAAACTGTTGAAAATTGGAAGGAAATGTTTAAATAGTTTCCACTAACGTTAGTGGGGTAGTAAATTGAGCCGGTGCTGTGGCACGGTCCGCGGAATGTGAAACTCAGTGTTCCGAAGAGTACGAATCCCTCGAGATTTAGGGCAAGCATACGTTCGATTTTGGTCTCGCTTTTCGCCTCACTCAGTTCGCTTTTGCTTTTCGGCAGGCCCTGTTTGAGAAGTATTTATCAGCAGCGCACGGTGATGCTACGGCCCTGGCGTACCGTGAAGGATCGCGTCAAGGCAAAGCGAGACCGGTAGCAGACGGTTTCGAAGTCGAAATTTGGTTCTGAGCCTGTGCTGCACTTCCACCGTAGAAAGCACCACACTGTTGACTCCTGTGGAGGTCCCAGTAGAGAGATGGTGGAAACTGTACCCATCCCGTTCATTTGCACGGGCGAAATTGTTAAAATATTTATTATCTTTTCTGTGCCGGATTTGCTTCTAGCCGTACCCGTGCCCTAGACCGTGCCAGACATCGAGGAAAAAGTATAACATGGAATGAATTTCAAATTAATGAATACTCTGGATAGGGAATTTTTCACGTTGAGCCTCGGCAAGGGGATAAATTTGATATATTGCTGGCTAATTTCGATGGCCTGGGAAAACCCCTGACGGTCCCCGCCCAGTGCACCTGCCCTTTCAATGCAAACCATCTTTCGCCGTCGTTTGAGGTTGTTTCAGGTAATCGTTATCGTTGTCGTAAGAGTGCTAAAACAGAATTAATGAGCCTGGCGAGCGCAAGCCAACAAAATAATCTGCTACAGCAATTTTACTGTGTTTTATTGAAAAATTAGCCCACAAACGGAAGGTGCTGCAATCGTGCTGATTGTGCCATAATTAACACAATGTTATGTCTATGGCTGTGCTAATTGGTTCTGATTCACCAGGAAAAAATTGTAGCATGAATACATTAGGGTAAATGTAAAATATATCCAATTTTCGGACAAGGTTTTAAACACGTCTGTTTATTTTTTATTGAAACTATTTTTAAGGACAACAAAAATCAATAAAATTGATTTAATAATCGAAAACAACAGCAAATTACATGAAGCAAAATTATTTTCTTTGCAACTGAGTCACATATTTATATAACTCTTCACTTCACACTATAAAATGAAAGATCGGTTACAAATTTGACTCATCGACCATTGCTAAAATTGAAAATCAATTCCACACTTTTACACCACTTTATATACGACCAAATTCCTTCAAAAAAATTCTTTCGATTTCCCATTAATCACATCCCTTCCCAATCAATAACCTTCCCGTTTGGTGGAACCTTTCTTCACGAATCGATCGAAGGAAAATAAATGCTTAAGTCATGAGAAACTCTTTTCGCTTTTAACCATTAAAAATGAAATAGCCCAATTTAAGCGCACGGACCATCAAATACACACATTATAAATCACACCGACTAATGGCAGCTGAGATCTCCTCTAAGCCCAACAGCAGACACACACACACGCACACAACAAATTGAACATGGAACTTTGGAGCAATTTTGAAAGGTCTCGTCTTTAACTTACGCCGGCCCCGTTTGGCTGGCAATGGCTGGTGCACAGGAGTCGTCTTAATTCTGACGAACGTCGCATTTAATATCACTATGCTAACTGAAGCGTCGTAACGCGCCGTCTGCCCTACACGTTCAGGGGTGCGCTTACTTCCATCGGAAAGCTGGGGAGTTCGGCATCCCTTGCGTGAAGACCGTGAAAAGCTCACTCCATCGCAACCATTCGAAAAGCAATAAATCACGTCCGACAATACTTCAAGCACGTAACACCCAATCAGACTACCTCAATGACGCAGTTGGGGCTTGTGACTTTTCGGTGACTTCGGCTCACCTATTTCACAAGCGCGGGCCCCGCGACTGAGCGTCCCGGCTCCAGGCAGACGCAGACTGGTATTTGCGCTCATGCACGGGATGACTCCGTCAAGGCGATCCAGCGTGATAAATCCTCGTCAGCGTTATCCCTACCCGGACAGCACCGGATTTTCGTACCAGCGCGCTTTTATGCCGGCCGGGACAAGGAAATGCAGACGAACAAGCTGGTGCGAAGCGGAACCGTCGAGCTGATACATCATCATCGGATCAAATCTCTCATCATGGTTATTACTCGCGTCTACTTTCGCTTAAGCCGTTTCACCTACCGGATCCGTAAGGGTGCTTCGCTACGAGTAGCATCCTCTTACGAAGAAAGCGGACAACGTTTATAAGCGATCTGAAGGCTTGGGTCGCAATATTCAATGCAAATCGTTCCTGCTAAGATCCTGCTGGAATTTTTGACGAATCGCACCAAGGCGGACTGACTTTTCCGGTAGCAAAAATGGGCGCTATCATGTTTATCTTATCACGGACTGGATCGGAAACTCATCCCATGGATCCGGTGTTTCGGGCTCGTTTGTGGAAATAATCAATCATAATATGTTGCAGTGCGAAAATTGAGCGTCTCTTCGGACAGTGATTGTTTAACCAACTGGGTTACGTTTCAACAGCGGGCTACGACAAGTGTTGGAGTGTTCGGCAAAGGATACGACAAGTGTTGAATTTATTGAGAGTAAACGATTCATTAAACATTAAATTTTTTCAACTGTTAGAACCGCAACGAAAACCGAACGGAAAATCGATTGAACGACTCTAGTTTTTCAATTATTTGCAAGTATTTTCCAAACCCATAGAAATGCGCAGTGAAGCATAGCCATCGCAACGCCATTACAATCACAAACGAAACAAACATGATCTTATAAGCAAGCCATAAAAAATCAAATTAATAAAATTGGTTTTCGGGAAAGCGTACCTGTCCCCGCTAGCGCTGAGCCCGGGATACCATAAAACGAACACTTCCATCGCTGCGGACTGGCCGCCAAATTAAAGAAATTGAGCCATTTCAACATCACGTTCCACGGGGAAAATAGTCCATTTCGACGAGCTTTGAATTCCAACCGAAATCGGAGTTGGTCCGCACCTTCCGCCCGGTGATACCTGCTTCTCGCTTGCAATAATGGCTCTTTTCATTTCGCCTAGATGGCACAAGCCGACCGTGTACATCTTACCAACCAGCTTCTTTGTGCACGCACCGGTTACCGAACACACTCTCCACAATCGCTCGAGTGGGCCGCTCAAGAGCAGCTAACGTACCGAAAAGTCGTTACGGCACTGTAAGCAATCGAGTCGATCGGGAATGGAATTTGTCATGATTTCCGTCAGCGAAGCGGCTACACATCTAAGTGGCGCAGAATCCAGCGGGGATCCCCATTATTATATCAAAGCGAGAGTAATAATTTTCGTCCTGAAGTACGCTTTGTGGACCACTTTCGGAACGGTGGTTAAGTGTGCGGATCCGTTGCGATGATACCGGTAAGGGTACGAGCTAATGCCGGCTGTCGATACATCCCTTACCATGGTGCAGCAACAGTTAGCGTTTGTTTGTTTCATAAATATCATCGTATTAAATTATGAACGCACTCATTGTACCCTTTAGCACGCGCTTCAACAGCTCGCAGAACGAAGCGCCCGTCCTCGGTGGCTCGCTCTCTAATCTGACTAGTGCAATCCAATAATGCTGACCGAGCGTACCGCTTATCCAAATGAAAACCCGGACCCCGGGGCTGGGAAACCGGAAACCGGACATTATTAATGAGACAGAAAAATCGATTCTCACCGACCGGTAACTATGCGCCAACGGTAGGGTAACTTGCACCGGGTCCATGCTGGGCAATGTGCTTACTTTCGTGCTGATCCAATCACAGGTGGTTTCACGCCGCCACACCTGCACCAATCAGACCATGGCGTAGTGTTGGCAGCACTCCAGCGTGGACTACAACACGGTTGGAAAGCGGCCCGTGCAGGCACGCATGGTGGTTGACGTTGGAAATGATTTTTTAATTGAATTCAATCGATTACCTACACCGGCAGGACCGTTCGCGTTTTTTCCCGTTCCCGTCTAGTTCGTAGTCTGCTTCACTCGCCAAGTAAATAACCCTTGTAAGCTCTATTGTTTTTGCCAGCAATGGACAGTTGAATGAGCAATGTTCCCGTTTTTATATTGTGTAGAGTGCTCGAAAATATAATCTACCAAACTTACCGGGAAACCATCACCCGCTAATTGGAGTAGATTGACAGATTCCAACAGTATCAATTAGCGGTGGGAACAGAATGGACTGGTTGAAGTTGAATGATTGTTTGAGAAATAAAAATAATCAATAAAGCATCAAAATCATGCACCGGGTAATGGCATTACAAAAGCAACCATACGAACGGTAATTGTTTTAACCTTTCCATTCGCAAACCTTTGCTCAATCAATCACTCACGGATATTCAGTTCCTTTTGTCTTACTTGTTGTGGTGTCATTTTTACATATTTTTTTTAACAATCTATAAACTTGTATTGTTTTTTTCAATATCCCCGTTTCAATTTTCAATATTGTCTCCTTTTTCCTTTGTCACTTATTTAAACACTTTCTAAACCTTTTTTTGTTCTTGTTTTTTTTTTTTTATTTAATTCATGTTATCCTTAGCTGTTGTTTGTACTCATTGAATTTTTCCTAATAGTTTTTTGTTAGTTTTGTGTTACGTTGATTATCTCATTTAGCTTTTATCTAGTTATTATTAATATATTAATCATTGCGGATAATTTAAATTAATATGAGTTGAAATCATGTGGTCTAACGGATGGAAGGGCTAAATATCCAGCTACGCAGGGAAAACTTAGACGCTTTTTCGCTCCATTAATGTGAGGGTGTGAAATTAATTTGTTCAAATGCCAATTAACCTGCGGTTCTTAAAAAAATAAAACATTCATATCACCTAAAACTTATTTCCTGTGTTTTATTTTTTTTTAATTTCCCAGCAAAACTCTAAAGCTTCTGAAAGCGATCCGGCAACAGCAAAGATCTTTTGTTCTCGTTTCGTGCTTTACCTTTTTTTTCTTGTGTTTCACACAGTAGCAAAAGCCACGAAAGGTGGTTGAGAAAATAAAAATCCCTTCCATCAAACACCGAGCTCCGGATGCTGTATATTTTGTGTTCCTTTTCTTTCTTTCCCTATTTAGCCGTTATCACCCTGCCAGGCCGTGTTGAAAACATCGTTCAGGGCCGAAAATAGACAACTGAAATTGCATTGAAAATGGTTCTTCCGTACCGTGCGGCTACCAGTCTTCGTGCTATAACGACGGTCCGTAGCATAAAGCGGCCCGCGTGAAGTAACAGTGTCCGTGCGAATAAGCAGCGCCAGGTCCTTCACTTTGCCACAACGACTTACCCAGCTATCATTGTGTGTCGGTAGAAAAAAAAATTTTTTTCTTCCACATTTTTCCTTCATATCAGCACAAGGTTTTGATGCTCTTCAAGTGATTCTTTCCTTGTTTATCAGACCCAAAACCGAAATATTATGGCTGGGAACGCAGCAAACGATGCGCGCGAGCAGTATCACATCGGAAAATTTAACGAGAGCATTAAGCGGCACGTAGATTCGTAAGAATGGCAAATCTGCACCCTTTAAGGGTTCCCCCTCACCGGAAAGACAACGGAAAATAATTTTGCATTTTAATGAGCGGTCTTTTCATTTCTTGCCTCTCTCGTCCCGGGTTGGGTGAAGGTGTGATATCAAATAGCGCGATATCACCAGCACACTAGGGAGAAGGCTTAGACCATAATAAAGCTCAATAAGCTGCTGGAAGGGTTTTAAAAGGGTAAATTTACAAATTGTAAATTGTAAAGTAAGTTTGGTAGTATTTTTTAAATACCAATCGCGATGCGGTTTACCTTTTTCTGATGGTATGATGAAAAAATTATAATATACTAACGTATGCCAACAGTAACCAAGGTTAACAGGTTAACTTAGGTTGCCATCAACATCGTAATGGTGATTCAAAACGAGAGATTAGAATCACGGAATTCTTAATTTTAGAGTATATATCTAAAATATTATATTCGTTGTTTAAACAACTCTTTTGTGGTTCGAACCACTGTGAGAGAATTACAAAGCAGTTGAGCAAGAACATCTTTTTGTTAAGATATCGCATGAATCCATTCACAAGAAGTTCTCACTTTACCCATTCGTTCTTAATATTATCAGATAACTTATAGAGAAGAATTCGATTTTGTTTTATCTGTTGGATTTGAGTTCCAACTATTCCCTGTTTGCAGAGTTTGGAATTGATTTGCTCGGATACTCTTCACAGTCGAGATTCTCTTAATATAGCTCATTGCAATGATGTATCTACTTTGTTACCCGGTCGCTATCCCAGGATGCTTGACCCATCCAGTAGTACAGTGTTTGAAGCGAAAACTTTACCTTCTGCAAAGAAGCTGCAACCTTAGCGTACATCTTCAAATCCCTTCTGTCTTATAACAACGCCTGATGCTCCTGGTTCACACATATACTTCACAACATAATGATGTTGTATGCAAGCCAGGCTCTTACTCACTCTCTCTCACACGCTCCTACGACATGCCGTCTTTAATGCGGGCATGGTCGACAAAACTACACGGGATAATGAGAGTAAACAAACGTATAATAGCTCTGTAATGGTCCGTTATCTTGCTCATATCTAATTTTCCGCTACATTGCATACACAATCTTTGCCGGCAATCGTTCGTGCTGAGTGCTCTAATTAGAGCCGATACGAACGATACCATGGTGCAGTTTGCTCCGGGCAAAGGAGAACGTTCGTGTGTCTGTGGTGTTGTGGTGCCGCGCATTGTGCTAAGGTAGTCCAATGTCTCCGGGAGCGTTAGCGTCATCGTAAAACTCATTAGAGGCAAGTCTGGAGGAGCATCCTGAATGGGTTCCGAGATGGTTGGTGTGTGTACATGTGTGGACGATGGAAGCTGAAGGCTGGAATGGGGGAGGCCAACCCATAAACAGAATTCCTTTCCTAGGCGAGCTCACAGGTTGGAGAACTATCAACGTTATGTTTAATCGGGCCAGAGCTCACCGCTGCTGAAGTACAGCTCGCTTGGGAGCGAGACAATGCGCAGCGTTGAATTGCTTACGCCCGACAGTGTGTCTCATGCTTCGACCGACTGATAGTCGTAGTCGCCCAAAGACCCTGCATAATAGTTACGCTAATGTCCAAACGTTCTAGGGCACACGCACACCGATGCAGACGAAGATCCTGCTGAATAATTGCATCACCACCTCCGTCGGCACCCTGCGACGGCATCGCGGTAGGACTGTAGCACGGGGCGAACCTACTCAGAAACCGTTGATTTGAGGGCATGTTTTAATCAAATATTAACCACGCGTCGTCGTTATTGTGCTTCGCTCGTAATCGAACAAGTGACATCGAGCTTAGCGAAACCAGCACCACCACCATCACCGGGTACACGGTGAGCCGGTCGAGCATGGCGGATTTAATTGATAATGTTTTCTGTGGTCACATAATGTCAATTTGCGGGTACTGCTCGAGTGAACATGTATCATTCAAATTTAGCCCAGAAAGCTTTTGTCCGCATATAACTTAACGTGCCGTGGGTGTTCATGTTCAGCAGTGGTAAATGCTACAGGTACGTCAGAATAATAAACTCTCGTGTGCAGGTGGTATTAAATATTGTACATATTTTCACTGTATATACTGACAAAATATGAATCATAGTTATATAACTAAATGTTTGATTAAATATACCAAGTGAACAGTGCTTTATAAAACAAAGCTACCCGTATCATTCATTTTCTGTTACCAAATCGTTTCTAATGATAACAAAGAACAAACAAACTTGCAAAATGAAAAGTCGAAAAATCAGCTGAATAATAGATGACACCGTAGGTCCACATGCAATCCACAGATGATTCGTTCGCTCATATTCCACCATGCACAGCAACTCCTTGGTGCTAGGTGCATTTCCGATGAAAAATGAAAATGCATTATTTGCATACAAATTTACGCTTTCACCAACACCCACCACCGCTTCCCTTTGCCGTAGTTGTGAAACGAAAGTTATTCTGTGCTGATCGAGGCTTCCTGGCTTTCCCGGCTACATACCGTCCGCTCCGTACAAAGTGCCAGTCCCTGCAGAGCGCTAAGAAAACGAAACTTTGCAGCTAGTGAAAAATGGCCCCCGGCACTGTCCGATAGCTACCGCTGGGAGTACTTTATAAAACGAGCCAACGTTTGAGCCACGTGTCCGATGCCGAATTTTGCCCAACGGAAGGCTGTTGTAGCAGCTGGTTTTCATCGTTTGAAAATGAATGCATGCCATTTTCGGCAGCATTTCAACGGTACCGTTACTATCCACCGTAACCGACCATTGTGCCGCTAGTGGAGTGTGCTGTTTTAAGCTAAGGCGAACATTTCATGAAGTGCCGCTGTTTTTCTTATTTTTTCTGCAGGCAACTTATGTTCTGCTGGTGGTAAAGTAGTACCATCTTGTACCGGGCGATCTATTCAATCGGGGATCGACATTTGAATTATAGAGCTATTTATTTCCATTAATTTGAAACAATTTTTTGAGTTTTTCCTGTACCATTTGCAATTGGACTTTTGCTGCCTTAACGTTCGAATACGATGGGATAACTGATGCCAATCGGGTTTATCGAGTCTTTTTTTCTCACAGAAAAGACGCTTGTAAAACACAAAATCCTAAACCGGTTTCGAACGGAGCAACTTGTGGTTTGGTAGGCAATATAATGCAATAAGGAGTGACATTTTTTCCTGGAACTTTATTCATGCATCTTAACTTTCCTGGAATAAAATGGTTCTTTCTTCGCCGCTTCCGTGCACCCCTAGGTACTACTTCATTCTGCCATCCCGAGCGGAAATAGAGTATTTATGAAGTCCGCTTACCTTTTGTCGTTTCAGGTGCTGGCGAATTTCAGATCCACCACCACCAAAAGTATGATTTAAATTCATGTATGGCTTTGCATTGCCCGTGTACCACCGGGCAGATATCTGGAATGCGCTAAACCGATTATGATGCCTACTTTTATTGTGTTGTGCGGAAATGTTTCGGAAAGTTTTGCTGCCACAAACAGGAGCGACCGGTACCGGCAGGGCAATGGGAAGACATTCCTGTTTGACTAACTATTTTACCGTTATTCAAACGATACTTCCTGCCGACCGATGGTAGTAGTGTATGGCCTCACCACCGCAGCAGGTTTTCCCGCTAGTTTGCGTTACCAAACATGGCCGTAAGGCTTTACGGTACCCGTTTGAAATGCTGACCGAACGGTACTGGGGTTGGTTCCACTGACCGAGTTTGGCCAGGATCGGTAGACATCCAGCACTGCTACGGCTAACAAGCGCGGTACGGTTTTGTAAAATAGAAAATTTATTTACATTATGACACGTACTTTCGGTAATTATTATGTGCATAAATTTATTATCTCTTTCGCTGGTAGCATGGGCTTTGCTCAACTCGTATTATGCAAATTTTTCCCGGAGCAGCTTTGTGTGTCGCACACGGTAGACAGCTGATACTGGTTGCGAACGATCAGTATGTTTAAGGTGAAAACTTTCCTGGATAGCTTGGGACACTAAACCACATGCAGAACACAAATCTACTGCGGTATCTGCGCGAAGGGTGTGTCATTTGATGGACTCGTCCGTAACAGGTATGTGTAACCTTTTGAGCTTTTTCTTATGCGACGCTTAGCAACATTAGTAAGATTAATGTCAAACGTTTCATCGCTTTAAATAAGCTTTATTTTTTATGAATTAAACAAAAAAAAATATATTAATTTAGAGTTTTAAAAACATTTATTGTAAATGCAATATCTGTAAGATAAACTTGGTTTTTGTATATTCAGTCCTTCATATTAAAAACAAACAGAATTTGTTACGTTTTTTGAATGACAAAATTTCATCGTCATACATTTAATAATAAAACTATATGATAAATCCATTCGATTAGGCAACCAGATCTATGTACTGTTCCAATTTGTTATGACGAGAACCACGCACTTCGATTAGCAATTGCTGAGCGATTCAAATCATTCGCCCACGAAGGAAATAAGGAATGTTTTTGTACAGTTCTAAAGCAAACGAGTTGATCATTTGCTGCACTAATCTTATCTTAATTATGTTGAACCTTTTGCGAGCCATATCCAATTCAGAAAATTTATTGGCTTCGTTTCCGAAAATCAATGTTTATTTTCACCAGCATTTGAAACCAATCGTATAACATCTCCAGGCAACTTGTGCAAACTCAGTGCCAAAGATTTGTTTTACTCAGGCAGAATCATGTTAATTTCACTAAATGCCCCAAACACCGTTAGCAGCTCGCCTGGTAAAACGTCCTGGCAAGTGGTGGGGTCTTCCATTCCACTGGGATCTGCAGCATGGGCGTTTTTCTCTAGCTCATTTTCGCAATGACGCTGCAACAAATTAGCGCAAGAGCTCTCTAGGAATAAAGGAATGTTTTTCACTTACTCACAGCAAGAGTAATTTAAAATATTGAACATCACGTGCCGTGTTCCATTTACATAATTACATTTGCGATAGATGTCCCCCGTTCCTGCCGAACCATACCGAACCATACCCAACGCACAAGTGCAAGGTGCGTTACAGATATCGCTTGTGCTATACCAATGCCCGATCCGGGTTTCGATCCGCAAAACTGCTCCATTTGGAGGATCACGAAAGGTGACACAGGAGTTCTTTGGTTGCTTGCACAGGTACCATTAGTAGCTGCTTTCCTTCAATTCAGCTTCCGTCGCTTGGGTGTGGGACAGCGCTGTTTTTCATTCGTTACTCTACGCTATTTTTTTTGTGTCCAACATCCGTGAGGGTTAGGCCACCGTCATTCGATTTCCGAACGGTAGCTAGTTTTCTTACATGCCTTTTTTCACATTACGCTGTGTGCCGGCCATCATTTTCGTCGACCGGTTTGAAGGTTGCAGGATACACCTTTGAAAAATGTAAGAGTGATCCCATGTAAATTGTACCCAGGCCCGCACACGAAGCAATATGCAAAAGTTATATCAATTTATTTGATTAAATTTTATTATTTCATTTTATCTTTTCACATGCACATGACGCAATGGCACCGGCCAGATTGGATGGACCGAGCAGGCGGCAACCCTAATGGAAGGTTAATATCGCACGGGCGAAACAAACGGACCGAAAAGGTACGGCCGCATAATAAATGGAAATTCGTTACAGGAAATGTGACAACTTTGATTTTGGGTCAGACGATGTCAGGTGTGCAGTTAAAAATTGTAGCAAAAATGATAAATTAATTTCCTGTAGCAAATAAAGGTATGAAGCGGTATTGACCTTCAGCGGATTTTTCAATATCTCTCGTAAATATCAAAAAATATTTTCGTTACTGACCGTTTCAGATTTTTGCTTAAGTAAATAAGCAAAATACATTTAGTTGCACTGTTATCCTGTTTGTATGTTACAGATTATTGCTTGCTTTAAATAATTATAATTTATTCAGTTGCACCCGTTTATACAATTTATCTTTAGTTCAAATAAAAGGCAGCAGTTTTGGAAAATGTGTGGTAATTTCTTCCATATAATAACTTAATAAACACAATATAACTTTATATTCGTAGAATCTAGCATAATGGACTACAAACTTCATGAAGTTTTTAACAAATTTCATATACGTACATAGCAAATAGAGTACAATTGCAAAAAAATGCCTAAAATCAATTTATGCAATTTAAAAAAAGAATATTTAGAATAACTTAATCGTTTGTGGCGTCCAAGTTAATAATTTTCCAACAATCTTCGAAGAATTAAAACTCATTCAAAAATTATAAAGTGGTTTATAAAAATACTAAAAATACCAAAAATTGCAAAAAAAGTATCATGAGATAAGAAAATTAGGCAAAAAACATTTACATGTGTTGTGGTTCCTTAAAGCAATTGCTTAGGAGAAGTTCTTGTTCCCATAACCACTAAAACCCAGGACTATTTTTACAAGCTGTTTTTGAGTTCCTTGACTTGTATTAACTCTTAGCAGGATTGTTAGTTGTGCGATAAAGACCGTTTCGGAAAGGATTTTAGACCGGTTCATTCGTGTGACTGAAGAATTAATAAACTTTTATTAATCCTGTGGTCGAGCATTCGTAATGCGAAATACTCTTTCCAGAAGATTCTCAACGAAATTGCAAATGTCATATAACTGATTCACGGCTCTTTACTAGTAAACTAAAACAATTTAACTCATTCGTTAGTCAGATCAACATTGAAAAAAATTGCTCTGTCGATCAACACCAGCACACCAATGAATCTTAACTCAACTGGTTAGTGTAGCTCTAAATAACATAATAAATTTCACCATATAATAAACCGTATCTCTTGAATGAGTGGTGCAACAACACAAAAATCACCCGTTTGTTTAGTGTGCAAGTTGAAGAGTAATTTAAGAAACAGTTAGTCAAGCATCGCGCAGGGCGCTTGATTCCAGCTTCCTTTGTCCAGCAGGGCCATCGACGAAGCGGACCCCCGCGTAACGGGAAAAATATCAATATTGACACAGCCATTTTTGTTTGTGCTAATGGAATTGTTTTTGCTTCTATTTTCGCTCGTTCCATTTCGTCAATCGTCAAGCCCGTTGTTTGTGTGCCTAAGCTGTTTTGAGTCTATCCAGCACCGACCAGGCCAGTGCCTCGGGTGAGGATTTTGATCATTTTTTATCGCACCGTGCTTAGCCGGTTTGTGGATTGGACCGGCAAAGACTATCGCAAACAGCCACGCCGGTCGAAATCTGTGGTCCATCCGCAGCGACACATGGAAATGGTTTCCGGTATGTTTCGAAAAAAGATAATAATAAAGTAAAATAACAGCAGGGCAAATTCTCGCCAGCAAAGCCGAGAACAAACAGAAATTTTACAACCGTCCCCCTCCTGCCCAGCCCAGTGGTTTCGTGCACTGGGGCCATTCAATTAACGCTTGGGGATATTTTTAGGCGCTTGTTTGCCAGCCTCGTACTAGGCAGCATGCGGTGTAATATGGTGTAGTAAGCTGCGATGTTTTAATGTGTTGTTGCTGTTATTATTACTGTGTGCTCTGGGTGGCACAGCAGCGCCGCATTTTTTAATTTAGTTTGGAATTTATCATCCACGTACGCAAACAGAGCAGGAAAATAAAATTCTATGTTCTATGTGCGCTACAAAAGGCATTTCCTTTCGCAATAGTAAGCCATTATGGCAACGCGAACCATAACAATGTGGGACGTACAAACGCGTATACCCGCTGTGTCGCTGTATTCCGCTGGTAACAACAACGGAAGGTAAATTTAATTTACAAATGAAAATGACATTGCAGAACTGGACACTGCGACTCGCGCAAAGGCTCGTTTGTTATAAAACAGGTTTGTTAAGCTAACAGCATATTCAATTTTCTTTGCATTTCAAAGCGAATTGTCTATTTTTTGTGCCATTCTAATGTTTCCTATCTACTAGAAAAAATATACCACATTGTACCGTGCCGCTGTTTTTATGTTGTACAGGGTGTTTCATCAGCCATATTTGTTCGTGTTGTGTTCGGGCTGCGTGGGATATAAATTACAACATTTGGCCAGTTCACATGAAGCTCATAGCAACAAGCACACGTATGTATCATCTATGCATAGCAATCCTCGCCACCGCACGTTGATTAGCCTCTAGAAGGATGGGGAACGTGAAGAAATGCAAATGATTCGCAGTGCCAGTAAAAATGTGTCAGTAAAACCTTTTCCCGCCTCGACACTCACTCGAAGCGTTGAAAGCAGGCTACCCCTAAAGGCATCAACCTGGCGGCTGACAGCTGGCCCGGTAAGGAGCTCGTCAAAATAAGCATAACCATGAGCTGAGCAAACGCAATCGCATAAATAACACCACTATGACGCCTACGACGACAAACGAGCAGTGCCGTGCCCGGGAGGTGTCCGAATTCACTGACCTTAGCCTTCACACTGTTGACAAATCTAACGCGTTGTCGCTCCGAAACGTCAAACACTTCCATCGGTGAAATACGCCACGGGACAGCCGAAAATCATTATCGACCAAATCGTACCGGAACTGGCAGCTGGCAGCGGACTAAGGATCCGCGCAACCCCGCAGCACGATTTCGTTCCTACATAAAGCTCAACTTTAAAGCTTAAACGTACGTTTGACGGAAGTTTGCGCGCGCGCCAGTGTTGTGAGAAATACCTTTTATTTTTATTTTTTGTTTTCGCAATCTGCTAAGTGATGGAGGAAACAAAAAAAAAAACAAGAACATTCCCACAAACGATCTGCGGACCACCAATGTCAATGTTTTAGTGGCACCGTTACCGGTCCAGTTACCGAGGAAGCACACTGTGGAACTGGGAGCGGGGGGTGTTGGAGCCAAAATGTGCGAAATATGTACATAACGTTCCCCTCGCGGTCAGGTGGAAACGGAAACACCGCCATAAAACATAATGGTAATATTTCCCCGCAGTACACCCATACAGTGTGGCGCAAATATTTAAGCACTCTGCTGTGAGGAATTCAACCGTTCTGTCGCTAAGTAATGTGCACATATACATAGTCTGAGCAGCAACTTAACCGCCCATGCCAGTTCAGGGCCAGTTGCTGGAAGTTCGTTTTTTTTACAGCCCTCCAAATTATTCACCACATCCGGACGGCGGGAGTCGATGGAGGCGCCTGGTCGCTGTTGCTGCTGCGCCGTTTTCAGTATGTTTATACCGTGGTGGGTGTGGGTTATGCAAAGCAGTAACTTTGTACTTGTTAGAAGAACAGGTAGAACATTGCTTGTACTACATAATCCACCGGAGTACTGTGAATGACCACAATTATGACCGCAATATGCAGAAAGAGAGAGAAAAAATCGTTTTCTATATCCACGGTTTGGTACAGTATATCGAATTGCACATTTAATTAAGAAAACAAAACTGAAAGGAAACTAGTTCCTGACTTGCAAGGGGCACATGATTTTTTTTTTCATATAATGCTCTCATAATCAGCATCCGTTGATAAAATGTTCCATGAAATTATGCTGCACTACATGAAAAATTTTAAAAATGAAAATCTAGCGTAAAGCAAACTAATCCATCATTATGGCCAAGTAAACATCGCTCAATGTGACTTTACCAACGCTAAAACGTACCAGCTTACCAACCCTGAAAAATAAAACAAATCAAAACAACATAACCATAACAGACCGCAACGAGACGTACGGTACGCGTTTGATGGGTTCTTCCTGTGGGGTGAAAATAAAATACAAAACAGCCGACAGTCACTCTCATATCCGCCGAAAGGAAGTCGAATGAAAGCCGAGGTCGAGAAGCAAAATAAATAAAATTCAAGCCAAATATTTTATGTAATGGCATTATGTGCGAGTTTCGTTATTTATGCATCCCGGACCGTTGGTTTCGATTCCGTTCACGATAACGACCGCACCACCGTAAAGGTGCTGGAGGTATGCCGTGTGTCTGTGTGCATGTTTGTGTGCTGAACGTGAGACTACCAAGTGCGGCTTACAAGTGCGCAGCATAATCTGGTAGTTGAAGGATATGTGTGTTTTAGGAACGGGCGCTTTTGCATTTAGAGATTTTTACGCCAACGGTAACTTACGGGAAGTGGAAGAAAAGGCGAATCGTTTTGATTTACATAATGCGTAGGCACCCGGGCTGTCACGGTGAAAATCTGATTAAAGGGGATAGATTGTTATTATTTCTTAATCAGCTATTACGTGCAAGGCTATTTGTTCAAACCTTTGGACGGGTTGGGTTTTTTTTCACTTAAAACCCTTACAAACTTGATTTTCGATTTTTTTAATGGTGTTCAGATCAGATTATACGAGGAGATTTTATTCCTAAAAGTGGGGATTCTAAGCAAAATTTGATTGAACGTGACGGTTAAATAGCCTAATGGTCAACAAACAACAATATCTGAGAGGAAAAAAAACTTTTATAAATTGTTCTAAAGTCACGAGACAGATCTATATTGATAAAGATTAGTCGAATCAATAAAAGGAAATCAATATAAATCAATACAGAAAAACACAGTACGAAGAAAAAGTTGTTCAATTATAACTTGAACGCTGATTGAATACATAATATGTCAAAAAGCTTCCTGGAATTAACAGTGTCTTGGCAACTTCTTTTGTTATTATTTCTTATTTAGGTACAAGCAACAATAACGATTCTTTGTTGTGAACTATTTATATTCACTTCTTTCAAAATATTTCCAAAAATCACTATCGCCCGAGCAGAATTTGACAAACCAGTGTGTTCGCCACGGGGATGTACGCTAGAAGCTAGTAGTGGATTGCAAAATCGGTTTCAACTACACCTGACTGCTTTTACGACATCACTTTATTGCTCATACGTCCTCGAGCGTTCTGCCGAAAATGTAGAACGAATGTTTCTGCAGCGATACATGTGCCTGCCCGTTGAGAGATTTATAGAATTCCTTACGGTTTTCTGGGGTTCATAAATTTTATGCATGCACTCAAATTTATGGGCAATGCTAAACGTCTCGAGACACAGACATGGGCGCAGAATCTGCGGTACGACTTTCACGGACAGCATGCATGTGTGTGTGTGTGTGTTTGTCTGTGTCCTAAAGAAGGTGTAATTTCTTCCTCGGGCTGTGAGAACCGTACACTTTCGCTCACGAAACGGCGGGTTTTTATGATGCTGTACGAAAATTCAGCGAAGCGTTAGTATTACATTTATATGACCTCAAATGAGCGCTTAAACATTCCACGCATGGGTTCAACTTTCATGCGGTACGCATGTTTTGGAGGTGATTTTTAAATGGTCATTTTTAATGTTTAGTATCTACCAGCAAATAAAAAGCGTATATGTTACTAGCGAACATTTAATATACAAACATTACATTAATACACATTCAGCATAAAATGTAGTTCACACAAATTCTACTTCGCTAACACCTCATCCTAATGTGCCCAATTTCGAAATCAAAAAGCAGAACACAATAGCGAAGCAGAAAAAACGAGAAATAACTCTCCTCGAGCTAAGCTTCTCGCAACAACTTCTTCGGTTTAACTTTCGGAACGTTATGTGCCGGAGTGGAAACTGATTCCTTGCTAAATAAAGTTGTGAACTCAACGTTTAGCACAAGTGTAGGATAGAAAAGTGAATTAAAAAACATCCGAAAAAATGCTGGAAATTTTTCAATCCAGGTGCAGAGAAGGTGGAAAATGCTTTAACAACTTTGCACTGTCATAACCTTTGCGATGGTTGTTTGTTTATTTTGGCGAGTTCTGTTTTTTTTTTGTAAATCTCGTTCCTTATTGCTCTTGTACGAGTAGTGGGAAAATAAACTAGAGAATTGTTTGCAGCAGTAACATTTTTATAATATTGGAAATTTAATTATCCGCCTCATTAGGTATAACAATGGTAAATTCCTCAACACTAATTTTAAGAATAGCTAACCCTAAAATGTGTTGTAAATATTATATTCCGAATAGTTTTAAAGTATTATTTATTGATTGGTTAATCGATTACAAAACTTATGTATTCTTGATTCGAAATTTAATCAATTGTTTAATTTATTTATTTATTCAATGGCTACCAATTGCTCCAACAACGGAGAAAGTTATTAGAGCAGAAGTAAGTCATTCCTGTCAATGAGCAGGTTGATCTGCCTCATGTCAAATTACATATTATTATATTAACTATTTGTATTTCATAACCTTAAAAACTTATTTTTCAACTGAAATATAATTTTGTAGTACTTTACTAGTACCTTATTTTTTACTTTACTAGTAGTTTTTTTTACTTATTTGCTAGTACTTTACTGTCTAAATCATATTCATGCCACATTCATTTCAACTGTTCAAAAATACATTGTGGCTTCATACTTTTCTGACAATTTGGTCAAATTTTTCAGTAGGATAATGATAAAATATTATTTAATTTTTTCATTAGAAAACCATCATATTTATTAACCGATTCCTTCACAAACGGATACCACTTTTTAAAAAACAAACCTAACAAGAACCCAGCCATTGCTCTAGGGCGGTTAGCCATTGGTTGTGCATCAACCGCGAATCACACCATTTCCGCATACACAAAGCACGACCAAGATGTGCTGGCGCTGGATGTGGCTTTCCTGTTTGTTTTAGGTGGTTCGGTTAGTGATTTTCTTTTTATTACGTGCATGCCGCAATTGTTTTGCCTTATTTCAGCGGGCTGCCACCCAGTGTGGTAGCAAAAATAAAACAATAATGAACGAGCCAGAGCGCTTTTTCGCACTGTCCGTCCCACGTGCTAGTCTCCGTGTGCCGGGCCAGGGATTGCTGTTAGCGAAAAATAAATTACACACCTGCAGATTCGGTTCCTTCGCGTTGCCTCGAAATGAGCCACCTAGTCACCAGTGGTGGGCAAAAATATCTACTCCGTCGAATAAGACTGCAACTGCTGCAGTTGCTTTGCAGGGTTGAAGTTTTTTCTGCTTTACTAAGCTTTTTTTTTCACTGCCACATCAAGCCCAACGTTCGCCTCAGCCGCGGTCATACCGGGAAGTGGAAGTTCGTTTTTCATTTATCTGAAAATTTATTGTTGACTGAATTTTCGCCAGGGACTCTCCGAAACGCGCGAAAACCATTCCAAGCGTGCAAGAGGTTTTCTCACTTGGAACGAACATCGGTTGAATGAAGACAAAAAAAGGCAACCACCATGTACGCCACCTTCTAAACAGCAAAAGAACCACGAAGTTACCTACGGCAGGGCTTTTACGCTTTACGAAGTCGCTAGTGTCGTGCGGTGGGATATATTTATTTTTTTTTGCACCCTTACCAAGAATCTACTCCACCGGTGACCAACGGTGCCGAGCTGTCGGTAGCTGGTTTTGTTTTATTGGAGCCACTCGTTTACATTTAGCCAATGACAAATGTCATTCCACTTTCCAGCGCTAGACTATCGTTAGGGGTTTCTTTTATTATAATTTAACACTTCAACACGGCGTATGTGGCAGAGAGCGATATGTTAGCGAGCACTGATTTACCACCGGTGCTAGTAGACTGCCACTCCAGGGTGGTTTTTGATTTTCCATTTAAATTCTTATTAAAGCATAGTTTATAGCATTGGTATCAAAATAAATGAATATTCCTTCTAAATATTCAATACATGACGCGGACTAACGGTTACCAAATCATCATAAACATAACAATGTTTATCAGTTATAAAAAAAACATTTTACAACGTACTTGGTGCAGTTTTCTTAAAACAACTTCCAAACTGTCTAGCCGTTGTGACACTTTCCACTCGCGGGTCGTAACATTCCATGATGACCACTCGTTATTCTCACGCTTATCTCATAAAATCAGGGGAGAAAGTGGAATAAACCCACGGAAAGTAAAGTTATTATCAACTCCCACACTTCTGGCCGACTCTTTAACAGCCGTCTTTCATCTTTACGTCCGGCTGTAGTTGTCGGGATCTTCCAAAGCGATACAAATTTCTTCCACTGCGCGGCACCCGCAAGCGATTGTACCGAAACAATATGGTGAAGTCGTAAAACTGGATATCGCGAGAGCTTTAGCCGGGGCCCTGCTTAAGGATGCAATCCGAACCACGAAAGCTGGCACATCGCAAGTAGGAAACACCATCACCGTGTACTTCCGTTTTACGAGCACGGGATTTTTTTGTTCCTTTCTCCTTCAAAGGAGATTCCTATTGATTTGATCTCTCTTACTCTTGTCGCGGGTAGGCTCTTTTAGCCATCGTATTTGCTGACTCAACAGATACTGTGGAGAAGATTTGTCGCTAATAAAATTACCCTTCGTCACTGTTTTCCTGCCGTGCTTCGCTTCCTGGTTTAACGGACGCCCTCCGCCTGAAGTAATTGAAAATATGTCAAGAGCCTATTACAAAAAGTTATATCATGAGCTCAATCAGGTGTTAAAAATACTACTTCATCGTTGGGTTTGAGGGACATTTTCGTTTTCCTTTCTATTCTTAGCGTTTGTGTTTAACTCAAGCAATGACGAAGATCGTTTCAGCTCAGGCAGTGAAGCATGCGACCCGTTTAGATATGTTCGAGTTCGTCTTTTTTCTTTCAATGTACTGTGGACTGATAAATTCTGAGGTTCATAAAAAAACTTCTGCAGTTCATAGAAATTTAGTTTTGTTTGAGAGCTCTTATCATCTTTTGGGAGTAGAGTTCAGCAAAAATTTAAATAAAAATGTTACCAGAATAAATTGTGTTTAAATCAATTCTTGTAAAGTTAATTGTTTCTATATAAAATTTGCTCCGGTCCTCTAATCGGAATGATTAACAGCTACAACACATTAGGGAACAATGTGGTCTTGAGTTTGGGATGGAGAGTTCAGCTTTGCGCAGGTATTTTAATCGAGAAAAATGAAATTAACAAATGTAAATACTTAAAACAATATTCATTGTTTGATAAAAAAAAATAATTTTCAAAAACAAATCATAGATAAAAAGCTGCGAGGCAACTAATTATCAATACATGTAATCAATTTAATGTTATTTGAGTATAAAATTGGATTAAATATCCGGATATTTGGATGTCTATTTGAAGTTCAGCTCAAGCATATTGAAAACCTTCGCTTTTCATGAGGATTAATTAAGCGAACAATTGTTTCGTTGGCAAAGGACTTAAATGAAAACAAAATATCAAGTCAATTTAAACCATGCCATCTTACATGCAACCTCAAAAAAAGTTGTTAATGTCTTCAAAAGAACCACTATAAGTATACCCAAAATTATCTACTTATTTGCAGATTCAGTGGTTCAGTGTTCCTATCAGTTCATTTAGTTTGAAAACACCTTGGGAAACTAATTTATCCTTCAACAAACATGAACCAACTGCGGTGTTTGCATATTTTTCCACTTTTCCTGGTTCGAACGTTTGCTACAAGCGTACATGCGAAAGACTGATTTATTAATAAAACTTTCCCATTGCCTGAATACCCACTTCCCAGCAATGATAAGCCACATCCGCATCTTTGTAAGGTGGAATTTATGTAAAAATAATGACCTTCCTTTCGGAAGAGTTTTCTCGCTATGCTGTCCTACAGTACGGTTGGCAGGGAATCAATTCCGAGAACAAGAACATGTTCTGCAACTCACGTACCGTGGAGGTTTCTCGGGCAGATGGTTACTCCATAACCAGCTTGGAGTTCGATTGCATTGGACGAGTATCTAGGATTAGTGCCGGAAAGTACGACTTTCTTCTCCTTTGTAGCCTCATTTCGTATTCATATTTCCCCTCTTCCTGCTCGATCTGGCTTCCTTTTAGCTTTTATATCGATGTGTTTGGGAAGCACACACAATATTCGAGTCTTTAGAACAATGTTTCACAAAAACTATAAGGGAAAGTGATTGTGAAAGGGATTTAGTAAAGGTGTGTGCACGGAAAAAGGATTCAAAAAAAATATTCATAAATCTTTAATTTATAAATAAGCATGTTTATAGCATGAAATGTAATGCTGTAGAAATAATTTTACTGTATTCCATATTTTGCCATTCCATGCGGTTGTATTATTTTGGTTATAATCACTAAAACATTAAGTTAATAAACGCGATTCAAATATGCTTCAACTCAGCTGCAAAACAAGATCATGGTAACAGATGTTGAAAATCGGTTCTATTTCCTCGACCATAGCTGATGCTTCCGGCTGTAAAGGACACTTGTATACCGTCGTACCATGCTGCTCTGCTGGGTCGATAAGCAGCCCGAGCTTACAAAGGCTACCGATGTAGCATGCGATAGCTTTTAAAGTACTCTTACATCCATTTCCGAGAGGCTCTTCACAGTAACCCTCTCAGACAAAAAAGGGAAGGAACAGAGAACGAAACCTGAAGTCCACTATGATGTAATAGACGAGCAAGCATCTGAGAGCGGAGTGTGAAGATTTCGAAATAGGATCGTTCCTGCAGGAAGGTACAGTTAGCGATTATCCATACAACTTCTAACCGGAACCGAATCGATGGAGGTGATCGATAAACTGCCGGAACATTAAAAGACCCACCAGGATAGCATTTACAGCACATCGAGGCCAACCATGTGTTGCGTTTGGATACGTAAGCGCGAAGTGCAACATAATCCGCATGGAGCACTCGTAAGCTACACCAAGAGATTAAGATTAGAACAGCTATTGAGGCACTCTTTTTTTTTCGCAGCCAGTGGAGTTATAAATCGGAACCATGGGCAAGCATGTATGTCATCAATTATATTCTTCGAATTCAGGAATTGCGTCGCATCCTGCAGGGATTTGAAACTAAATTCTTATTATATTACTTTTTTAATTAAAATTTAATTAAGTAGAATGTTTTATTTACTCCTTAAAATAAATAAGTTCTAGACAAACCAGTTTGTTGTTTATCTAGCGGCCTAGAAATTGAAGCAGTCTTCCATTACATTGATATAATCACGCTTTAATTCCTTGCGACGGATAATGAAACTATGGAACGGCACATGTATCGATCCTGTCGTAAAAGCATTCACATCAATTGCAACAAAAGCAAAGTCAAAGTCTCCTTGAAAACCCGCATCCGCACCGGAAACTAGGTCCACGCCGTAATCCTCTAACTACGCCAGTGCTTAAATCTTTCCAGTTACTCTTCCTACCGAAATCCATCACCGTCTAAACTTTGCGAACGTATAATCCCTTTCAAATCTTTCCCCAACCCGTCCACCAGCAATTTCACCGAAAACGGGCCAGCATGGGAAAACAACCCGTAAGCATAGCGACAGGTCGATGTTCAGTGTAAACTTTGCCTTTCTCCCTCGGTGTCGCTCGGCAGTTGATCCTGCGGAAGGGAAGTGTTCCGGCACTTCGTCCGTCTTGTGATCTTTAAGCCGGCGTTGTCCTGCCACTGCCGGTTTGTCGTGCCCGTTTTTGGGAAGACCGGCATTATTTGTTTGGCTTCTCAATACACTTAATCTTGTGCTCGGAACACTGCTTTCTCGCTGAAATCGCGCGTTCAAAGCATGTCTCCTTCCGTCTGAACCCTTTCAGGCGGTGCTGGAACAAAATCCCGGGGCTTGAAGTGGCTGTAATCAAATTTACCTAAATTCAGTTTTCAACTTATTCTCACTTTCCGGCCTGCTTTCGGCGGTTCCCTCCGTCGCACCAGATGTGCTCTAAGATTTCTGCCAAATCTTTAGATAAGCTGATGAGTTTTCTATATTCTCCTCAACCATCGTTACCGTGATTGAATTAGCTACACAAAGCGTCGATATTACTTTAAGCGTACATAGAAGACGTATCTTCAGCAGCGAAAACTATAACAGCTGCGGCACAAAGTAGACTTTAAAAGGTTTGCATTCAACAAAATTATGTCGGTTTTGTTCTGTACAAAACAAAAGCCTTTTGAAATACTATCGATCCCTCAAAAATGGTTTTAATCACCAGCTTTTTTAAGCTTCCTTTAATTTGTAGCTAAATAGCTATGTCCATGTTTTGGAAATAATGCGTATTGATATGCTTGGCTAATTCCATCATTAAGTAATGGTATAGCTGGTTCTTGAGTGCTAAACATATCAACTCCATCCATCATCCTTCCTTACAATGTGTGTAAGGGATTATCCTTTAGTAGCATTATAAATCCTTTCCACCAGGCAACAATGGATCAAAAGCTGCATCAAGTCTGTTCGGATTTGTTTGTTTACTGTGGCCTTCAGGACACAGGAGTATGTTTTCATATGCGTTTTGTTGTTGTAACCTTACAACACAGAGCAGATCAACTTCAAAGTAACCGAATTTTACCGTACACCGAATGAAAGCATAAGTTGATCTAACTTTGTGAAACATAAAATTAAACAACATAAACAATTACATGAGAACTATAAAACTGTAAGTGTTTTAGCAATGTAATAAGGCGCAACAATAATGGACATGAGTTCAATTTTGATATAAAATGACTTTTAATTGCGAGGTTTCCTTTTTTAAGTAGCGAACTATTTCAATATTTAGTTAGAAAAACTTAATAAAACATGAAAAACTTTCAATATTGTGTGTTACTATATGCTTTATTATTTGACCATTGCTATTTACATATAATTTATAAAAATGCCGTCCACTATATATTTCATCTAAATTAACTTAAAAACGGTTTGGGGCGGCCCGGTGGGTTAGTGGTATCGGCGCTGCTCTCTCACACGTCAGACCGGGACCAAAATCCCATCCGGACCGCTCCCCCGTAGCAGTGATTAACTCTCCTGCTACGTGGTAAACTAAGTCTAATACAGCCAGGCCGTCATACAATAACAAAAAAAACTTAAAAACGGTTTAACTAACTAAAAATATTCAAATCAACTAAAACACAGCACAAAACTGTTACAGAAAAGAAAATAAATAACAAATTTAAAAAAAGAAAAAAATCCGTTTAATCTTTAATTCATTTTTCCTAAATGAAAATAAAACAGAATTTATTTGGTGATTTGGATGTGTTTCATGAAAATACGCTGTACATTACATTAGCTGAATGCAGTAAAACTCAGCTAATTAATTAAAAAGCAGCTCACCGCTTTATCTTTAGCTCGTTGCAATGCAGCCCGTGACGCTTGTTGGTGAAAAAACAATAATCCAGTCGAATCCGTAACGTTACTAGTAGCACTGTATTTTTCCGCGATGATTCATTTCCATTGCAGGACCTTTTCCCGTATCTTCCCGGTACACGGTACGGTTTCCTTTAACACTGTACCAGCGCGAGTAGCAATGAAACGGTAGTCATGATTCAATCAGCACGCAAAAAAAGCGAAAACAACAAATGCCTCTTCACATTTTACCCTCAAACAAATCACTGCTGCGCGCTAGCTTCCTCCGTCGGCCGGTCCGCACCAGCGCACGGCCAAGTACACATGTCGGACACACGCAGAACACACCTTTCTATTGCTTCATTAAAAAACATGCACTACACTCGTACTCCCAACGGAAAACACCCAACCGCTAACCGCAATCACACTCAGCTAAAAACCCCTTTTTCATCCAGAGTTGTACTGTGCAACGCACGGTGAGCGCGGTACGGTAGGGGGGCAAAGGGTTCACGGTCGGTATCCTCCCCCGGACTCTCCCACCCCCAGCACGAGCCGGCTCTCACGCTTCACACGAAATCCTGGCGCAAATTCCCACGCCGGCATGCAAGAAACCACCCGAAAACAGCGTGGAACATTAATTTGGTTTTGCCTTTTTAGAACGTTTTAATATAACTTTTTTAATTAATTTACTTCACAATACACACATTCCCGGATCGTACTCGTTCGTACGTACCCGCTGCGGCAACAAACACAAACGGCAGGCTTTGGACGGCACGCGGTCCCGGTGCTCTGACGTGATGTTGGTGCCGTTCTGGCCCACACTGTACGGGGATCTAAACCAAACTCAGAATGTCCAACTTTGTTTTTTTTTCCTCTCTCCCACTCTCGTTCTATAACTGCCAGCACCAACAAACACCCTGCAATGACCGCCTGTGCGGCTTTTCACTGCAAGGGCCCCGTACCTTTCCAGAGGGGTGGCCTTCCTCAAGCGTGGCTTATTCTTTTATTCAACACCATCTACTGCGGAAAGGAGTAAAAATATAAACATACACACACACGCACATAAACAACACACACACTCACACAACTGCTACGGACCCACTGATATGATGGATTACTTTTCTGCAATCGAAACCAGTCCTTTTGCTAAATCCGGGCTAGCCTGTGAAGTTTTGCAAAGCTTCACCGGTGCGAAGCTGGGTCGGAATCGGTTTTGGGGTACCGAGTATCCCCTAGTATCCTATCGCACGCGCACACACACACACATACACGTACAATCAATCACACATACAAATGCCGACACAGGGAAGCAGGTAAGATTCATTGGTTCGTGCACGGATGAACCCCCGGTGCAGACTTCCGGCTATCCGTATCCTCCATCCCGGAAGTACTACACACCCGAATGGATGGTTGGTCGCGGCTTTTGGAGATTGATGGTAGTACGGATATGGGCGCATTGTACCGAGTTTGTTTTCAGTGTTTTACGTTTTATTTAGGATCATCGTTGTGGGGCGTTTTTTTTTACGAATTCCCTTTTTTGTGGAACATTTTATTTACAAACCCTGTTACCCCATTCATAGGGAACTAACCACTCGATTGCTTATTGCAATTCATCACCCTAAACATTTAGACAGTGGACGGTTTTCTCAGGAATTTACGGTTGACTCTTTACATTAACTATGGTTTGACCTACTTTTAGCACCCTGGGAAACCACAAAGCGTTGCTCTTAGCAGCTCTATTCTAGACTGTGCAACATTCAAAACCATTCATTTCATTGTACATGATCGTTAAAATGTGTTCCTATTTATGAAACACTGAGGCTTCAATTTCACTACACATGGCAGCAAGGAATTTGAAAGTGGGACCAATTTATCTTACGCTATATACATTGCAACATGAAAAAAATATATTAACGGATCGATCGCACTCCGAACAATGCGGGATACTAATTCATCAGCCATAATTAACTTTGACGTTGGATGTCTGAAAACTCCAACCAACAATCCGATGCGACGGTTTGCGTGCGCTAATCCTTTTTCCTGCAGCTCTCCAAGAGCAACAACAACACAGGGTTGGAACAGCAATCCCTCGCAGCATCACTGCTAGGCCCGCAAAACATACCCCCGGGTTAGGTTGTGTCATGGCGAAAAGCATCCAACATACCGGAGATTCTCAAATTCAATCCGGTGACAGCGTTCGCGAAAGGTAGCATCCCTTCCTAGAAGCCTTTGACGGTTGGGCTTCGGTACTTCGGATTGGGCATGTCTAGAGACGGACGTGAAACCCTAACGGACAGATTCGTTTACTTATTCATTAAACTAACTAACGGCTGGCGGTATTTGGAGTGCCCTTTTTTGGATGTGCATCGCGAGGACACATGAACACACACAAGGGCACGGACGTACGACAACATGCCGGCGACGAACGTACGTGTGCTTTCGTGTGCAGATAGATCCATGCGTGCCGTTCCCCGTCGAAAACCCCTTTACTGTGTCACTGCCGTTGCCCGTCTATCCGACCAAGCACCCTGACACGATCCAATCCAATCCAATTCACAATTCACGTTGAAATGGTAACACGAAATGCCTTCAACTCGGTCCGGGGTGACCATCTTCCGTTTCCGGTGTATTCTTCCCACGCTTACGCTCACCGATAACATACGCCATTGCACGCAAAGATCGCACTGAAACTGGAACGACGGAAGTGAATCCGAACAAACCGACCGACGGAAGTGGTACACAGCCACACACACGTACACACACACTCTTCTGCTCATTGGACAATTCGATACGGTCTCAACGCGACTGCAGTGAAAATTGCACCATTTTCATCTTCCAGCTACTAATACCACTACCGATACCGGTGCACAGATACCAAACGGTTCCGAACGTGAGTGCACGTGAGTGGGATGCACATCTCGCGAACATTCACTGTTCACTATTAGCTTCGTCCGTCTGTTTGAAGACCGTCACCGTCATAAGCTAGATAGCTGTTAGGTTGCCCCGACAAACGAACGTCTCGAGAATGGCCAACAACGAATGATGCTGTTGTGAAGCGGTCCGATCGATCGGCCGTGACAACGAAACGGAAGCGTGGTGCTAATTTGTCGGTAAGGAAATTGCTTTCATTTTTTTTTTTCTTTAAAATACAAAACATAACACAACTTTGAGCAAAAATGATCACTGCCTCAGGGGCAAAACTCCCTACCCGCGTTAGTAGCACGAGCCGCGAACACAGCAAAAGAACGCGAAATCGATCAACACACCATTAATAATGCATCACGAACGCGAGTGGCTTCCAGCGACCGTACTCTACCGACCGTCGGCATAGAACGTTAGAACAGTACTGGAAAGTCGGTCGAACGGCATTTCCCGACCGACAGGTGACTACCGGGTGCTCACGAAACCTTCCCAGTGTTTCGCACGGGAAAAAAACGAACAGAATCCCTTCCGCTGAGTGCCAAACAACCGTTTCACGCATTTGCATCGATGCGGCAAAACCAAGTCCTTTTGGTACGCGCTCGTTTCAGTGCAGTACTAGAGCAAAGCTTTTCGAAGGACTTCGGGATGTTTGTTCGGATTTGCTGAGTGCCGTACACATCGGGTCACTCACGCGGGCGAACGGCTGTTTCCATCCGATGAAGGAACGTGGGAAAACCACACTACAGAAGCCGGCATTCGGCTAGCCATCCGTCAATATGTAGAGTGCCTCCCCGATATCATCTGCTCACCTCCCTTCCCTCAGCCGACATGCTCCACCGCATCTATGCCTTCGCCTGCTTACCACGAAAGTAGCATGAATTGTTAACTGTCTGCTAATTTATGCGAGTCTGTTATGATGTTAGACGATCAATTGATTCTTATTTCAAATTACGTGCCTTTTATCGAGCTCATGACACCGCAGCTGTTGAAGCACCGGAAGCAGGTATGGGAATAGACAGAATACCTAAATAAAAACAAAAAAAAATAGCACGAAAGCACCAACAACCAAGTGACCGTTTTCGAGCCTTTGTTATGCTTTCGCAGCGTCGTAACGTTCTCAAGGATAATCAAATTTAGTCAACTCACAGATGACTTTACGAATGCCCAATCGGTACTGCGGAATCTCTGAGTGTTTCAGTAATCTGCTTTATTCATTTAATTATATCATTACGAGAAATATAGCACCCTACTAATCGCATTAGAGGCCATGAGTCAAGATTCTTGTTTGCTGGGGATGATGATGAAAAAACAACTACACATGGGAAGGTAACAGGGACAAGCTTTAGCCGAATAAAAAAAGAAGACATGAGAGTACTCGTATAAGAATATTAACACCTAATAGATTTGAGATAATTTTTTTTTTCAAACGGCCTGGTTTTAAATCCTTTTCGGGGATTTAATTTAAAATAAAAATTTTGTATTTTAAATAAGAAATTGATACTCATACATTGCGCTAATCAAAAGTAAAGGCTTGCAAATAGCATTCCTTAAAATATAATAAATGAAAAATCTTTCTCACTAATTTTGGAACTGTTTTGCATATATCACCTTGACCGTTGCAAGTTATTTTCTTAAATTAAATTAATTAAAGAATAACTCATTTTTTTCGTTTGGATCGAAACATTTAGAGAACTAAGTCACTTCTGAAATTATTCATAGAGTTGAGCATTTATAGCTCCCTTCCTTATTTTAATAAGTTTAGTACATTGATAACGTACATATTCAATTAAATAATTTCGTACAAACTACATTGAAAAAATCAGGCTTAATTTTTTTCAAAGTAACAAAACTTTATTTAAAACTAAACTAAATAATTTTAGAGCATTACATATATAATTTTATTTCATTTTTTAAACAAATCTATAGCTTAAAACATACTAACAAAAGTTATATTATTCTCGCAATTTTGATTAAACGATTAAAATACGGATTTGTGTTTTTTACTTTTGGTAACGCTGCCGGGCACTAAGAGGCGTTTTGTTGAAATTTTGAAATGTTTTGCGTGGTATTTAATTCTATATGTTCCTTTTGGTAAATCAAAAAAATCCAACCATTGAATGATCGTAATGATCACATTTCCTTATTTCTCCATATATAGCAAATATTATACTTATTCCAACAAAACAAATTCTTACTGCTCTTGACTATTTGCATACAAATTTCCATTCAAGTCCAGCGTTCATTAAACCTTTGTTGTTTCCTTTGTTATTTTGGTAGATTCAATTTGCAGTAAACAATCCTATTTAAGAGGAGAATCATGTTCATTGAACAGATCATTTGTTCATCGGCACACTTTGCCTGGCTACGGATTCGAGCCTGGGCGAACAGTTTACATCATGAAGCCGTCCATTGACAAGAAAAAACTCCCTCTGGCACGGCAGCAAAGTTGATGAGAGATAAAGCGATAGGCCAACGTAGCGAGCGCGATCGAGAAAGATAGAGATAGTTGGCCGGGAACTTTACGCTTGCTAGTTGGAGCCCTTGCGACTTGTGGTCGCTTCAATGTCTGCCTTCAACAAAACTAGTGAGAAAAATCGATAAACCACACATAGTTTACGACTCGAGCTGTTGTGTGATCGTTGTTTTGTACTTTATCGCCCTTGTACGGCCCTTCGACTCTTCGGCACACTGTGGTTATTGGGGAGGGCTGGTCGTATCTTTCGAATGTGACCGATACCTTTCCCAACCCTCGCCACGTTTCGTCGCTTTCGCCAACCGACGACACATGCTCCGGTGCGGGTCCGGCATCAAAGCAACAGTCAAGCATTCCATGTTTCTTAACGATTTCCCCCCAGTGGGTTTGCTGGGAAGCGCCAAACCTAACAGCAAAATAATAAATATATACTCTCGATTGCCGAAAACTGAAAAGCTTTCCCCATCCCTGGCACCATCCAGTGAGCTGTTGGGAACGGTTTTCGGCACGTAGTAAACGGTGGGCGGTGGAACAGTGTCATAAAGGACGGCACCGCATCCATTGAGCCGTGTCCACATGCGCTTGAATTTTCCCATTTTCATCTTATTCTCCATCAAGCACGGACCAAAAAAAAAGGGATGAAAAACTACTCCACTTTGTAACGGCCATTGATTAGGCCCGAAAGCTAGCGTCGGTCAGTTCGATCGTTCATTCGTCCGTATGTGTGGTTCGCCAAACGAATAGTTAAAACTGGGCAAAAAAAATCAAAATCCATGCGTTCGGACCATCACAAAAAAAAGGGCGCCATACAAAGCAAAAGTGACCCAAAACACTTTAACTTTACTGCCCGCACCTCGTCGTTACAACATATTTTTTATTGTTTTATCGCAGGATAATACATAAATTATAAAACAGCGTCCATCACGGCACGGCCAGCCGACTGGACGGAAAGGGTCAGCGTGTGTGGGTTAGAAGGATCAGCAACTAACACATTTTGCAGCCCCGTGCTTGCCATTCAATCAGAACGGAAAAAATCACTTAAGCTGATGTGCCTTCGGCCGGCCTAGGAAAAGTATATCGGTGGGCCTAGATTCACCACACGCCCCACCGCATGATGATGACGGGCCACCACCGCGGGTAAACATGACGCGTTTGCCGCTCTGCCACCGCTGCCCCCCAAAAACGTGAGCTGGTCGATTTTAGCGCAGCGATGATGGGCGGGCTGCCCGTGCCGGTCGCTGGAACGGGTGGGAATAAACACAACGTGCACCGAAAGGAAGCGAATAAACAATCAACGCATATATTAGCTGGATATTTATGGCCAGCCAAGGCAAACCGGTCGCCTTTCCGGTTGCGATGGTACGAAGAAATATGGTACGGAAAATGATCCCGCCCGGGTTTCGGGCGAAGAAACATATTTAATATATGTTCCGCGCACGGACTGGGCGTGGGTGATGAAAATCGTTTTCAGAATGTAAAAATTTGCCAATGGCACTGGGCATGGGAAAACGCGGAGCGCCGGGCGCAGAAAACAAAAGCGAGTGCCGCTCGTGCAGCTGGAAAAGCTAGCCGAACCAACCGTACGATCGTAGCTGGGCAGAATGGGAAAAGCATCATCGCAATCAAACGGATTTTCGTGGTTTCCAGCACGGGTTTTCACTTTGTGTGTTTTTTTTTTCGCGTTCTTTGCCTTCCTTCGCATAGTTGAATGCTATTATTTATTTACTATCCACAATGAAGTAAAAAATGGCTATGGTAATGATAGGTATCATTTTTCACCGTGTGATTCGATACGGTCAGCACTGTGCTGTTTGAGACCGGAAGAAGTGGAAGTATCATTTCACATTGGCTTCATCATAATAACGGAGCGCCTGAATTGGGGTAATTGAGGAACTTCTGGGAAGCTTTGTTTATAAATCGGTGAGAAGAGTTTCTCCCCTGCATACATGTGCTGATATTTTATTAGCTGGTGCTTGTTTTTGGAATAATTGGGTTATAAAACGTGTGTGTTAGATAAATGTGTTTGTATTTTACAACGACGTCACTATTGTTAAACGAAAAAGCTTCGGTAAACTCTGATGGATTGATCATGTCGTTACAATGAATCCGGACGGCCTACTATTATTTTTGCTCAATAGGTTGCCCACATAGACATAGGAGTCAATCACGAGTCATGTTAGGATTAAATCGTCATTCCCGATGCTTCCGGTTGACGTGTGGCCGGTAGTGTTCCCACGGGTTGGATCTTCCGGTTTGCGTTCCCCCAAGGAAGTGGTTTTCCACCTATGTCTCGAACTAAAAGAGAATAAATCTTTCGTTGTTCCGTATTATCTAGAGATAAATGTTCTGATAGAGGGAAGACAGCTTCATCCTCTAATCAATGTGATCGAGGAAAGATGTATATTTTCTCTTGTTCAACACATTGACTACACGCAAATGAGGCTTGGAAGGAAAATCTTTTCGAATCTGTAACTGCAACTAAAAATGCTTAAAGGACTTCGGCAGCGAACGAGTGATCGATCGCAGGTTCCCTCGATCTTCGGCTGCGGACCAGTACGGTAGTTTCTAATTGCTTATAATTTACGTGACAATATAATGTTTTCGAGGGGCCGATGGTGTTGTGACATCGACGCTGGTTTCTTACACGACAGACCGGGACAAAAATTCTATCCGAACCGAAGGCAGTCGGTATCTTCGGCAGATCCC